>JAMPIV010005773.1:0-115768 GCA_024509875.1 Oreohelix idahoensis
TCATCAGAGTGGTAGTTGCTTGTTGAAGGTTGTTCATTTCTATAGTATATTTGTTGTGCAATAGGCGGGCAGGAATCTATCCTGGTGTCTGGGTGTTCTGGAGTAACTTGCTCGGCCTGTAACCTGGTATTTCGATATTCTATTCTTTCGCGTACCTCAGCGGGGGGGGGGGGGATAGCGTCTTCACTGTCGGACGTGCTTCTATATTGTATCATTCTGTTGACTGCTTCACGAAATTGGTCATTTTCAGCTGGGTGCCTTTCTGCTTCTGAAACATCGTCGTCTGTGCTAGACTCAGACGTAGTGCTGGATGGTTGATAATATAATGTAGCTTTTCTTATTGGCCTATTTGTGGTCTCTGTAGGTGGTATAATGGGTCGATGATCATCTTTTTTTAGTTGCGTGACATGGGCCTTGGTAAAGATATTTCTTTCTTCGTTCCAGATTTTGTAATTTGTCGGGGTTGTTTTATCTAGAATTTTGAAGCCGTCTAGCCAGCGGTTATCAAAATTTGTTATCACGGACATTCTTTCGGTAGTGCACTCTGTCGCCTATGTTAAAGCTTTCAAGCTTGACATTCTTGTCGTGTTGTTTCTGTTTCTTTACAAATGCTTTCGCAGTATTCTTATGTGCTATTTGATGAACCTTGAATTTCTCTCTTAAAATCACTTCTATGGGGTCTTCACCTACATATTTACGTTGGGGCTGTAACATATTATCTAGGGGAAAAGAGGGTTCTCTTCCGTAGAGCATATAAAATGGCGACATACCAGTGGTGTCGTTTATATTCACTCTAATGGCCTCCAATGCTTGGTTGATGTAAATATCCCAATACTGTGTATTTCCACTGATATACTTCGCGAGAATATCATGCATGGTTGAGTGTAGGCGTTCATTTCTGCCATTTGACTGAGGGTGATATTAACTCGTGGTAGTATGGGTAATGTTGAACCTCTGAAGCATTGCTTTGAAGGGATTCCCAACGAACTGCTTGCCGTTATCAGATATGATGCGTCTGGGACAGCCATGTCTTGGTAGGAATTCTTGGATAAAATATTCTGTAACTGTTTCAGATGTGATGTTTTTTGAGAGGGTAACATTCCGGCCATACTGAATACTGGTCTACTATGTGCAAGATATATCGGTTCCCTGACTGTGTGATGGGATATGGTCCCGATATATCGATGCTGACTGTCGCCATTGGGAAATGTTCCGCTTGCATTGCTTGGAGTGGTGCTCGTGATGGTTTCATATTTCGCATTTTACAGATTCTGCATGTGTGAACATATTCAATGACATCTCTGTATAGTGAAGTCCAATAGTATCGTCGTCTAATGATATCTAATGTCTTGTCTCTCCCAACGTGACCATTGTTATCATGAAATTGAGACAAAACCAACGGTACTAGGTGTTTCGGTATGTATTTCTGTAGCTGTCCATCTTGTTTGGGGTCAATGTGGTACAATACTTTGTCTTGAATCGTAAGCGTTGGAAATCTGTTTGGGTTTTCTTGAGCTTGTTTCATGAGTTTTGTTATGTCTGGATCTTTCTTCTGCTCATTTGCCATGTGGAAGCCATCTGGATCACTGTCTGGGTTTGATTGTGATTCAGACCTCTGTGCGTTTTCAGATATGTCATGTTGGTTGGAGGTAACAACATTAATTTGTTTTGTATTATCATCAATTTCCGTTGATGTGGATGGTTCTTCTTTCACTGTAGTGTTCTGCGTTTTTCTCTCCTCATATGGAATCCTAGATAACAGATCTGCACATGTGTTCATTCTTCCGGGGATGAACTCTATGATGGTATCGTAGGATTGGAGGTTAATGGACCATGTCTGCAGTTTCTTAGGTTGTTCATGTGTCTTAGAGAGCCAATTTACTAGGGGTTGATGATCCGTCCTGATTATGAGCCTGGTTCCTCGTACATAAAAATCAAATTTCTGTATTGCATAATGGATTGCGTATGCTTCCTTCTCTATCGTCGACCATCTCTTTTGGGACTTAGATAGAGCGTGCGAAAGAAACGCGATAGGTTTCTCATTGGGGATTTCAGGCCAAATTGGTTTTTCGTTTAATGTAATGGGTTGGACCAAACATGCACCAATGGCGTTGTTCGAGGCGTCGGTATATAATACCATGGGTTTGGATGTGTCTGGGTGAGCAAGTAAGGGGATTGTAGTCAATGCATCCTTCAGGTATTCGAATGATTTCTGGCATTCAGGAGTCCATTTAAATCGAGCATACTTTTTTGTCAGTTCTATCAGGGGCGTAGCCGCTCGGGAGAAGTTAATTATGTGGCGTCTGTAGTACCCAATGCACCCAATGAAACCTCTCACCTGCCGTACGGTAGTGGGACTCGGCATTTCTCTGATAGCCTTTACTTTATCTTCGTCAGGACGTATTCCATCAGCATTTATAACAAAACCCAAATATTTTGTTTCTTCTTTGAGAAAGTCAGTTGAATGCGGCACTAGTAGTTATATTGATTTTATGTAGTCAGAGTTAATCCTTCATATGTTGTTGTGGTTCAAGTGCTGACTGGCGTTCCGCCAGAGATGGTGATACTTGACCTTTTGTTATTTGTTTCAACCCAGGAATGTTCTTCCCTTTAAGTTTGGTGATAAGCAAAACAGTTTCAGCACAACAACGTATATCCACAAGAAATTATTGTAAAGTTCCACAAACAGCAATGTAGAAAAATTCAATTAGAGTTTATTGATGTAATTAGACAAACACTGTAAATTTCACAATGATGATTGGTTATCCGATATGAAAAAAAATATGTAATCCAACTGAATAATGTAGGTACATCCATATAGAATAATATATGTATATCCACAAGAAATAATTTACTGATTTGTTTACTCAAAAACTTGTCTTGGTATCCTCAAAGACGAAGTTCACCTAACGCTATCTGTAAAAATCCTCTAGTCTAAAATCATGGTATCCTTGGAATCATAAATCCTAAAATCGCTGCCAATCGCCCACAACTCTTCTATTTATACTATTTCTTCTTTTTTCCCGCCTTTTTTCACACGACTCGTCCTTTTTTTCCACACGACACAATAGTTAACATTTGCACTCCGTTCCTCAGCTTTTAGACCTTTTTTGCACAAGACATTCTGTTATTTCGACTTTATTTTCACATGTGTGATCTTTTTCAACTTAACATTAGGATTTAAAAAAACCCAGATCACACAAACATTCATTTCCCACTTTCGCGCTTATAAAACCCATTCATTATTACCTGTGATTGACCTACGTTTACCCTGTCAGAGCAGTAACGGCAACTGAACTTTGAATGAATGCTGCGTTTTGTGTAAAAACGTCTTATTTGCATTTAAGGTATGTCATTCTTACATGTATCATCTTCTAGCACATATAAACGCTTAGCGTTAAAGTAGGAGGGACAAAGCTAGCTTGAAAGGTCAAGCGGTCACAATATTTCAGGAAACACTTGTAACTTAGTACAAGTACTGTAGTGAAGTATTTTTTACAGCCACACACACCAACTGGCATTAGTTTACATTTTATATATAACTCTGCTTCTGTTATGCATTGTAGCGAAAAGAAAGATATAGTGATGGTGATATTATCCTAAACAAATAGATGTATCAGATGATACCAGGATAGTGCCAGATAAGAGACAGGTCTTACAAGAAAAACCCCATTCTCTAAAAAGAGTAATGGTGTATCGACATCAAAGGTATAGTCAAGCTGTATAGGTTCCTAGATGAGAGTTTACTGTACAATCTGAATTCCTTTGGGCTCTTCTCCAGACTAACCTTAGACAATGACTCTGCTAGGGGTAATTAACTGACCAACAAGAATTATGAACCAAACTTAAATAATTCGATAAAGACTGTTGGTACAATTTAGAATTTATTATGTACAAGATCTTTCCTTCTTTGTTCTTTTTTAATCTTTCAAATAAAACTCAATTGAATACAAAATAAAATTATGGGTCACTTTCAAATATATATATATATATATATATATATATATATATATATATATATATATATATATATATATATATATATATATATATATATATATATATATATATATATATATATATATATAACACACATGTACAGTTAATTTCTTAAACTAATATAGTTCAATTTCGCTGTTCTCTTGCTTCCTGATGGAATCTGTCTCTACTGTTGTGCTTTCTTGAATAGATGGATCTAAATGTTACTTTATGACTCATATGTCTGTCAAATGTCTTCTATATACACCACAGTGTTCGTTTCATCGTTTCATAGTCTATTCGTAGGTGGGTTAGTTTGGTGTTGTTTGAAATATGAATAGTAGCCCAACACCGAGCTACTTACCTGAAACAGTCCTTCCTAGGCCTCGAACAGCAGTATGATAGGATAGAACCCTACCACTGCGAGTCCTCCACTCGTCAAGTTGACACAGTTAATACTGGCAAAGGGTCTGACAAACTTGATCGTCTAATTGCTGACTTGGTCACTAGAGATTGTGTATGACACTCAGAGCAAGATATAACCTGAAACAATATATACAATCTACGTAGTATCTCTCAGTGTCTCCTTAGCCAGTTAGGTGGTAATATGAGGCAGTTCAGACTAGCTGTGGTTAATCAGAAAAGACATAGTATGTGATAAATAACACAATTCGTTCAAGTTCTGGCACAATAGTTCAGTAGTTCACTTGTTACAGTTCTGTCCATGATTTGTTTCAATAAAATCACATAGGCCTTATGGTAATCATTGTGTCATATACCAAATAATACATAAAATCAATCTGTTATAGTCATTCATTCCTCCAGTTTGGATAGTCGTTTCCAGCAAGCAGAATATCCTTAAAACGCTTTCCACAACTAATTTACTCAATCCATTCGTTCTACTTAATTATTACACAATTGAACTAAACTAACACACTTCGGGTTGTCCTCGAGAAATAGCACAATGAATTCTACACATGCTAATATTTCTTTAATACACATTGATAATATATTTACATATATATTTAATTAACATCTCGTTTACCCTCAATCACAGACAGGCTTTTAATGGTTACACAGTCTACTCACACTTCTGCAGATGGCAACGGAGTGGATATAACTGCTTGAGCTCTGTGTCTGTAGTTGGAATTAGGCGGCGAGTGTGTCTGTGTCATGCGTTCCCTCCCCTTTTATAATGGCCTTGCGGATGTACGAGGTGGCAACTGGACCAAGGTACGTTTGCATGCATCCAAAATCGTGTAGACAAGGCAAAATGTGCTAAGATAGTAAATTCAAAATAATTATGGAATCCTTATTTCTGCACCGATTTTCTCCACCTTAAGCTTATTTTACTCATATGGATGAGCTCTATTACTATGGATATCCATCTTAACATATAGTTTATCCGACTATTTACTGGAGCAGCCGAAACATGGAAAAATACTACATGGTTCATGTTCCACTGTCTTCTATTTATAATAACCTCGGCTCTACAACACATCCAGTGAATCTATTGCTATCTGTCTACAGTTAATGATCCCTATTATCGAATTGGGTCCTTCTTATCTAGGTATTCCATGATTAGTTGCACACTGCCTTCCAAAATATTCTTAACATCTACACTTTTGTTTCTTCCATGTCTTGCAATCTTCCGACACTATTTATACCAAGCTGGCTTTTCATTGGATAGTTACATCCACGGGGTTTGTAAGGTGATAATTTTTTAATGATGCCGAGATATGAATCAGATTTCATTACATGTATCATGTATTTATTTTTGGCATCTATGTGTGCGTTGGTCAAAGACTTGCTTGTCTATGATGTTTTGTACTGCAGTTTTTTCAAGAGATTGAAGAAGGGCGCTACTAAGCGTTGACGTAAGACTTTGGTGTGGAAAAGGTAATCTGTCGATGCTAACTAACATTTATTTAAAAACATGTATTTTTTTTTTAAATCAAATGTTTACTACATTTCTTTGCAGCACGCCCCTTTCAATCATTTATCATATTCATGGAACTGTTGATTATACCTGGACGTTTTCCATGTAATGAGATATTTTTGTTGAGTGTGTTTTATTTTATGTTCTGTACTGTATTACTCATTACGATGGTTCTTTTTTTACTTATTTCGTTAATTGTTCAGTCTGTTGTGTCGCTCTAAAGCTTAGTCGTGTCTATGCCGACATGTATTTAATATTGGTTAAAGGTCTATGTATGTATTTTTTCACTGTGTTGTATTAACCCTTTATGATGACGTTGTTTTGTTACTGTGTTGTATTAACCCTTTATGATGACGTTGTTTTGTTACTAGTGTTGGTGATGTAAGAAAATGAGTAGTTTACTTTCGACACTATTTATCCTGTCGTCTTCTAAATTGTTGCTTTTGTTTTTGTGATATATTGCTTCACTAGTTTTTGTGATATATTGCTTCACTAGTTTTTGTGATATATTGCTTCACTAGTTTTTGTGATATATTGCTTCACTAGTTTTTGTGATATATTGCTTCACTAGTTTTTGTGATATATTGCTTCACTAGTTTTTGTGATATATTGCTTCACTAGTTTTTGTGATATATTGCTTCACTAGTTTTTGTGATATATTGCTTCACTAGTTTTTGTGATATATTTTTGTGATATATTGCTTCACTAGTTTTTGTGATATATTGCTTCACTAGTTTTTGTGATATATTGCTTCACTAGTTTTTGTGATATTGCTTATTGTGATATATTGCTTCACTACTAGCTTCACTAGTTTTTGTGATATATTGCTTCACTAGTTTTTGTGATATATTGCTTCACTAGTTTTTGTTTATTGCTTCACTGTTTTTGTGATATATTGCTTCACTAGTTTTTGTGATATATTGCTTCACTGTGATATATTGCTTTAGTTCTTGTGATATATTGCTTCACTAGTTTTTGTGATATATTGCTTCACTAGTTTTTGTGATATATTGCTTCGCTTGGTTTTGTGATATATTGCTTCACTAGTTTTTGTGATTACTTAGTTTTTGTGATATATTGCTTCACTAGTTTTTGTGATATATTGCTTCACTAGTTTTTGTGATATATTGCTAGTTTTTGTTCACTAGTTTTTGTGATATATTGCTTCACTAGTTTTTTTTGTGATATATTGCTTCACTAGTTTTTGTGATATATTGCTTCACTAGTTTTTGTTTTTGATATGCTTTGTTTTTTACTAGTTTTTGTGATATATATTGCTTCACTAGTTTTTGTGATATATTGCTTTCACTAGTTTTTGTGATATATTGCTTCACTAGTTTTTGTGATATATTGCTTCACTAGTTTTTGTGATAGTTATTGCTTGCACTAGTTTTTGTGATATATTGCTTCACTAGTTTTTGTGATATATTGCTTCACTAGTTTTTGTGATATATTGCTTCACTAGTTTTTGTGATATATTGCTTCACTAGTTTTTGTGATATATATTGCTTCACTAGTTTTTGTGATATATTGCTTCACTAGTTTTTGTGATATATTGCTTCACTAGTTTTTGTGATATATTGCTTCACTAGTTTTTTGTGATATATTGCTTCACTAGTTTTTGTGATATATTGCTTCACTAGTTTTTGTGATATATTGCTTCACTAGTTTTTGTGATATAGCTTCACTAGTTTTTGATATATTGCTTACTAGTTTTTTGCTTCACTAGTTTTTGTGATATATTGCTTCACTAGTTTTTGTGATATATTGCTTCACTAGTTTTTTGTGCTTCACTATGATATATTGCTTCACTAGTTTTTGTGATATATTGCTTCACTAGATATATTGTCTCACTAGTTTTTGTGATATATTGTCTCACTAGTTTTTGTGATATATTGCTTCACTAGTTTTTGTGATATATTGCTTCACTAGTTTTTGTGATATATTGCTTCACTAGTTTTTGTGATATATTGCTTCACTAGTTTTTGTGATATATTGCTTCACTAGTTTTTGTGATATATTGCTTCACTAGTTTTTGTGATCACTAGTTTTTGTGATATATTGCTTCACTAGTTTTTGTGATATATTGCTTCACTAGTTTTTGTGATATATTGCTTCACTAGTTTTTGTGATATATTGCTTCACTAGTTTTTGTGATATATTGCTTCACTAGTTTTTGTGATATATTGCTTCACTAGTTTTTGTGATATATTGCTTCACTAGTTTTTGTGATATATTGCTTCACTAGTTTTTGTGATATATTGCTTCACTAGTTTTTGTGATATATTGCTTCACTAGTTTTTGTGATATATTGTTTCACTAGTTTTTGTGATATATTGCTTCACTAGTTTTTGTAGTGCGTGTGGGGACTTCAATCAATACCCTTTAGCTCCCTGAGGAGCATATGCCTTCAACAAACACATGCCAAGTCTTCCTGTCCTGTGCCATCCGCTCAAGTACTTTCTATGTTTTCGTCATCATTTTTACCTGTTTCCAGTTCTCTTCTCCATGTGTTTTTTGGTCTACCTCTGCCTCTCTTTCCCGAACAAGGACTGCGTTGTAATGCTATCAACATGTTTCTTCAACTTGTGTCCTATCCATTGCCAGCGTCTTCTTCTCAACTCTTGTTCCACACGCACTTGTCTGGTTCTTGTCATCAATTCCACATTTGTGACTTTGCCATACCATTTCAGTCCTTCTATTCTATGCAAGCACCCGTTTATAAAAGTATGTAGCTTTTTGGTTGTTGTTTTTGTTGCTCTCCATGTCTCAGAGCCGTACAACAGGACTGACTTGACATTTGAGTTAAAGATTCTTATTTTCGTGTTGGACTTGATTTCTCTTGACCTCCATATGTTTCCCAATGCGATGAACGGACCTCTTGCTTTTTATATTCTTATTTTGTATTCATTGTCCCTCCCTCCAACTTTGCGTATACTATTGCCAAGATATGTGTACGATTCTACATCCTTTAGTGGTGTTTCTTCAAGTTCAACCTTGGTATCATTTCTTGCATATATTCTCATAATCTTTGTCTTTTCCCTATGTATTTTCAGGCCCACTTGTTGTGACCTCTCACCGAGAATTTTCATTTTCTCTTGCATCTGATTATGGTTATGAGACAGAAGAGCCAAGTCATCTGATTATGGTTATGAGACAGAAGAGCCAAGCCATCTGATTATGGTTATGAGACAGAAGAGCCGTCATCTGATTATGGTTATGAGACAGAAGAGCCAAGTCATCTGCAATATCCAGATCCTCAAGCTGTTTAGTAAGATTCCACTGGATTCCATTTCTGTTGTGTGATGTCGATGTTTTCATAACCCAATCTATTGCTAGTAAGACAAGAAATGGAGACAAGAAGCATCCCTGTCTCACTCCCGTTCTAATCCTAAACGGTTCTGTAAGTTGTCCTTCCTGAAGGACTCTGCATGTCATGTCTTCATAGGTCTTCCTTATTAAGTTAATGAGCTTCATGGGAATTCCAAAATGCTTCATCAATTTCCAAAGTGATTCTCTGTCTACATTGTTAAATGCCTTTTTATAGTCCACGAACCAAATGTAAAGCGGTGAATTCATTCCAGACTTTGTTCAACTATTATTCTCAATGTAGCTGTCTGGTCTGTAAAGGATCTTTTTTGTCGAAAAACTGCCTTTTCATCTCTCAGTTGCTTGTCTATGGACTCTTTTAATCTCTTAAGGATGATTCTGTTTAATACTTTTCCTGCCACTGGTAGTAATATTATTCCTCTGTAATATGTTCACTCTTGTAAATTTCCATTCTTAGGCACCTTTACCAGATAACCTTCCTTCCATTCTGCTGGTATTTTCTCTCTCTCCCATACTTTGCTAAGTAGTGTGTATAATATCTCTGTAGAGGTATCAATATATGATTTGATGGCCTCTGCTGGAATGCCATCTGGACCAGCTGCTTTTCCATCTTTCATAAGCTTTATGGCTTTATTTCTTGCTTCTCTACGTGGTCTTTTACAGATGATTTGTAGCTCCTCTTCGTCTGGCTGGATATCTGGAGGATTAGTTGGAGCTGGTCTATTCAGAAGTTCTTCAAAATGTTATGTCCATCTCTTCATTTGTTCTTGTATACCACTAAACAATTTACTATTCTTATCTTTTATGAGGCCATTTGCTTGCTTATGTTTCCCCGTTAGCTTCTTTGTGTTGCTGTACAAGCCCCTCATATTTCCTTTGGCTGCAGCTTCCTCTGCTTCCCTTGCCAACTCTTCAATATACTTCCTCTTGTCTCTTTTGATGCTTCTTCTTACTTCTTAGTATGCTTCTCACTTCATGAGCCTTGGCTTTTGAACTTCTGGTTTTGCTTCTGTTTTAAGTCTGCTTTCTTGTTTTTCCTGTCCTGTATCTTGCTAATGGTTTCTGTTGTTTTCCAAGCATTGTGCTGATGTTACATTTTTCTCAGTACTTCTTCACATGTCTCGTTCCATATATTTTTTTACTTGCTGCCAGAGGTCTTCAGTATCTGCTTCAACTTCCAACTATTGGAGTACTTGGTATTTGGTGGATACTGTGATTGAAAAATGTTCTCTTATTTCCTGATTTCTTAGATATCTCACATTATACTGTTGTCTGTAGCTATGTACTGTTGTACATTTCTGGAGTTTTACTTTTGTTTTAGCCAACAGAAGATGGTGGTCTGATGCAACATCTGCTCCTCTACATACTTTTACATAATACAATGATGACCTAAACTTCTTACTTATGCATATGTGATCAGTCTGATTATCAGTTCTGTGGTTTGGTGATATCCATGTTGCTTTATGTATTCTTTTAAGTTTAAATAAGCTTACTCCTGGTGCTACTTGATTTGAAGCACAGACGTTAGCTAATAGTTCCCCATTCTCGTCCATCATACCTAATCCATGCTTTCCCATTTGTCACATACTTTTAGGGCGATCTCTTATCCTCTACGGCCATATTCAGTTACATTTTGTGTGCGTACTGAATTGCGAGCTTTTCCGGGGGGGGGGGGGGGCCCCTTTTCTTTCCTTACCTCCTTACAGGTAATTGGCTATTTCGGGTCAAGGATAACACTCTGTCCCTTAATTTTCGTTTATGTATGTTTACCTGCCTATCCCTGCTGATATAGTAGACGGTGATGCAATACTGACCGACACAAATCTTAGTGTACAAAAAGGGTGCGACAGTTTTCATACGTGAATGGTCAAGCGAGTTTACTCAGCGCTGATATGACTCTAGTGACCTGCTAATTATTGTCGTGATAAGTCACAGTCCAGATGGTGAAACGGGTTTATGTTTGCGCTAACAGCGCCGGTAAAAGATCGACCTGGTATTATGACAGACACACCTAAGAGGAAATGTTGTAATATATCCGGGTAGATGTTGGAAGTCGTATGTAATTATTGACGAGAATTTTTGATTGTCACGATTGCAATAAATGGAAGAAGTGACCTTTGCAATCACTCGCAAATCTTTTCATGGGCAATTTCTGAATAACCCATCATGCCTAATGCATGTTTAAAACTACTAGCCGGCTTCCGAGATGCAAACATAACAACATTTCTCATTGGGGCCTGCTCTAATAGCAGACATCTATGTGCATGTAACGTCAGGGGGAGTATAACCTGACACTTTTGCAGTTTTAGGACACTGTAAAAATCGTCTTGCCAAGAAAACAACCAGACCTGCCAGAGTAAAGAATAGAATCAGAATTCCATTTATCAGTACCGGACATTGTTTGAGGACCTTGACAATAGAAAACTCTACCATTTTAACAAAGAAAACAGGATTCTGAGAAAACTGTAACATGGAGTCAAAATTTGAACTTATTATAAATGTGTCAACGCCCCAGAACACGTGTAAGAGGCCTCCTCAAGTGCCTAAAACTGTGTCTCTGAGCAAATAGTCTGTGAGCCAGGTTGGCGTAAGTTGTTTATTTTAAATTCTGAATTCTTTGCATTACTAACATGAAAACAAATATGTATATATTACCATGTGAATATTAATATGTGAAAATTGCTAGTGGAAGTTCACGTCATTTGAGGCTGGCAACTTCAGCATATAGAAAGATGATTTCATGTAACAACACTGCAAGGGCTAGTGACTGCTTTATTGCGAGCTTTTTATAGAGAACTAAGAGCAGAGGTAGTCCCAAGTTCCATATGGATGAGGGAGGGAAAGATAAAAGAAATTATGTAATTTTTATTATAGTATTACGTTTTCAAACCAGTGTAGATGTAAATGGAAACATATTGAATTTATATTGTTAACATCTTCAAACATTGTAGATGTAAAGGAAAACATATTCAATCTATATTATTACTCTTTCGAACCAATGTATGGTTTACCATAAGTATACTCAATCTAAATGTAATGAAACTTTCATTTAACCTTTTTAAAGGTAAATGTAAATCTATTCACTCCACATGTAAAGACTGTTTTCCATTTAATGGGATTAAAATTAATTATCAGCGAGAGAGTAAAAGTTCTGAGATAGATGGGATGGTGGAATAGGAAAGGGGGACACATAATTATGTGTCGGGAAACTCAATAATTAGGAGGGTGTTTGTTTCTTCTCTTTTGCCATACTAGTTGGTGAACGAACAATCGACCGAACGAACGAACTTTATTTTCAAAGGATTAAGAATTGGGCGCTCAGGCCCATCTAATATTATGTCCTTCCAATCTCACGTATCTTGCATAGAATACACTTTCATTCCTACATGTTACTTTAAGCATTAAATTAAATGCATAAAAAATTATAAAGGTTATATAACATACAATGAAATTACCCAATCATAATCACAATAAAGTATTTGTTTAAGCAAACAAGAAAGTAATGGGGAAAAAAAACCCAAACAAACAAACAAATCCAAAACATATATAAACGGTAAATCAGACAATAAATCGAGTATGATCACATTGGGGTAGTATATAATCGGAGCTGCTGAAACATTTGAACAGTCTGTTATTGAATGTGTAGGAACTCCGTGTTTTTCTTTGCTCTCCCTAACAAGCAGAATCAGATAGAACGAACGGCACCATCAACAGACGGATCTCAAGAGACGTGGTACCAACTTCTTAGACACTCCCTGACGCTTATGGGAACGTGCGGCACCTTCCAAACTTGAACAGAGACGAGCGATCAGTCATCCATCTGCAAACCTGAACAGAGATGAGCGATCAGTCATCCATCTACAAACTTGAACAGAGACGAGCGATCAGTCATCCATCTACAAACTTGAACAGAGACGAGCGATCAGTCATCCATCTACAAACTTGAACAGAGATGAGCGATCAGTCATCCATCTACAAACTTGAACAGAGATGAGCGATCAGTCATCCATCTACAAACTTGAACAGAGATGGGCGATTAGTCATCCATCTACAAACTTCAACAGAGATGAGCGATCAGTCAACCATCTACAAACTTGAACAGAGATGAGCGATCAGTCATCCATCTACAAACTTGAACAGAGACGAGCGATCAGTCATCCATCTACAAACTTGAACAGAGACGAGCGATCAGTCATCCATCTACAAACTTGAACAGAGACGAGCGATCAGTCATCCATCTACAAATTTGAACAGAGACGAGCGATCAGTCATCCATCTACAAACTTGAACAGAGACGAGCGATCAGTCATCCATCTACAAACTTGAACAGAGACGAGCGATCAGTCATCCATCTACAAATTTGAACAGAGACGAGCGATCAGTCATCCATCTACAAACTTGAACAGAGACGAGCGATCAGTCATCCATCTACAAACTTGAACAGAGATGAGCGATCAGTCATCCATCTACAAACTTGAACAGAGACGAGCGATCAGTCATCCATCTACAAACTTGAACAGAGACGAGCGATCAGTCATCCATCTACAAACTTGAACAGAGACGAGCGATCAGTCATCAATCTACAAACTTGAACAGAGATGAGCGATCAGTCATCCATCTACAAACTTGAACAGAGATGAGCGATCAGTCATCCATCTACAAACTTGAACAGAGATGAGCGATCAGTCATCCATCTACAAACTTGAACAGAGACGAGCGATCAGTCATCCATCTACAAAGAAACAACCATCGGCAGGAGCAGCATTGCCATGACAACTAAGTAGAACATAAAACCTGCCAAGTCAACACTTACCCAATCGTTCATCACATCAGTCATGATGAGCATTTATTTTTTTTGTTAAAGAATTATTCATTTTTTTTAAACTGTTGAAACTTAATTTATTATTAAATTTGTTTTTGTATATATAGAAATGTAACGTTGATTTAGTCATTTTGAATGTACTACATCTGTTTGTCTCAGTCAATTTACTAAATACACTTTAACCACAGCTATACCATAATAAGAATAATTTCACTGAATAAATCAGGGTGGGGGCTTGAACCTCATTTCTGAGGTTTGGATCTGGCTTTTGTGAGTTGTAGTCATTGTCCATGACTCGCATCCATATGTCAAGACTGGGACATAGGTGGAGCGGTATACAGCAATCTTCGTTTTCTTACCAGCCTCTTTCTTGCTGAGGAATCCTCGATTTATGGCCTGAAAAAGTCTCACAGCCGCTGTTTTTCGAGTGGCCAACTCTTCTTTGATGCCTCCTTTTCGGTCTATAATAGCTCCGAGGTATTTAAAGTGGTCTACCTGCTCCAGGACCTGTTCTCCCAGCTTAATCTGATGTTTTCTTTCTTCTCGTGATATCACCATAGATTTTGTTTTACAGCTGCTTATGACCATACTTCTCTTCGCCAGCTCTTTCTTCCAGACTTGCAGGTTGGATTGGAGATGTGCCTATGATTTAGCAATCAGGGCAGCATCATCAGCAAATGCCTGCTCTGAAATACATACCTGTCTCATCTGTCAGTACCTCACTGAATACCTTCTTGTTCTCTCCTTACATGCCTTGATAACATCGTCCATGAGGAGTATGAAAAGATAAGGTGACAGGATATGACCTTGTCTTACACCAGTGGTGGTCCTGAACTCTTCTGACTTATGGTTTGCTGTCCTCACACAATTTCTGCAAGACTTGTAGAAGCTCTGTATAGCATGAATTAGAGGAGTAATGGAATGTTCTTCCTTGCCAAACAGTCCCAAAGTTTGCTCCAGGGGACCCTGTCAAACGCCTTTTCCAGATCTATGAAACAAAGATGGACAGGGTACATTCTTTGAAACAAATCCACGCACTTTCACAAAAAATGTTGTCATCAAAGAACTTTTATATTGAATTAAACAATATTTTAAAAATATATTACAGTTTTTGATTTGCTTCCGTCATTATTAGCGGGTCATTGCTAGTATTCCCATTTCCAACTAACATAATTACCGATGTATGTTACGTCGGTCGGTCACAATCAAAATACTAACTCGCGCCAGAAAAAAAAGTGCGCAACGCACGGTGTGCAACTTGCGCGGCGTGAGTGTTATATTAATGGTATTGATTCTCTCGTGGCTCTCTTAATGTCGTAGATCTGCACATCAAACTTTCTGTCAGCGATGATCGAGCGTTCCTCATGAATCTCTTGAACATACTGTATTATATAACTTTGCTTTGGGAGCCGCGCTGGTGTAGTGGTTACAACTTTGCGCTGGCGATCAGGTGTTCAAGGTTCAAGCCCGGGCGGGCGCATTTGAAGATGTGTCTTCGACAGGGATTTTCACTGAATAATCTGAACAGCTACTGAGATAAGCCCTCTGTGGATGGGAAGGAGCGAAGCGCCTGACAGTGTTGGGAGGAAAGTCCATAGGCTCCCGAGCTTCGCAATGACAAGCCATTGGGCCGAAGGGCTGAAAAATAACATTACTTTATATTAAAGTAATGATACATTATTTGTACACATTGCCGACAGAGGATCGGATGTTTTCATTCCATATATGGGAAACGTAACCTTTTGCAAAACGCATATTATTTCAGGCGGAAATAATTTTGAAATTACCCCACTAAACACGCATGTTTCAAACGATTGGAGCTTTCTTAGAAACGTAACAAAACAAATGCGGGGTAGGACAGGCTATAGAACCTGACCTTTCAAAGTTTTAACACTGTAAAAATTCACTGTGAGGATGGCTTGCCAAGACGAAACCAGACTGCCAGGGTTAGAATTCAGCATTCTCTTTATCAGACCGGACTTTGTGGAACATCTTGAAGGACTTAAAGAGCCCAGGAAAATCATTTTAATAAGGAACAGGAATCTCAGAAAACTGAAACACGGAGTCATAGTACGAGTTTAGTGCTAACATAACGACCCTCAAGACATGTGAAAAAAGGCATCTGCCAGTGCCTTAAACCTACTTCTCTGAGCAAACAGTCTATGAGCCAAGATTGGTGTAAGTTGTTTATTTTAAATTCTGAATTTTTGCATTACTAACATGTGAACTAATATGTATATATTGCCATCTGAATATTAATATGTGAAAAGTTCTATTGGATGTCCAAGTCATTTGAGGCTGGCAACCTCATCATATAGAATGATTATTTCATGAACCACCACTGCCAGGGCTGGTGACTGCTTTATTGCCAGTTTCTCAATGAGAACTAAAAAGCATAAGTAGTCTCAAGTTCCATATGGAGCCGGGAGTGAAAGATGAAAGAAGTGATGTACAATGTAATTATAATATTTCTCTTCCAAACCAGTGTAAATGTCTATTTAAACATATGCACTTTAAAATTAATGAAAGTTTCTAAGTTTTTCAACCAGTGTAGATGCAAATGAAAACATATTACATCTATATTGTTAACACTTTTCCATTAGTGTAGATGATAATGTACACATATTCTATCAATACTATTAACCTGTTAATTTGAATGTAAAGTAAATATAAAGCTATTCAATTTAAATGTAAAGAAAGTTTTATATCGAGGGATTACGCTAAATACTCATCGAGGGTAAATTCTTAGATAGAGGGTATGGTGGATTAGGAATAGGAAGACACATAAGCAAGTGTCGGGAAATGCAATACTCAGGAGAGCATATTGTTTCTAGTGGTAAAAGATACTAAGAAATGGCTAGTGATATTAAGGGGCGTCAAGCAGACAATATGCCAATGAGTTGGTTACTTTCTGTGGTGACATAAATATGTACTGTTGTCTAGCCTTTTAATCGCTTAGAACGCCACGTTGATGATTATCATATTTAATTCAGTAGACAAGAGACAGTGTTCCAATCACAGGAATGTATTTACAAGTATTTACAAGACATTTCGAAACCCAGGTATGTTGTATAATGTATGTGGTCTAGTAAATACAAGAGAAGAACAATAGACAGTACCTAGACAGGAGAACTAGGAAATGGTAGACTAGTTGTCAGCCTAACGAGTAGGAAATGATAGAAATTGGCAGAAATTATCACCCCTGGTGGTTAGGCTAGTCTTTACCAAGGCACGCTAAGCAGAGCACAGAAAGAAAAAAATAAGAGACAGACAGAAGAATTAGAATCAAAATGTTTGAGTGACAGTTGAATTTCACATACACGAAGAATTTAGAAGGGAGATAAATCTCGACAGCAGTAGTCGTTTTCCAGTCGTGAACGCCCTAACATCTAGAGACAGCTAGTTAACACTGAGGCAGTAAGGAAGAATGAACGCCCTAACATCTAGAGACAGCTAGTTAGCACTGAGGCAGTAAGGAAGAATGAACGCCCTAACATCTAGAGACAGCTAGTTAACACTGAGGCAGCAAGGAAGAATGAACGCCCTAACATCTAGAGACAGCTAGTTAACACTGAGGCAGTAAGGAAGAATGAAAGAGCAAGACATTGAGAAAATAATTGAGTCTAAATTTATGCTGTACAAGGTTGACCAACCTCAAGGGAAGTTTGGACTCATTATTTCACACCAGCCACGTTACATGTAAATAAACGTCATCATATTTTGCACTGTTATCGGAGTCAAGTTACTCATCTAGTGTTGATATTGTGGTGAAGTGGGAAGTTATAAATACTTATAGGGAACTTAGTGTACTGACTGAGATCAGCTGTGAAGGTATCTATATCTATTAAGAGTAGTGTATTATAGATAACCTTACTTGCTACCACATATCTATATATCTCAGTCAGAATTATTCTGGAATAGTGTGAATATCTTAAAAGAGTCACTGATGAACTTTCAAATAACAATATGTATTCATTACTGGCATGAATGAATATGTGTCCTGATTCAACTACAAGGGAACCAGGAATCACAATCAATTTAAATTACAAGTTATGTACAGAATGTATTTAATATGAATATTGTAGTGACATATATTAGTACAAATGTTCTATGTGTGTCAGTTGTGTAGTAGTAAAATGAGGTAATACTGGTTTTGTTTTGTTCAAGCTCTGTTGGTATTGGTCATCATGACTTCAATAGTTTGTCTTTAGGGACTATTATTGGAGATGTTCACAGTTCCTGATTTTAAGACAAGTAAATTCCCCTCTGAATGGTATTTTTATAAAGTTATTTCAAGATGAGGGGACATAATGTTGAGCTCAGCTGGCCAACTCTGCTTATCTTGAGTGATGGCGGCAGGAGAGGACTCCTCTGCTCGAATTCTCTTCTGGGCTCTGGAGACACCTCACTGATAGCTAAAAGGACCAAGGAGTATGCTGTCCGACACTGGATTCAGCAAATCTCTGACCAGATGCTGCTCAGTACCATCAAGACCACTGTCCCTGAAATCAAGAAGGATGTACCTTCTACTTCATAACTAATTTATATTCTCTTTTACACTGATCACAATACAGCACAAACATTGCGTTCAGAGCGTTAGGCCAACAGTCAGCTTCATTTGAAATACTTTATTCCAGTATTACCCTTCTTAATGGTTACTACGCCTCTGCACTTCCAGCATTATTTCTTTCTAGTCCATCATCCAGGTGTCAGTGTACTATTTGGCCATTCCATGCCGTTTTACTTCTCTCCGACACCCTCTGTTCAGGCTGGAGCATTATAGGCTTTACCTCACGTTTGCCACTGAACTACACATATATATACAGGCATAAATCAACAATTCTCATTCAATTTTTCATTAAAAGATACTGAATGGTTCAAGCTTACCACAATTTCATGGAAATAAACACAGATACGTTGATTAGCAATGAATTCTGGCACAAACTGGCACAAATTCCGTTCTGCCTATGTTCCAGGCTTTTATTTTAGCAAAAATGTGAGCTGGCTTCAACGTACTGTCGCTTTATCAAGCTTATTTGAATTAGTGGTCTCGAACTAACGCTCCCAAGTGTGTATATCAGCGAGACTGGCCAATGAGCCACGTTTCGACAAGTGTTTGAAAAAATGTTATCTTTTCCCGTCTCCCCTAACAACCAAGATAGTATTTATAGCCCGACCAATCGTGGTTAGGCTTTCATTTGTTGCGCTCCAATCAATTTGGAGTTTACATGGTAGGCTATTTATGTAACGTAAGGTTTTTTCAAACACGTTAAAAAAAAATCTTATGAGCAGAAATGATTTTATGCTGTCAGGCACCCCCAATATTTTATTTTGGGTATAATTTATTAATTCCTGGACTATTTGCGTAACGTTTTACATATTATTTGTCAGCAAACCCTAAGGAACCCAAAAATACTAATTTAAAGGAGCTACGTGGCTGCGTTCAAAATATGCAATTTCTTCTATCTCCTGTTTAGAAGATGTGCTGTCTGGGTACTGTTATGTGTTCAAACGTAAACCCATATAATGTTGTCTTTTCTAATAAGAGTCTGTTATGATTTATAAACCTAACTCTGGGAAAGGGTAGTGTATTTTATCACTGTCCGTCTGAAAAAAAAATTAGTGCATGTAGACTTACACGCGTGATGGTAGTAATTGTGTATCGCGCGAAGCGGGTTTAGTGTTCGGCTTTCTGCCTCTCCCTTCTCTTTTTATCCCTTTAGTCCATCTGTTCGTTCGTTTTGGTAACGCAGTATAATTAATGTTAGGGTTAATTTAGGTCATTACGCAGTCTCTCAATTCTTTTCCAAGAAATACAGCACACGTTTCATTGAAGAAGGCGGGTAATAATACAGTAAGCTTTACTATCAACGTGAAAGCGTTACAATTTGCAGACGAAGCAGAAAACAAGGGGGATTTCGAGTACATTCTTTGTGATAGCACTGTCATTTTACCATTGCTCTTTTCTTTATTATATGTATTTATTAGGCTTTATATTTAATTGATAATTTATATATGTGGATTAGAATATTCCATGACACCTCCCCTCTTAAAACAGACATTATATGTCAGTCCTTTATTCTATATACACATAGAGAAATTTATTATTATTTCTGGGGTTTACGGTGATTCTCATCACACGGATGGCGGCTTAAAAAATCCGCTCCCAGATTGGTTTTTCCAGATATATATTCAATGCTAAAATTATATGGAGCCAGAAGCAAAGACCATCGGAGTAACCTAGAGTTCTCATGCTTAGCCTGTGCTAAAAACGATAAAGGTTTGTGGTCAGTTTGCAACTTAAATGCCTTCCCATATAGATAAATATTGAATTTCTTTATTGCCCATATTACTGCAAGACATTCTTTTTCGCTAGTTGAGTAGTTGATTTCAGCTTTATTCAACTTTCTGCTAGCATATGCCACTGGGCTTAATTCCCCATCCAATGCCTCTGATTTCTGTAGTAAAGTTGCACCTAGCCCAATATTACTTGCATCCGTCCTTACTATGAATTCTTGACTTAAGTCAGGTAATTTCAAAATGGGTTTACTTGTGAGCTTTTCCTTCAATTCTTGGTAAGTCATTTCACATTGTGGTGTCCATGTAATGCGATCTGGAAGTCCTTTACGTGTCAATTCAGTTAACGGTGCACATATGGAATTAAAGTTCTTGATATACTTCTGGTAGAAACCACATAATGAGACAAAGGATCTCACGTCCTTCTTGGTTTGTGGTCTCGGGGCTTTCTGTAGTTTCTCTAAATTCTTTGGGTCAGGGGTCATGTTCCCTGATAAACTGTGTGTCCCAAAAATTCCAATTCTTTACATCCAACGCAACATTTGGTTGGTCGGGCTGTTAAATTTGCCTCCCTAAGTCGATCAAACAGCATGTTCAGAGAGTCAATGTGTTCCTCAAATGTTTCTGTTGCTATAAGGATATCATCCATAAAATTTGTTATACAGGGATTATTCAGAGGATCCAATAATTTTCTCATCATTCTAGAGAGACACTAGGCGCATTCTTCAATCCAAATGGCAATCTATTAAACTCATAGTGTCCTTCTGAGGTACTAAAAGCTAGGTATGGTCTAACCTCAGGCTTTACTGGAATCTGATAGTATCCTTTACTCAGATCCACTTTTGAGAAATATTTAGCTTTATTTAGTCTGGCAAACAGCTGATTTGTATCCGGCAATGGATCCACCTGTCCTTCTGTAATAGCATTCAGTCTCCTGTAATCTATACAGAGTCTATGTTCTCCAGAGGGCTTCCTTAAAAGTACAACACCGGAACTATACGAAGACTCACTGTGCGAAATAATTCCTTCCTTCAACAGATAGTCTATCTCTTCCTTCAAAGCTTTTTCCTTAGCAAACGGAATCGAATATGGTTTCATACAGACAGGTGTGGAGTCTATTAATTTCATATCATATTCCAATAGGTTTGTATGCCCTGGTCGGTCTGTTAACACCTCTGCATGATTATTTAGAACCTGTTGCACTCTCTCTTTCTGAGTTTTCGTTAAATGTGTACTGATTTTCACCTGTGCTGCTGTCTCACAGGGGTGTAATGGATATTCAAATGATGAAAGTGGTTCCTTTTTTCATCTCCATGGCGATGGACAAGGTCAACAAGTGTGTCTCTTCCTGATGTTCTCTTTCCAAATATTTCTTCAGGAGATTCACATGATAGATTTTTTTCTTTCCCCTTCTTATCTATCTTATAATTTGTTCTAGACACCTTCTCTAGAACTGTATATGGACCCTGCCATCCAATTTGTAACTTATTCTGACTCCCGGGCAAAAGAAGCAGTACCTTCTCTCCCACAGCCAAATTTCTGTCTTTCGCCTTCCTGTTATAATAGGCAGCATGTTTCTTCCTGGCTTGTTTCAAATTTTCATTGGCAAGTTTCCAGCCAGTTTTTAACCGAGTGGTCAGCTCATTCACATATTGGTATGAAGATGTAATGTTTTCCTCTGCCTTTTCATCAGTCCACGTTCTTAACAAAGCTACATATGGACCTTTAATTGTGTGGACCTATTTGTCCATGCACCGGTATGGTCTCTTCCACTTGAAGCTTTATAGTGATGATTTTTCCTCCCAGAATTATCATTCACAAAACGACCGCTACCAATTTTTCTTTTGGGGCTTTCTCCCCACTTAAAATTCTTGATGAGAGATTTCCCCCTACATCCTCTTCCTCCAGTTTGTTTAAGTCCGATTGAGGGATTTTCGGCTTATCCTGGGGTAAGACATCTTTTTGCACTCTCCGCATAGTGGCCATTGTAAAACAGTTAAGTGAAGCTTGTCCGTGAAAAGGGGCTTCCCATTCCATTTGGTCCACTTTATCAAATCTATTTCTCTTTTTATTGTCAGGCCTGATTTTGCCCCATGGCGTGTCCAGGTCCTGATCCATGTTCCCACTTGTGGGTGTTCCCTCATGTGCTATGCTACACCTTTCTACAAAATTCTCAATGTCCCATCTTGCTTTGGGCCAATAATAATTGTGAGCCACCTTTTGAATGATGGTACCTATCTTCTCATGGTCCCCATCTGGTTTCACATGTAGGCTCCTTATTAATTCTGTCCTATATCTTTTTGGAAGAACCAGCTGTCCGTGACCATTGGATCTAGCTCCAGTCTTCCTATACATCAACTTGTTTTTCATGTAAAAATCTCCCTTGCCTGGAGTTGTATGACAAGTTGACAATTTTCTGAAACAAGGCTTGAGTGTTTTATCCCCAGCCTGTGCCTTCCTCATCTCTTCTGGAGTGGTATCTAACTAACATAATATCCTCCTCCTGTCTTGAGGTCGACCTGACCTGAAGGGTTGCCATATACACAGGTTTCCTTCTGCAACGGTCAGTGTCATGATTGTCCATCTGACAATTTTTACACCACCTTTTTCCTTGGTTGAAAGATTTTCTTTCATCATATTTCCTTTCATCGAATTGTGGGAATTTATTTTTATTTTCATACCGTGGCCTATCAAATTGGTGCTTACCTTTATTTTGATCCTTAGGATCAAATTTATTAAAGTTCTGTGGTGCCCTAAAGTTGTCCACCTGTTTCTTTTTATTACCTGTTACCTCTGCTTGAGCTGCTTGATACCTTTCAGCAACATTTAGCAACTCACCCAGCCTCTCTGCACCTTGTTCCATGAGAAACTTTCTCAGGTCTGGAGCCATGGACTCTCTTAGTTGCTCTATAAGGACCATTTCCTTAAGATCTTGGGTTTTCCCCAGAGAAGTCCATTTCTCCAAGTATGTCTCTATTCGTGCAGAGAACTGGTGATAGGTTTCACCTGACAGTAGTTTAGCATTCCTAAATTTTTTCCTGTAAAACTCTGCATTCTTTTCATACCTTAACAAAAGAGCCTGCTTTAGCATGTCATAATTTTCCTGATCACCTCTGCTCATTTTTGCAAAAACTTCATAAGCTGCCCCACGAAGTCCCTGAGATAACTTTAAGCTCCACCTTTCTCTCTCCAACCCATACGTGGTAGCTAATAGTTCGTACCTATTTATATAGCTCTCAATATCATCGTCTTTCTCAACAAAATGATCTAAATGAAAATTCATAGCTGAGATTGAGGCTCCTTGAGTAACCGTAGCATCAGAGGCAAAAGGACTGGCACCATTTTCAGGAGCATGGCCTTGAAACTCAAACTCCCTTAGTCGTAACTCATGTTCCCTTTGTAATCTCTTCTCCTCCTTTTCTGCTTCCCTCTCTGCAGCTAATCTCTTCTCTTCTCTTTCTGCAGCTAATTTCTTCTCTTCTCTTTCTGCAGCTTGTCTTCTTTCCTCGGCTTCCAATGCTTTAGCCTCTTTGTCAGCCTCAATCTGCAACCTCTTAGTCTCAGCCTCAGCTTGCAACCTCTTAGTCTCAGCCTCAGCTTCAAATTGTAACTTCTTAATTTCCCTTTCAGCCTCTAACCTTCTTTCGGCTTCTTTTTCTAATCTTCTTTCTTCGCGTTCAATAAATTTGTCACATTCCGTTGTGACATAGGCAACCATAACTTGCCCATCTAATCCTAACTCTTTTGCAGTCTGAACCGCAGCAGATCGAAATTTGGCCAGGTCCGCCATTGTCTATTATGTAAATTTATACAATGTCTAACCAACAATTCAATCTCTAATGGACAACACAGGCACCGTGAGCTCAACCTTATTTAACTCCACCCAAGGATACCTTTTAATTCTTATATTCCCTGAAGTGAATTACCCCCCAATATTTTTAATAGTGAAAGATTCAAAATCCCGGACGAGCCCCCAATATATGTGGTGAAGTGGGAAGTTATAAATACTTATAGGGAACTTAGTGTACTGACTGAGATCAGCTGTGAAGGTATCTATATCTATTAAGAGTAGTGTATTATAGATAACCTTACTTGCTACCACATATCTATATATCTCAGTCAGAATTATTCTGGAATAGTGTGATGCTACGTTATGTGTCTAGGGTATGAGTATGGTGAAGTGTAAGTCACAACAACAGACAGATAAACAATTTAATTTAATCCACTACTCTTGACAACACTGTGACACTCACATACATATAACACTCTACAAAGATATCTTAAAAGAGTCACTGATGAACTTTCAAATAACAATATGTATTCATTACTGGCATGAATGAATATGTGTCCTGATTCAACTACAAGGGAACCAGGAATCACAATCAATTTAAATTACAAGTTATGTACAGAATGTATTTAATATGAATATTGTAGTGACATATATTAGTACAAATGTTCTATGTGTGTCAGTTGTGTAGTAGTAAATGAGGTAATACTGGTTTTGTTTTGTTCAAGCTCTGTTGGTATTGGTCATCATGACTTCAATAGTTTGTCTTTAGGGACTATTATTGGAGATGTTCACAGTTCCTGATTTTAAGACAAGTAAATTCCCCTCTGAATGGTATTTTTATAAAGTTATTTCAAGATGAGGGGACATAATGTTGAGCTCAGCTGGCCAACTCTGCTTATCTTGAGTGATGGCGGCAGGAGAGGACTCCTCTGCTCGAATTCTCTTCTGGGCTCTGGAGACACCTCACTGATAGCTAAAAGGACCAAGGAGTATGCTGTCCGACACTGGATTCAGCAAATCTCTGACCAGATGCTGCTCAGTACCATCAAGACCACTGTCCCTGAAATCAAGAAGGATGTACCTTCTACTTCATAACTAATTTATATTCTCTTTTACACTGATCACAATACAGCACAAACATTGCGTTCAGAGCGTTAGGCCAACAGTCAGCTTCATTTGAAATACTTTATTCCAGTATTACCCTTCTTAATGGTTACTACGCCTCTGCACTTCCAGCATTATTTCTTTCTAGTCCATCATCCAGGTGTCAGTGTACTATTTGGCCATTCCATGCCGTTTTACTTCTCTCCGACACCCTCTGTTCAGGCTGGAGCATTATAGGCTTTACCTCACGTTTGCCACTGAACTACACATATATATACAGGCATAAATCAACAATTCTCATTCAATTTTTCATTAAAAGATACTGAATGGTTCAAGCTTACCACAATTTCATGGAAATAAACACAGATACGTTGATTAGCAATGAATTCTGGCACAAACTGGCACAAATTCCGTTCTGCCTATGTTCCAGGCTTTTATTTTAGCAAAAATGTGAGCTGGCTTCAACGTACTGTCGCTTTATCAAGCTTATTTGAATTAGTGGTCTCGAACTAACGCTCCCAAGTGTGTATATCAGCGAGACTGGCCAATGAGCCACGTTTCGACAAGTGTTTGAAAAAATGTTATCTTTTCCCGTCTCCCCTAACAACCAAGATAGTATTTATAGCCCGACCAATCGTGGTTAGGCTTTCATTTGTTGCGCTCCAATCAATTTGAAGTTTACATGGTAGGCTATTTCTGTAACGTAAATTTTTTCAAACACGTTATAAAAAAAAATTTTATGAGCAGAAATGATTTTATGCTGTCAGGCACCCCCAATATTTTATTTTGGGTATAATTTATTAATTCCTGGACTATTTGCGTAACGTTTTACATATTATTTGTCAGCAAACCCTAAGGAACCCAAAAATACTAATTTAAAGGAGCTACGTGGCTGCGTTCAAAATATGCAATTTCTTCTATCTCCTGTTTAGAAGATGTGCTGTCTGGGTACTGTTATGTGTTCAAACGTAAACCCATATAATGTTGTCTTTTCTAATAAGAGTCTGTTATGATTTATAAACCTAACTCTGGGAAAGGGTAGTGTATTTTATCACTGTCCGTCTGAAAAAAAATTAGTGCATGTAGACTTACACGCGTGATGGTAGTAATTGTGTATCGCGCGAAGCGGGTTTAGTGTTCGGCTTTCTGCCTCTCCCTTCTCTTTTTATCCCTTTAGTCCATCTGTTCGTTCGTTTTGGTAACGCAGTATAATTAATGTTAGGGTTAATTTAGGTCATTACGCAGTACGTCTCAATGCTTTTCCAAGAAATACAGCACACGTTTCATTGAAGAAGGCGGGTAATAATACAGTAAGCTTTACTATCAACGTGAAAGCGTTACAATTTGCAGACGAAGCAGAAAACAAGGGGGATTTCGAGTACATTCTTTGTGATAGCACTGTCATTTTACCATTGCTCTTTTCTTTATTATATGTATTTATTAGGCTTTATATTTAATTGATAATTTATATATGTGGATTAGAATATTCCATGACAGATATCAATCGTCAGCTGTCTGCTGTTGATGTAGTGATACCAACCACTATACAACATCATCAACAATGCACGGCCACACATACATGTGGCTGGCAACCACATCATGTTTATTTAATTGGTACAGAAACCACCACTGGAAGATCACATGCATGTTTTAATGCAGGGTGTCTGCAAGGTGACCAGCTGTAGTTGTGGATCTATGCTCGATTGGGCGCTTTAGGAACATGAATACATAACTCTTACATAATCAGGAAATATATTACACATTACTTAACTCTTACATAATCAGAAAATATATCACACATTATACAAATCTTATATAATCAGGAAATTTATCACACATTACTTAATTGTTACATAATCATGAAATATATCTCACATTACTTAACTCTTACAAAATCAGGAAATTTATCACCCATTACATAACTCTAACGCAATCAGGAAATATATCACCCATTACATAACTCTAACACAATCAGGAAATATATTACACATTACAAAACTCGTACATAATCAGGAAATATATCACACATTACAAAATAGCCTACTGATATAACCGACTGATCCAGGCACATGGTTAATATTTGAACTAGATGCCCTGCTTTGAAACGTTACAAACACCGAACCAAATAACATGACGTAAAAGTAATGACGTATTTTTTGTTTAATATTTTGATACCAATCACCTTGCCACGGGTAGCAAGAATTCTAGCCATTGGACACAGTCACATCCCAGTATTCAGTTTTTTCTTAATTTATTAAGGTAGTAGTATACCCAGAAAAGTTTAAAAAAAATAAAAATCCAACAATTTTCATTTTCATGCTTTAAATATACGTCAACATGTTCTTGAACTAAAAATAATTCATAGAAGCTTAGAGACACTCTGGTTTGATAGGAATCAGTGTTTTTCTACACACACCCCCTTGAGTGATTTGCGTAGCAACCAATATTTATAGTTGGTTACCATGTGAATAATGACCCAACATGAAGGTGCGTTATTGTAAAACTGCGAAATTACAATTATACTGAGGCAACAGGAAAAAGATATTTATAATTTTTCCACGGAAAATCACTCAATGATTTCTTATGAATTTTTCAAAAGTGTGTGTCTAGAAAGCTTTGATTGTAAATTTCAACATTTGTTACATGCATTGTGCATTTTCACCAACATCAACTCTATTTATTGCTAGCTTTATACTGATTCTGTATAATAGTAGTTAGCAGAGCTTCTTTTGTTCACATTTTGAAATAAGACAAAGACTGGGAGGCATGTACACCAACAAACCATTGCCTGAAAATGAGACACCTATTGCCGATAGTGTCGCTATAAAGCCTCTGTGCTCCCCAGCAAAGAAAATAAAGGTCATAAAGGTCCAAGAAAGTGAAGGACAAGCTAAAAATGACAACAGAGGAAATGGGTTTATCCTTATGGATGTAAAACTACTGTTTGGGTTTTTATGCGCTAACTTTAGATGTGACAAATGTTATCAGTACTCACTGACCTGTGAGATCGTCGAAGAGACTCGGAATGGCTTTTGTCATGAAATCAGTATCAAGTGCACAAACTGTGGCGAATGGAATGCCAATTTCAATACTTCTGATGTTTCATCTTCAGCTACTCACAAACACAAAGAAGTAAATGTGCGAATGGTGGCATTTGTGCGTTCTATTGGGAAAGGCAAAGTGCATTGCAGAATTTTTCGATATACATGAACACAAGTCAACCCATGGCAAAGAAAGCATACAGGAGAACGCTGCACAAGATCTATTCAGCAAGTAAGGACATTGCAATGGAAAGACCCTGAGAGCACTGAAAAGGGGAGTCATAGACACTGCAGCTGCAGTAGAAGGAGACCTTTATTCAACAGGAGCTCATTAAACTTCACTTTGTGAGTTCTTTTTCTGTTTTTCTTTGTTTTCTCGGAATTGTCTTTTTAGCATAATTGGTGATCTTTGAAACAAGATATCTCTAGATCTGTACATTCAATTGAGATGAAAATTAACACAGTTGGTTGTCATATAATCTTACAGATTCTGACCTAAAATGGATACAATCGAATTCAAAGTTTTAGTTTTATGACGATCATGCATATATAATGAGGCACAAATATCAAACATTCCAGAAATATAAATTTTGAAAATTCATTAAAAATTAACCTTTCTGTCAATCTCTGTCATTTTAGTTCATGACCTCACGCTACATATAATGATTCAATTTGCCAAGTTTCAGTCAGATCTTTGTACAAATAACATAGTTATGATGTTTTAAAAAAGGTGTATAATTTATTCACTACGGTGGCCATATTTGATAGCTAATTTGCATAATTAATGAGGTCATTATGTGGACAAACATTTTAAGTCCATACTAACACTATACCCATGGTTGTTTGATTCTGAAAGGAAAATTTGAGTTTTTTTTACCCTATCAAGGTATACTACTACCTTAACTTATTCGGTTTAAGCAAATCCAAACTCCTCGTTAAGAGATAACCCTTGACAGTAAATACGAAGCAATATACAATCATGTGTTCTTCTTTTATTAATAACAAGGAAGCAGAAAACTGTTGATAGATATACAAAAAGGGTAATGTTCTGATTAATGAACAGGTATAGTTAGTGCTGATAAAAGTTTTTTTTTTTTTAAATTTACCCCTTCTTGTGCTCAAAGTGAGGTCTATTCACTTTATTTAGTAGAATGTGTGTGATCCCGGACCTGGCTAAGACACTGATTTTATTGTGCACATTTACGACTGGATAACGGTAAATTTCAAAAAATTATCTTTGAGAGTGGTAGAACAGCTAAGTGCTCAATACTTTAAAATGTGCCTTAAGTTGAAAATCTTTTAAATTTTTTGAATTTGTGCATAGAAAAAAATTAAAATTTAAAAATGAAAAAAAAAGAATATTGTACCTAAAACAAAATGTTATGACTAATGCAATTGTTTATAATATATTTGTACAAGCTAGAAAGTATGAACATCTTTTAATCAGTCTGATATTTTGTTCATAATCTAATTGTTTCCCTTGGAAAGCAAACTGGCTACCTCCCCTAACTATTCATTTATGACAGAGAGATAATTATGTAAAATATTTATGTTGTCCGTGACAAGTGTCAATTGTTTCTTCCCTCGCTCCAGTGTTTCTGTTATTTATTTCTTCATCCTCATGTAATTCAGTTATTCAGAAAAAATGCGTATACAATTTCAGGTTCGTATTTGCGGCCTTATAAAAAAGTATATAAATTAACTAAAACCCTCAACGGAAAACAGGATGCAAACAATATTAAGTTAGTAAATAAGCAAGGAAATTTCATCACCACAGTATAGGGGCAGGAAACAAGATGGGCAGAGCAGTTCAGAGAAACACTGAGTAAGGAACCACCAGAGTTGCAGCTGAATGTACCTGAGGCTGAAAATGATCTAAACGTAAATACAGACAGTCCGCGAAGGGAAGAAATAATCACAGCTATCAAAGTGTTAAAGAATGGAAAAGCTCCTGGTCACGATATTTAAATGCAGAGTTATTTAAGACAGACCATGAACTAGCAGCTAACTGAAGGAAAACGAAAGAGAGGTCGACCAAAAACAACCTGGCGTAGGACTGTGGAGGCTGAGATGCAAAGAATGAACCAGAGTTGGGGCACTGTACGAAGGATGGCCACCGACCGAGCAAAGTGGAATCAATTTGTTGTTGCCCTACAAGACGCCACTAGGCGTGATGGCCACTGACTGCTTTGACGGTCGGCGGCTAAGGATCAAAGAAGAAGAAGAATGAACTAGCAGCAGAACTATTAGAACCACCATTTGCACTAGTATGGACAACAGTTACAAAACCAACGGAGTGGAATAAAGAAATAATTGTCAGTTTGTCCAAGAATGGCGTTTTTACAGACTGCAACAACTGGAGAGGAAACTGGTCTCCCCACCTCTCGATGCTGGACCTAGTATGGTGAAGTCTCTAACATTCCATAACCAGCTGTAAATGGGTACCTGACTCTGATCCTGAGTTAGAGAAGGCAACGGCAGCGAGGAAGGGAACAGGTGTCACGCATCAGTCAAACCAGCTGTAAATGGGTACCTCACTCTGATCTTAAGGTAGAGAAGGCAACGGCAGCGATTTCCCTTGTTTCCGGTGTACCGTTAACTTGTAGAACTGATTCAATTCCGTTCTATTGGTTTATAAACTTTTTTAAAAAAATACGGGGGGGGGGTTGAGGGCGGGTCTGTCATAAGCGTGTCAACTATGAATGCAAGAGAAACGCTTTTTTTTTTAACTTGCCTCCCAAATCACAATGTGAAATCAACATTTTTCAGTCAAGAAAAAGTACGGTTCTCAGTTTTGGTAATATATTTCCAGAATTTGATTTAACCGGTGAATAAACGCACAAGAACCCTGGAGAGTAACAGAGAAGGAAATGTAGAAGTTGTCCTCTTTCCACGCAGTTTTCCTAGGGAAATTCTCCGACTTTTTTGACCGAATACAATCACTAACCAAGAACTGCTTACTCAGAGCAACCAAGAGGACATTAAATTAATATTAGACAAACATAAAGGTATGTTTTCAGGCACTCGTAAGAAATAAAGAAGTAGAACACTTGGACAACAGAAAAACAACAGACGTGAGTGGCTTACCCAGGGTTCGAACCCCGTACCTTCCGTACGACAACTCCGCCTAGCTATCAAGCAAATCACACTGACCCCACGGCCAGCTAGGCATCCCCAAAAAAAGATGCTTTGCTGGCTATTTATCAGTATGAAACACACAAGATAACACCGGAAGTATACAGTGGGCAACTCAGCCCTTAAATGACGCAATCACTTCTGTTGTTCTCCTATTAACAGTATGTGTCAGTCCAAACAAGACAAAGACCTTGATACTGGGTCCAGTAAATAGTAGAAGACTTAAGGACAGTAGTATAGAACAGAGGGTAGGTTTCTGGTATTGTATAAACATAAATAACACATAAGGAAGGGAAACACTGTATACTTCCGGTGTTATCTTGTGTGTTTCGTACTGATAAATAGCCAGCAAAGCATCTTTTTTTGGGGATGCCTAGCTGGCCGTGGGGTCAGTGTGATTCGCTTGATAGCTAGGCGGAGTTGTCGTACGGAAGGTACGGGGTTCGAACCCTGGGTAAGCCACTCACGTCTGTTGTTTTTCTGTTGTCCAAGTGTTCTACTTCTTTATTTCTTACGAGTGCCTGAAAACATGCCTTTATGTTTGTCTAATATTAATTTACTGTTTACAGGCCTCGGGTTTCCCTTCCTTATGTGTTATTTATGTTTAACCAAGAGGACATGCACACCATCAAAGTTGGTAGACGCTGGAGTTGAATTGGCCACGTGCTTAGAGATAACCCTGATGACATCACAAGATTAGCTATGCTATGGACACCTGAAGGAAAGCGAAAGAGAGGCGACCAAGAACATCTTGACGGAGAATTCTAAAGGCCGAAATGCAAATAATGAACTAGAGCTGGGTTACTGCACGAAGGACGGCCGCCGACCGAGAAAACAAGAAGCAGTTTGTTGCTGCCCTACAAGACGCCACCAGGCGTGTTGGTCACTGACTACTTTGACAATCGGCCGATAATGATCAAAAAAGAAGAAGGCACATAATTCTATGTCTGATGTATTTGATATTTGAATACATAATACTTTCAATATGTAATAATTATACGTTCTTCTTCTTCTTCTCATTATTATTATCATTATAATTATAATTTTAATTATTATTATTCAGAATCGACGTCATTGCATTACGGGCAAACCCATATGTGCTCAGTCTCCCTCAGAAAATGTCGAAGGGTATGAATGTTAATTTTTCCTGTTGCGCCATGGTTGTATACACGCCGGATGCATCTTCTCATACGTCCATCCCTGCCTGTCTTACGGCTAATGCCAAACTCCAGCAATCTTAGACATGATGATCGATCGATTGTAGTGCCATCCTCTCATACGTCCATCCCTGCCTGTCTTACGGCTAATGCCAAACTCCAGCAATCTTAGACCTGATGATCGAACGATTGTAGTGACATCCTCTCATACGTCCATCCCTGCCTGTCTTACGGCTAATGCCAAACTCCAGCAATCTTAGACTTGATGATCGATCGATTTTAGTGCCATCCTCTCATACGTCCATCCCTGCCTGTCTTACGGCCAATGCCAAACTCCAGCAATCTTAGACCTGATGATTGATAGATTGTAGTGCCATCCTCTCATACGTCCATCCCTGCCTGTCTTACGGCTAATGCCAAACTCCAGCAATCTTAGACCTGATGATCGATCGATTGTAGTGCCATCCTCTCATACGTCCATCCCTGCCTGTCTTACGGCTAATGCCAAACTCCAGCAATCTTAGACCTGATGATCGATCGATTGCAGTGCCATTCTCTAATAGGCGATCATTAATAGTCCCCAGTATCTCTCCATTGTCCATATCCAATGAACCCAATCTGATTGCTCTTGAAGCTAGTCTGTCAGCTCCATTGTTGCTGCTTGACCATGACAGTAGATTCAGACCACTTCGTGAAGGTTCGAATCTTCTATGGAAGTTTTCAATTCATGCCGTAGCCATCCATTTTGGGGTTTTCCGAAGCATGGACTGAGTTTCTGACTCAATAACTGCCCTTGTTAATGAAGTTTCAGACAGTCACCTTAGGGCTGCCTCTACCTTCATTCTCATGCTGGAGGTTGTTGTCCTGTGCATGACCTCTGTCTTCTTTAGATTGATGTTTAGACCCACCTCTAGGCAATAATTATTCAGTCTATCTGTTTTTTCTAGGATGTGTTGATGTGTTTGTGCGAGTAGTGTTATCTGCGTGTTATAGATCTTCCAATGTAGAAAACTTTGTCCATCATATTTCTCTTGGACTGTCTTCTGTGGTCTGGCACATCACCCAGTCTAAGAATGTCACAAATAAAGAGGTTCATAAGGGGCATCCCGTCGTACTCCTGTCTTCAACTCAAAAGTTAGGTTGCTCTGACCCAACACTACATGTAAAGTTAGTATTGTGGCTTTTGATTATGGATGGTTTTAGTTATTTAATACACTTTTTTATAAGGCTGCAATTACGGACCTGAAATTCTATACACATTTTGCTGAATAACTGAATAATTGTGGGAAAAGATACTTAAAAAATATGTTTACCATAGAGATGCTACGAAAACTTTACTAGGAAGGTGAGATACCAGTGGCATTAATTTTGTTATAATAAATCTGTTTTCTTTGACATATAATCATACATAACCATGTTTTTGTTGTTATTAAAATGTATATCTGTTGTCGAGATAACCTCCAGTATTACGGTCTTAGAGATGGCCTAGATGACCACCCATGGTTTATATTAAGTTGAGTTATACTGGACATCAAATTTTGACTTTTTGTGTGTATCTGAGATTTAACCAAGTTACCTTTATGTTGTTTGGGCTGCTTAACATGAAAATGGCCGTTAAAACACCAGATTAGCTCTAGTTTTTTTTTTAAATATCTGTAAAACAAGTTTTACACTTTTGCATATACATACCATTTGATAATAATGCTCATAGCGGAAATGATTCGCAGCGACGCCTTTTTGCCTGTCGCTTGTAATGAGTTTCTGGAGCATCTCTCACAAGGTTCCAACAATAGTCTGCTTGCATTGCTGCATTCCATTTCCCTTGGTACCTTTTTTTTCGATGGTAGTAATGTCCTGATGAAATCGTTCCCCACGCTCGTCACTGACAGCACCGCAGTTAGCAGGGAAGAAATACAGATGAGAGTGTAAAACGTGTAATTTCGAAGACATGTTGCACCCTAGTCAGTTAGGGAACGATGTACAGTCAAAGGGAATGAATAAAGAGAATTATGAATGGGAAGATTCAGATAGAGTACAAAAAAGAGATGCGCGAACAATGTTGCGCATGACAGAGGTGAACGATAATCTTGTGGATCACGCTTTCTTAGCGGGCAGTCAAGAAACGTGAGGCAGAGAGGGAAGCTGCATATACGCGGGCAGCCATGATAATGGCAGTATTCAAGTAGTTTATGTGATGAATATTTCATGGACAAGATGGTAGTTTGGGTAATGATTAACCCGAAATATTGAATAGTTCCTGGCCATGATAACTTAAATGCAGAGCTATTTGAGACAGACCCTGAGCTAGCAGCAGAACTATTAGAACCACTATTTGCACAAGTCTGGAAAACGGGGACAACACCATCAGAGTGGAACAAAGGAATAATTGTCAAATTGCCCAAGAAGGGAGATCTTGCAGACTGCAATAATTGGAGAGGAATCACTCTTCTCTCAGTTCCCTGCAAAATACTAGGCAGGATAATTATACAGAGAATTTCAAAGGCAGTAGACCACACACTGAGGAAAGAACAAGCAGGATTTAGAAAGAACAGAAGATGCGTAGATCATATATTCACTCTCAGGAACATTATAGAGCAGTGCTCAGAATGGCAAAGACAGCTTTAAATTAATTTCGTTGATTTTGAAAAGGCTTTTGACAGCATACATAGGGACAGTTTATGGAAAATACTGAGGGTTTATGGAATTCCAAGCTGCATAGTGTCAATCATAAAAAGCCTCTATGCCAACTTTACGTGTAGTGTTGGACAGAGCAACCTAACCTTTGAGGTGAAGACAGGAGTACGACAGGGATGCCCCTCATCAACCACTCTATTTTTAACAGTCATAGACTGGGTGATGCGCCAGACAACAGAGGGCAGTCCAAGAGGAATAAGATGGACAACATTTTCTACATTAGAAGATCTGGAATATGCAGATGACATTGCACTACTAGCACATTCACATCAACACATCCAGGAAAAAACGGATAGACTTAATAAGTTTAGCCAGCAGGTGGGCTTGAACATCAATTTAAAGAAGTCTGAGGTCATGACGCTCAATGTGAGCAACCCTGAGCCCATATCAGTAAGGAATCAGCCACTGGTACAGACAGATACCTTCACATACCTAGGAAGCATAGTAACACCAGACGGCGGGGCAGGCAAAGACATCAACATCAGAATGAATAAGGCAAGAACAGCCTTCTTTAGCCTAAACAACATCTGGAAGTCCTCCCAATACAGCACAAGCACAAAATTAAGATTATATCAGAGCTGTGTGCTTTCTGTGCTTCTTTATGGTGCAGAATGCTGGAGAGTTACAGAGAAGGAAATGTCGAAATTGTCCTCTTTTCACACAACATGCCTAAGAAAAATTCACCGAATCTTTTGGGTGAATACCATCACTAACCAAGATCTGCTTACTCGTAGCAAGCAAGAGGACATGCACACCATCATAGCTGGCAGACGCTGGAGCTGGGTTGGCCATGTCCTCAGAAGCGACCCCGATGCCATCACAAGAACAGCTATGCTTTGGACCCCTGAAGGAAAACGAAAGAGAGGCCGATCAAAAACAACCTGGCGGAGGACTGTGGAGGCTGAGATGCAAAGAATGAACCAGAGTTGGGGCACTGTACGAAGGATGACCACCGACCGAGCAAAGTGGAATCAATTTGTTGTTGCACTACAAGACGCCACTAGGCGTGATGGCCACTGACTGCTTTGACGGTCGGTGGTTAAGGATCAAAGAAGAAGAAGAAGAAGAATTGAATAGTGGGAATTCATGTCTAGAAGGAGAAACGGTGTGAGTTAGTTATCATTCAGAAAGGAAAAGGTACGTAGGGTGAACTTTATTTTATTTAGACAGTAGTCCTATTCTTCAGTGAGGCAAGGGAAATTAACACCCCCGGAGATGTCCGGTCCCATCAAGATAACCTGAACACTGAGAGGATATAAATAACAATAATCTAAGAAAGGGAGAACAGAATATAGAGACTATAGCACCTGAATGATCACTGATGGTTAAAAGGTCAGAAGGTGTAGATTCGATACTGGGCGAGAGAGAGTGGTGAAAGAATGAACTTACATATTATATTCTATGATGGACCAGATGTGGAGGTCAGAGCAGACAGCAATGATCCTTTCATATGTAAATAAACACTATTCAAATTACCATGGCGTTATCGCATCACGTGCTGTGTGTGTGACTGTTGTGGTATACAACATATTATAGCTAACCACAGAGGTAAGCGAACCTGGACAGACATTGCCATATAAATAAAATAGGATTCATAATAACTACCAGGGCTGCCACATATTATGATTTTGGTGCCGTGACCAACCTCTAGCAGTACCCACACATTGTTTCTAAACAGGAGTTCAGCAACTATGCTTTATGCTGTCATCTCGCCTCGCTTCAGGCAGAAGACACAGATACATTTGACGCTGTGACAGATTTCAACAACCACGGATAACAGATAGCCATGATAATACAGACGGCAGAGTACAAGGAAGAAAAAATTCATATTTACGTTTCGATAACATGAAAAAGCAGAGTGACAACAGTGTAAGTTGTAAACACAGAACAAAGTGAACAGTATCGGAACCAGCCAAGCAGAAACGTCGGTCCGAAAACCAAGTCGGAATTTTCTTCTTTCAAATCGACCTGCACGAGAATAAGTCGTCACAACAAGGCAAAGTACGCCACACATTATACAATTCGGGAGCCGAGACAACCTCAGCCAGCATTGAAAATCAGTCATTCATCAAGACAAAGTACAACCCACAAACTGGTTGATGACAGACTTCAAGAACCACAGACGGCAGAACAACTCAGATAGAAGGCAAAATTGCAGATTCACAACATAAAAAGAATACAGTACAGTCAAAGTCTAAACAGAAGCGGACAGGTTTGGGAACCAGTCAAACAGAAACGCCAGCTCAGATATCAAGTCAAGATATTTTTTTCTTCACACCTTCCTGAACGAGGGGGTTCGCAGAAACACAGCAGGTACAATATTCACTGTCCTGTAACGCCAGCTCAGAAATCAACACGGGGACACTCATCCCAGCAGACGGTCAGGTCAACGTGTGCCGCTCAACAAGTAGTCTTAAGACAGGTCATAGAGTGCAGTACAGTAACCGATTCACGGACAGGTTTGTGTGTAGAAAAAACAAGTGTGTAGTCCGGATGGTATACAAATATAACAATAGTGTTAAGTCGGTCACGCGCGGGCAACATCGCGACAAACGAGTACTCCAACGAAGACGTCTTAATTAATTGGTTTAATTAGACATTGTTGTATTATTATTCTCGTCTTATTAATTATAGTAATATTATTGTTATTAATATTATTACTGTTGTTTAATTACTATTCTTATCATTATTATTAGTATTGTAGTCTCACTAATATTGATTTGTAATGGTGTATGCATAACATTTGTTTTGGTAACCATAATATTGTTTTTCAGGGAATCCAAGACTAATAGAAGAATTTCCGTTCATTTTCAGGTGTAAGTTAGTTTAAGTTAACCGTAGAAATAAGTAATTATTTTTCAGATTTATATGATGGCACAAGCCGAACAGACACAGTATAACATGCAAGACAGTCAGACTTTGGCCCTCATAAAGACGATTACCGACACATTAGCAAAGGTAGGCAACAGTGCTAAATACGCAAACATAAAAGGTAATGTAGACTTATTTTCAGGTGATCCACATGCATGCCGTAAGGGGCTTACAGACATTGACAAATATGCAATGTCTATAACAGCAGATGAATTGGAGAAAGTTAATATTGCGATTTTTTCATCTGCTGATCTGATCACAGACTCTATCAGAAGGCAATTAGACACATTACTTAATTTTTTTTTTTTTTTTTTGCGTACGCCCGCTAATACTCTAGGCGAAATCTCAGGTTATTACTAATGTCTAACCTGACATTGATTTTACGTGAGTATCCCTTTTTTCTTGTACAGAGACAGGTGTCCCTCGCCATTCAGGCAAATACTCTCCGATTTCGGAGGTACCCATTGCAGCTGGGTCGGCTCAAGAGCCGCCAATCCCTGGTCGACGACACTCCTTCAAATGTTCTCGCCAGGTCTCGAGTTAATCCAGTCCAATTCCCGGTCGACGAAAAATCCTCAAATGCCGTCGCCCGGGTTTGATCCTGAATCACCCGGTCGCCAGAGCGGTGTTGTAACCACTACGCTAGCGCGGCTCCCTACATTACTTAATGAAAGAGATCTTCAAGCAAAGTCTAAATCGTACGATACGATAGGGAAAGGACATTGTCACACTTGTGATAGAGAAAACAAGGACACAAACAAAATCCCAGAAACAGCGGATGTACGCGCACACTGGGACACACTTAATAAAAGAAGAATAAGAATGGCGGTCATGAATTTTGTGGCGGAAGTTAAAAAAGGGAAGTCCATAGAAATAAATAACATCAACATAGCAAACCAACAGAAGTGCCAGATAAGAACACAGAACGGCTGGGAAATGAAGGTAGAACCGCTAGGAGTATGGAGAAACATAATAGGATCTGGTCAGCAAAATATTACAATAAAGGAAGAAGGTAATAGGAATAGACCATGGACAAGTCAGGTTAAGACAACAGTCCAGAAACAGGAAAACATACAGAGAGACAGGGTCAGCTTTGGTACACAAGAACCAGAAACACATGAAACACAGACGATTAGTGCCGAAACACAAACTGAGATTGATACTGTAGCGTCACACTTGGGGCCAGCACACAAAGAGAAAGACGTCATGAGAGAAAATAAAACATGGTCACATGGGTTAGACAATACGAGAAAGTCTAAGATTCCACTCAGTGTAAAAAGGGTGAACCAACAAACAGCTAAAATAGTGATACCACAGCATAGGGATAGCATCGAGTTAAAGAATACGAAAGATGAACTGATGCAGATAATACTGAAAGAGAAAGTAAGATCAGCGAAGGTGGACAATAGGAAAGAGAAGATAGAAGAAGTACAGGACATGGACACATCCTATAGGCGTCCAAGAGCAATACGGAAGACAAGACTGGAAGAGATAAGTACAGTACACGAAAAGTACCAGCTTGACAAAGAATCAGAATTCGATTCGTCAAGTGGGGAGGAGGATAGAGTTATGCACTCCGACGAATATGGATACAGGTCGGACGAGCTCGAGCATATAGCGGACGACGAAGACCGTATAATTTATTGGCCGAAAAATGAGAAAAGTGATCCTGGATGTATAAATCAGATAAAGAAAATTGAAGAAACAGATATGGAGGACACAGATAATGAGGATTACATAGAAGAGGATAGATCAACCAGGAGAAAAAGTCGACAGACAGTTAATGAAGCAGAAAATAGCAGTAGATGGAGGTGGTCGTCAGAATCTGTGTTGACTAACTCAGACAGTGTAGTGTCTGAGGAGAGTGACGATAGTAACAGACACAAAAGTACCTAAAGAAGAGAAGAGAGTAGTACAGGAAGTAAGGAAGAAGGAAGCAAATGTGGAAGTAGTTGTAGAGAACGGGAGTTTCCAGTAGACAATCTGGATAAAATAATAGCGGACAGAGCACAAAGGTGGATACGACATGCAGAGACAATCAGGCAGACTGCATGGACGGAGGCAGATAAACGATGGAAAGAGAAGCTTGGATGTATAAATCAGATAAATACGAAGGAAATTACCAAAATAGTTGAACCAAGCATAGAAGAGTTGAAGAAGATAATAGAAGCCACCATAAAGCGGCCTGATTTTAACTTCTCAAGAAGCATGGTTTGGAGAGTTCTAGAGGGAGAATATCATACACACTTTCCACAAACAAGAATTGAAATTGATATGGTTCTGACGAAAATGATAGATGACGCAAACAGGAAAAGGTGGATAGAAAAGGCAGAGCAGGCAAATCGTCATCGAAGTCAGAAGAGAAATAACGGAAAAAGAAAATATAGATATTAAGTGAAGTAGAGGGGGAGATGAGGGATAAAAGGTCAGAAAAATGACGAAGATATTATGTGAGAAGAAGAAGAGCCATAAGAGATGGCGAAATTAAGAGTGAGTAATTGAGATATTGGACGGTGAGGTATTAAGGGCCATGGGAGATGGCGAACACAAGAGAATCGCTAAGATAAATAAGTATGGGAAAATTGAGAGTCACGGAGAAGTGACGGGAGTATTCAGAAGCCACAGGAAGGATAGCACGGACATATAGAAGAGATAGTTCTAGAAGGAACTTATGTAGAAGTGAGAAGCCATGGAGAAAATGGCAAAGAGAGATTATTGCGGCAGTGACCGAGTCTTATGAAGATTTTGGGGAGAAATCCTTTTTTTTCTCCGTAACACACGAAGAGAAGAGAATTGTGTTGAGAACGTTCCAGGGAGGGAAAGAAAAACATATAAAAACGTTAAGTGCGGCGTTTGCCAGACTACAAATGTGAGTCTATGGAGGGTAACCCTCACCAAACATATACAGTAGAAATTTAGACACTGTGAGACACTGTTGTGGAGAAGGAAAAAGGAGATAGCACAAAGAATAGTTCCAGGGAGGGAACGAAAAGCATATAAAAACGTTAAGTGCGGTGTTTATCAGACTACAAATGTGAGTCTATTGAGGATAACCCTCACCGAACATATAGAACAGAAATTCAGACACTGGGAGACAGTGTTGTGAAAAAAGAAAGTCAAAGACAGGTCAGCAGCAGAAAAACACGCAAGGAGGTCAAAGCGACAACGCGGTTTAAGATAGGTAGACCAAAGAAGTTGAAAATATTTCCGCGTAGTAGACCAAGGACAGGAGTCTAGTTAGCACAGGGTAGATAGGAGGATGACAATTCACTGTTGCCATGATAGTAAATGGCTCACGCCATTATGAACTATGTATATAGGAAGACATGACAGAAGACATATTTCACTTTATACGAGAGAAGAGGAAGGCCAGACAGTTCACACCAGGTGTGTGATGACAGAAGATAATACGATATGAGGAACTTACATGTATGAAAGATAATACGATATGAGGAACTTACATGTATGACAATAGGAGTGACTGGATGTGTAAAAGGAAATAAACTTTGTATGGATAAGTACACAGTTGGTAGAATGTGAGTGAGAAAGATAAGGGTTAAGAACAGTCATAAATGCAAAGAGGAAAGGTCACTAAAGAAAAGTGACGGGAAAAGAGTTATTCCTCTGTTTTTTATTATGATAATATGTTGTAACATAAGAAAATAATGACATGGTAAATGATATGAAAATAAATGAAGACCACTACGGAAGTGGAATGTATAACATGTCTAAAAGTATGTATTTTTGAAATCATATAACGTGAGCAGATAGGACAAAGCAAAGATGAGTGGTCATAAATGGGAACGAGATGTTGATGAATGTACGTTCTCAGTACAATTTAATTGTGTTGTGTAAAGGGAAATTGTTCTTTGGCACAGATAAGAATTGGTAATGTGCTGAGCTAGGGTTGTAACAGCACATTGCTAACGATTTTTTTTTATACAGGACAAGTACAATAATAGTGTTGGTACAGTCATGAAAATAAATTTTTTCTCCCACGGATAAATAATTTATTTTTAAGGGAAATAGGGAGATAATGTGGCAGTTAGGGAACGATGTACAGTCAAAGGGACGGAATCAGGAGAATTATGAATGGGAAGGTTCAGATAGAGTACAAAAAGGAGATGCAAGAACAATGTTGCGCATGACAGAGGTGAACGATAATCTTGTGGATCACGCTTTCTTAGCGGGCAGTCCAGAAGCGTGAGCCAGAAAGGGAAGCCGCATATACGCGGGCAGCCATGATAATGGCAGTATTCAAGTAGTTTATGTGATGAATATTTCACGGACAAGAAAGTAGTTTGGGTAATGATTAACCCGAAATATTGAATAGTGGGAATTCATGTCTAGAAGGAGAAACGGTGTGAGTTAGTTATCATTCAGAAAGGAAAAGGTATGTAGGGTGAACTTTATTTCATTTAGACAGTAGTCCTATTCTTCAGTGAGGCAAGGGCAATTAACACCTCCGGAGATGTCCGGTCCCATCAAGATAACCTGAACACTGAGAGGATATAAATAACAATAATCTAAGAAAGAGAGAACAGAATATAGAGACTATAGCACCTGAATGATCACTGATGGTTAAAAGATCAGAAGGTGTGGATTCGATACTGGGCGAGAGAGAGTGGGGAAAGAATGAACTTACATATTATATATTCTATGATGGACCAGATGTGGAGGTCAGAGCAGACAGCAATGATCTTCTCATATGTAAATAAACCACTATTCAAATTACCACGGCGTTATCGCATCACGTGCTGTGTGTGTGTGTGTGACTGTTGTGGTATACAGCATATTATAGCTAACCACAGAGGTAAGTGAACCTGGATAGACATTGCCATGGATGGTTCATAATACAACCATAGCCTGCAACACACCCTAGTCTCTCGTAGCGCTGCAAGAGGGTTTCTACAAGCTCCTGGTAATTGTCAGCCTTATTGTTTCCTAGAAAGTTTGTGGCCACTTGCTGGAAAGCATTCCAAGCCAACTTTTCACAACCTGTGAGGATATCATCAAAACGCTGATCTCTGAAGAGCTGACGTATCTGTGAACTGACAAATACACCTTCCTTGATTTTGGCCTCACTAAGTCTGGGAAATTTATCGGAAGGTATAAAAATTCTGCCCCATTTCGATCCATGGCCTTTACAAAATTCGTCATATGTCCAAGTTTGATGTGGAGAGGAGGGGCCAAGATCTTGTGGTAAAATGTTGCCATTATGGAGCAGCAAAGCTTTTAAGCTCAACCTGGACGAATCAATGAACAGCCTTCAATTAGTCTTTGTAGTAATGTGCAGTGCTGCCATCAGACCCAGTATACCAACGCAAGCAATGAGGTTCTCTGTTATTTTGAAATATGGAAGCAGACCTTTTTGCCGAGCACGAAACACAGACACATGCACATTCTCTTCTAGAAGATTCCATTGCTGCAGTCTGGACCCCAACAGCTCTGCTTTATTTGTTGGCAATTCCAGATCTCTCACTGAATCATTCAATTCACTCTGGGTAATTGTATGTGGCTGTACAGACTCTTCAATAGGCCCGAAACCAATATTTCTTGATGTAGATGCTTTCACGGGTGACGGATGTCCACTGGCCTTATTATCTTCTTCATCATCCAGAGTATAAGATTCTGGTTGGTCAGGAACAGGAAGTCCTTCCCGGTGATGGGCTGGCCGCATAGCAGAGGGAATATTCGGATAGATCACAGGCCGCTTTATCTTCTTAGAAATACCATGTCCAATTGGAGGAGTCATGCAAAAGTAACAATCATTACGATGGTTTGTCGGTTCCCTCCACACCATTGGAACTGCAAAACGCATCGATCGTCCTTTTCGGTTCAACCAGCAGCGCAGATTCGTTGCACGAGATTGACAACATATGTGTGGGGCCCAATACCGGTCCTGGTCACCGATCTCACAACCAAAATAAAGGCTGTAAGCTTTCTTTAACCCCCCCCCCCCCCCCCCGATCTTGAAAACTAGAGCTAATTCGCGATTTTTAAGTTCATATTTATGATCAGCCTGCCCAAATTATTTAAGAATAGCTACTTTTGTCTCGGATCCATTTTGGCTGTTGTCCAGTGTTATTAGTTGTGTTAGTACCTGTTGTGTTGTTGTAGTTTATGACATATGTGAGCTAGCAGAAGGGATAATGTATTTGTGTTACTACCTGTTGTGTTTTTGTAGTTTATGACATATGTGAGCTAGCAGAAGGGATAATGTATTTGTGTTACTACCTGTTGTGTTGTTGTAGTTTATGACATATGTGAGCTAGCAGAAGGGATAATATATCACCCATTACATAACTCGTACACATTCAGGAAATATATCACCCATTACATAACTCTTACATAATCAATAAATACATCACACATTACAAAACTCTTACAAATCAGAAAGTATATCACACATTACAAAATAGCCTACGGATATAACCGACTGATCCAGGCACATGGTTAATATTTGAACTAGATGCCCTGCTTTTAACCGTTGCAAACACCGAACCAAATAATACGACGTAAAAGTAATGACATATTTTTTGTTTAAGATATTGATACCAATCACCTTGCCACGGGTAGCAAGAATTCTAGCCATTAGACACAGTCACATCCCAGTATTCAGTTTTTTCTTCATTTATTTACTTATTTATTTATTTGGTTTAAGCAACTCCAAACTCCTCGTTAAGAGATAACACTTGACCATAAATACGAAGCAATATACAAACATGTGTTTTTCTTTTATTAATAACACGGAAGCAGAACACTATTGATAGAAATACAAAAAGGGCAATTTTCAGATTAATGAACAGCACTAGTTAGTGCTGAAGAAACATGTTGTTGTGCATTTTTTTGTAACCCCTGCTGGGGCTTAAAGTGAGGTCTAATGACTTTATTTAGTAGAATGTGTGTGATCCCGGTCCTGGCTAAGACACTTTGATCTCAGCCAAACGGCCGAGCTTAGAACAAACAGACCGGGATATTGATATGTCCTATGAATTAACATTGAGAGTGGTAGAACAGCAAAGTGCTCAATACTTTAAAATGTGCATTAAGTTGAAAATATTTTAAATTTTTTGAATTTGTGCATAGAAAAAAAAGAAAATATGAAAAAGGAACAATTATAATTATTGTACCTGAAACAAAATGTTATGACTCATGCAATTGTTTATAATAAATTTATACAAGTTACATAATATGAACATCTTCTACTCAGTCTGATATTTTGTTCATAATCTAATTGTTTCCCTTGGAAAGCAAACAAGCTACCTCCCCTCACTATTCATTGATGACTGGGAGATAATTATGTAAAATATTTATGTCGTCTGTGACAAGTGTCAATTGTTTCTTCCCTCGCTCCAGTGTTTCTATCATTTATTACATCCTGAAGGCGTTGTAGTTATACAGTCCAGATGTGTTTGTAATATTTCTTTGTCGCTCTAGTGACGGACTCATCCGCTGCTTACAGCATCATGTGGTTAAGTATCTTTTTACTCTATTTCCGATGTCCCGTCCAATCTGACCAGATGTGTGATCTTTCGCTTATAATGGGCGTATTTTTTCTAATTGCTATTACTTTTTGACCGCTGGACTGTTATCTCAGTCATGTTTTTACTTGTTTTAATCATTTGTTAGCATTGTTGTAAGCCCTGAAAAGGGCTAATCGCGTAAAGGACCGTGAGCTGGTTGCCTATAGTCGTCACGTCGTGCGTTTATTCTAGCATAGTTGCGTATTAAATGTGTGAATTTATTTATTTTTGCAAGTGTGTTACTTTTATTTCTACAGCAATTATTACAGATTCTACGGCAGCTCTGAAAAGGACACGTCCTTTAAAGGTCAACTAGCAGAAATTTAGATGCATGTGTGTTTTTGGTTGGTTCAGTTTGTGTGTTTTAACCGATTGTGTCCGCCGATAGTGTCATCTTTCTTAACTCCAGCTGATTTATGACTTTGTTGATGATGATTGGTCGTATGACCTCTAAAACTGTAATGAGTTATTCGTTCATTACATTCTTCCATTGTCCTGTTTTATTTGATGTGTCAGTGATGATCTGTCTCTCTTGCTTTACGCTTTTGTTTCGTTGGTGTATGACTGAGTGCTTTCTTTTACTGCCTATATATTTATATAACTGTCAGGTGTGTAGTCAGTTGTCGGAGTTGAGTTTTGATGTGTAGTTCTTGTTTACTTGACTGTGTCTTTGTCGTCAATCTATTTCTGGCTTTAATTTTCCGAATCTTTTGGCCGAATAAATATATAAATTAAAAATATAATATGGTATGAAATCAGTTTTACAAGTAAACGGTACACATGAAACAAGGGACATTTCGGGTTTTACCCTTCGTCAGAACAGTTACGAATAGGTGACAAGGACACGAACTACATATAGGGGCTACAAAAATCTATGATGATGAGGAAAACACCAAATGAGCAATACAAGCAGATGAAACAACGGTGATGAGCTAAACGATAACAGTAATAATGTAAGAAAATCGTAAAACCAGAAAGACATGTCGAAACAAGAAAGTAAATAATCGACGAAGCGAAGACAGAAATGAACAACACTATTAAAACAAGTAAAAAATCACTTAGCTGGATCTAGGAGGGAAACATTCAAGATGGCTGAACAAATGAGGCGTCATGCGGAAGTGACGTATAAGCTAGCGACGGCTGAGAAAAGATAATTGAGGAAACGAAACGAACCAAAGCCAAAACAAGGATAGAAAGGAAAATAACGACAGAAGAAATAAAGTATGAAACAGAGCAAGAAGCCACCAGAATTATGCTAAATGATGCTGGGCATTCAAGAGATAAAACGCCCATTTGAAAAATGAGACGAGTCTCCAATGAGAAGCGAGTTCGTTCGTCGCCGACACATGACAGTGGGGCAGTGACATGAATGTCAGAGTTACCTGAATGGTCAGGTCTATTGAAGTGAAGGGCCACTGGTAAATGTTTGCCATGATAGATGACATTCAAGTGCTCACGAAACCTGTCTGCCAGACGTCTGCCAGTTTCACCAATATAGGTAATGTCACACCTCTTGCGGAGAACTGTGGAGGCTGAGATGCAAAGAATGAACCAGAGTTGGGGCACTGTACGAAGGATGGCCACCGACCGAGCAAAGTGGAATCAATTTGTTGTTGCCCTACAAGACGCCATTAGGCGTGATGGCCACTGATTGCTTTGACAGTCGGTGGCTAAGGATCAAAGAAGAAGACACCTCTTGCAGATGATAGCATAAATCAGGTTTCTGGATTCGCACGTGAAAGACTCCCCAATGGCAAATTTACCGTTCGGAAAGGAGACCGAGTGTGTTTGGATTACAAAAGGATTGGTCTTACATATGCGGCGTTGGCACGGTTTAGTACCAACGTGAGAAGGACTAGTTTGTCTCAAGCGACTATGCACAAGAATATCCCTAAAAAATTCTTATCTCTACGATATACCACTAAAGGGGTATCACAAAACAACTCTCTGGTATCAGGATCGGAGTGGAGAATAGGCAGATGACGAAACATAATTTTTTTCTCCGCCAAAAAGTGAGACTGAAAAGTTAAGACAACTTTGAGTCTGTCAGATGTAGTAGCAGGTTTAGCAGTAAGTGCAACCTGACGACTAACCTGACTAATGCGATTAAGGGCATCAGATAAAACTCTTTCACTGTGGTGACGTCGGCGAAAAAAAATCGATAATTTTTTGAGCTGGTTTGCTGAAATCATCTTCATCGTGACAAATCCGACGTAAGCGTAGAAGTTGAGAATAGGGAAAGGAATCTTTACAGCTGAGAGGGTGAGATGAGGTATAAAGAAGGAAACCATGAGCATCAGTAGGTTTATAAAAGACTGAGGTAGTAAGGACAGTAGGAGTAATATTGACAGTGAGGTCAAGGAAGTTAACTGAAGTGGTAGAAATCTGAGAAGTGAATTTGATGGCAGGATGGAAATTGCCAACATAGTCAATGAATCTACGGAGGTTAACTTCAGACATGTCTGTGACTCCAATACCATCGTCGATATAACGACGGTAACACTCAGGTAATGGTCCATCATAACTTGAAGCACAAAATATTCAAAGTGACCCATGAAGAGGCAAGCATAACTCGGGTCCATTTTGGTGCCCATAGCAACGCCACTAATTTGATTAAAGAACAGGCCCTTGAAATCAAAAGAGTTGAGAGTCAGAACCAATTCCGCTAGGCGAAGAAGAGAACCTGTGCTAAAGGTAAGGTCAGTGCGTCTGTCGAGAAAAAATTGTAGTGATTTAATTGGGAGCTGAAATATTTAAGTTTAAGTATACAATAAAAAAAAAAAAAATTTTAACACTTTTTAAATCAAGTCTGCACTTCCCAAGACATAACACACACCTATTCATATTAATTAATTATATGAAGCAATTCATAAGATTTTCCAGTCAATTTCACACATTTAAATGTATAACATAAACACCTAGTTAAATAATATGTGTATCTACTGCCTGTTTTTTTTAATATAACCTGAAGAGAAAAATTGCACACATTTTGAGCGGTTGTTTTTACAAACATATGTGGTTTTGAGAAAAAAATCATAAAAATTACATCTATGAAGTGATAGTGATAAAAGTTTCTTGATATGTTTCAAAGTAAATGTGCACTGATATTCTTAATATTTTAGTGCCATACATTAATTGGGAGCTGAAATATTTAAATGTAAGTATACAATTTTATTTTATTTTTTAAACATTTTAAAAATCAAGTCTACACTTCACAAGACATAACATACACCTATTCGTATCAATTAATTATATGAATCAATTCATAAGATTCTCCAGTCAATTTCACACATTTAAATGTATAACATAAACACCTAGTTAAATAAAATGTGTATCTACAACCTGTTTTTTTTAAATATAACCTGAAGAGAAAAATTGCACACATTTTGACTGGTTGTTTTTACAAACATATGTGGTTTTGAGAAAAAAATCATAAAAATTAAATCTATGAAGTGATAGTAATAAAAGTTTCTAGATATGTTTCAAACTAAATGTGCACTGACATTCTGAACATTTTATTGCCACACATTAATTGGGAGCTGAAATATTTAAGTTTAAGTATACAATTTAAAAAAAAAAATTTTAACACTTTTTAAATCAAGTCTGCACTTCCCAAGACATAACACACACCTATTCATATTAATTAATTATATGAAGCAATTCATAAGATTCTTCAGTCAATTTCACACATTTAAATGTATAACACAAGTACCTACCGAACTTATGTATTTGTCCACTGTCTATTTTTAAAACCTCACCTGTCTGAAAAAATTGCATCCATTTTGGGGCCTGGTTAAAACCCAAAAACAGCCTGGGGGGGAATGAGTTAAGGCCATCAGAGTGTGGAGTGGAAGTATAAAGCGAACAAACATCCAGAAGGAAAAGACGGTAAGTGTGGTCAGGTGTGAATTGGATGGAATCAAAAGTAGTGATAGCATGGGTGGTGTCCTTCAAAAAAGAAGGTAGATTGGCCCCTAAGAGTTGTTAAATACTATCCAGGATATCCGAGATCCGTTCAGTGGGACAAGAGCAGAGTGGTTGGCTGAATACCATCAACAACCAAGAACTGATTTCTCGGAGCAACCAAGAGGACATGCACACCATTATAACTGCTAGACGGTGGAGTTGAGTTTGCCACGTCCTCAGAAGAAACCCTGATGCCATCACAAGAACAGCGATGCTATGGACTCCTGAAGGAAAGCGAAAGAGAGGCCAACCAAAAAGAACTTGGCGGAGAAATACGGGGCCAAGATGCAAAGAATGAACCAGAGCTGGGGCACTGCGAGAATGATGGCCGCCGACTGAGCAAAGCAGAAGCAGTTTAATGCTACCCTACAAGTCCCCATATTTATAAGTGGCCATAGCGACTGTGGGTAGACAAAAGAGACAAAAGAGGGTCAGAAGTGGGCTATGCGGAAAAAAAGTTGAGAACGCCCTGCGTACACAAATACATTATCCCTTCTGCTAGCTCACATATGTCATAAACTCCAACAACACAACAGGTAGTAACACAAATACATTATCTCTTCTGCTAGCTCTCATATGTCATAAACTACAACAACACAACAGGTAGTAACACAAATACATTATCCCTTCTGCTAGCTCACATTTGTCATAAACTCCAACAACACAACAGGTAGTAACACAAATACATTATCCCTTCTGCTAGCTCACATATGTCATAAACTACAACAACACAACAGGTAGTAACACAAATACATTATCCCTCTGCTAGCTCTCATATGTCATAAACTACAACAACACAACAGGTAGTAACACAAATACATTATCCCTTCTGCTAGCTCACATATGTCATAAACTCCAACAACACAACAGGTAGTAACACAAATACATTATCTCTTCTGCTAGCTCTCATATGTCATAAACTACAACAACACAACAGGTAGTAACACAAATACATTATCCCTTCTGCTAGCTCACATATGTCATAAACTCCAACAACACAACAGGTAGTAACACAAATACATTATCCCTTCTGCTAGCTCACATATGTCATAAACTACAACAACACAACAGGTAGTAACACAACTAATAATTCCACTTAATCTAAACCATGGGTAGTCATCTAGACCATCTCTAGGACCGTCATCCTAGATGATATCTCGACAACAGTTATACATTTTTACAACAACAAAAACATGGTTATATATGATTATACGTAAAAAACAGACTTATTATAACAAAATTAATGCCACTGGTATCTCACCTTCCTAGTAATGTTTTTGTAGCATCTCTATGGTAAAGTTATATTTTATGTATCTTCTTTCACCATTATTCAGTTATTCAGCAAAATGCGTATACAATTTCAGGTACGTAATTGCAGCCTAATAAAAAAGTGTATTAAATAACTAAAACCATCTATAATCAAAAGCCACAATACTAACTTTACATGTAGTGTTGGGCAGAGCAACCTAACTTTTAAGTTGAAGACAGGAGTACGACGGGATGCCCCTTATGAACCTCTTTATTTTTGACAGTCTTAGACTGGGTGATGCGCCAGACCACAGAGGGCAATCCAAGAGAAATAAGATGGACAACGTTTTCTACATTGGAAGATCTAGATTACGTAGATGACACTACTCGCACAAACACATCAACACATCCTAGAAAAAACAGATAGACTGAATAAGTATAGCCTAGAGGTGGGTCTAAACATCAATCTAAAGAAGACAGAGGTCATGCAGAGGGCAACAACCTCCAGCATGAGAATGAAGATAGAGGCAGCCCTAAGGTGGCTGTCTGAAACTTCATTAACAAGGGCAATTATTGAGTCAGAAACTCAGTCCAAGCTTCGGAAAACCCAAAATGGATGGCTACGGCATGAATTGAAAATTTCCATAGAAGATTCGAACCTTCACGAACTGGTCTGGATCTACTGTCCTGGTCAAGCGGCAACGAAGGAACTGGCAGACTAGCTTCAAGAGCAATCAGATTGGGTTCATTGGATATGGACAAGGAAGAGATACTGGGGACTGTTAATGATCGCCTATTAGAGAATGGCACTGCCAATCGATCGATCGTCAGGTCTAAGATTGCTGGAGTTTGGCATCAGCCGTAAGACAGACAGGGATGGACGTATTAGAGGATGGCACTACAATCGATCGATCATCAGGTCTAAGATTGCTGGAGTTTGGCATTAGCCGTAAGACAGACAGGGATGGACGTATTAGAGGATGGCACTACAATCGATCGATCATCAGGTCTAAGATTGCTGGAGTTTGGCATTAGCCGTAAGACAGACAGAGATGGACGTATGAGAGGATGCATCCGGCGTGTATACAACCATGGCGCAACAGGAACAATCAACATTCATGCCCTTCGACATTTTCTGAGGGAGACTGAGCACATATTGTTTGCCCGTAATGCAATGACGTCGATTCTAAATAATAATAATTACAATTATAATTATAATGATGATAATAATGAGAAGAAGAAGGACGTATAATTATTGCATATTCACAGTATTATGTATTCAAATATCAAATATGTCACGGCGCTATTTCGCAGTGCATCTTTCGTACGAAAAGTCAGCCGAGCAACACTAAGTTTTGGCAACTCTGGGATAACGAAACCGGCGAGTCATGTGATGAGGCGGAAGCCGGAAAAATTGGGCGAGAAGGTGGTCAGTGAGAATCTAACCTCTTGTCCAGGAAGGATGGATATATTTTTCCATATTTGCCAGCGTTAGCTGTGAAGTCCATGTCACGGACTATTTGTTAGAAGTGATTGCCATGTTTCAGTTCAATTGGATTAATAAGTTATGATTCTATTACAGTGTAGTATCTGGATTGGATTTGTTACAGGCCGTTATAAGTTGCCGAAGATTTGAGTATTTCTTTGTCTTAGATTTTGGCCGCTCATGGTGAGTGGTAATCATTGCACTTTATCAGTGCAGTCACACCGTTGGGTATGATACTGACATTCTAAGCATTTAAGGCATTTCATCGTTATATTGTATTTTGTACGTCTGTTGGCCGTGTGAGGCCTTACTGTGTGTCCATAAGCGTTAAAAAGAAGTGCCTGTAGAAGGTGTTGATTTTCCTATTTCAGCCATTGTGGTTTGGCCGTACTCCTAGTGGAGCGAGCCTATTACTATTATTATTATTATTATTATACACATTACAGTGGTGCTACCTTAGTGAATAGGTATCCCACAACTGAGGATATTGTCTATACAGATGTTCTGACAGCTGGGGAGCTGTTGTCCAATTTTTTAAAGGCCGTAGTGTCCATATTTTTATTAGAAAGGCTAGAGGTTTTGCACACAGATTGACAGATGGTGATAGTAGCAATGTGTTCACGCCTTCAGGTTTCACAGTGTTCATGGCAGTGTGTTTGTTTGCTTGGTCAGTAGGCAGTGAACTGTTTATGCTCTGGTGACCCCGCTAGCGGTAGTTGACCTATATTGCAAATAGGTCACAGTGAAAGATTGGTATTGTCAGGTCAGAGAGTATTTGACAGTTATTGTGTTCGACACTGTTTTGGAAGGTAATTTTGACGCTAGGGTGGCAATTGTTGTTAGGAGATGTGTCAAAAGTGATAGAATAAGGTTGCAGCGGGCGTCTGGCACTACTGTACAGTTTGAAATATTACAAGGTGTACTTTGTAGGTTAGTGCTAGGAAGGTGGTGATCCAGTTGGAGCAGCGGAGGTTAATGTGACAGGTGTCGGCAGGTGGTGCATGGAAGAGGTGGAGTTGATTAGTTTGTCAAAAAAGGTTGGTGTTACGTCCTTTTTGGTGGGACTTAACAGCATTAAAGTAGACATAAGTTTAACTTCTGTTAAGATGGTGCGCATCAGCTTAAGTAATAAGAATGTATTTATAATTAATAATGTTTTAATTCGTTGCGCACGAAAGAGCACATATTTGGTGCGTATTGAGTTGTTGCTAAACACTGCATGACGCAGTGACAACAGAGACAAGATACCGGAGATTTCAGTCAGACGTTGTTCTGGTTTCGGGAGTCCCATATAATGGTTAAACGACTACAATTGTTTTATACTGCCTTCCATGTGGAAGTTTTGGCAGTGAGGATTATTTGAAAGTAGGTCTCTCTTAAAAAAATACGTATATGTATGTTTTGCTAGTTCCATCTAGCCAGAGCGTCGGCGTGGATTGTTAACCCGTCGCTAGTGAGAGCTAGACTGGCTCTAGACTGAATTGAAGTTAATTCTATAATATATGATCCGGCAGTCTTTTTTGAATTACATTTAGTAAAGGAGACGAATGATAAATATAAGGGAATATAAAGAATCTACTCGCCGTCCAACGGACTACGGCAAGTCTTAGAGCTCAGTCAAATCTCCTGAGGATTCCAATGATGTGTTTTCAATAATGTACTTTGATTTTTGCCACGCCTTCATCAGGATAATCGTTGAATATATATGTACCTTTAATGAGGCTATTCAAGTTGGACATTACTATTTAAATTGACATGCTACCTGTTTCATTCTATATATGCAACTGCCAATGTCAGAGTGTATTTCCTCTGCCGTCTTGTGATGTACGTCCACCTTATGGTGAAATAAACCATTGATATAACTTGCAATCAAACCAAAGGGTTTTCCAGTGTCCGCTGCCTTATCACCATTCAATCAACAAACATTCGCGTTATCAGCACCAGTAGTCAGCATGAATAATACGATTACAACAGCTACGACTACAACATCTGGCAGCCATTCAATGGGGAATCAAAGTGAGTCCCATGGAAGAATCGTTTAAAATTTCGTGTGCTTTCAAGGCGAGAACATCTTGGACTTGGGATCAAATATAACGGTCATCTAAGGTCAACGTTGGACCCCAACTGCCACCATCAACGTTGGACATTGGCATTGTTTTACGTCCACTTATGTATTATGGCTCATGCATGCATGGACCGAATGCCAAAATCGCAAGTTTTGTGAGGGCAGGACAATTTTTTCTTCAAAATAAGATAAGTAAACAAAAAAATTGTGTGTGTTCTATTCACCATTTCATGCTTAGCTGAGCCTCCCTTTAATATGTCCACACTACTATTTCATGTTTTATGTTCCATGTTTTTTATATTTTATGTGGGCGGTTGGGTTTGGCGACTTGCGAAGGAAACATCCCAGATTCACCCCCGGGCCTTCGTGAGTGTTCTGTAGGGACACCTTTGCAGACCTCCCTCGGTGGATGTTCCAGCAAATATTTGCTGTAGGATTATTTCAGTCCACTGCGTTTGGTTGTCTATGACAACACCATTTTTTAGCGGTGACGTTGAGTCCTTATTATTGTTTTCGTAGAAATTTCTTATATGTCCATTATTTTCATGATGTATTTTGTTCGTGACCGTCAACGCCAATCTGACTATCACTTATTTGTATACACCATTTGTGTTTATATCTTGTGTTGTCACTTGTCTTGTCATTTTTTCTTCGCAGTTGTCATTGCATTCTTTGCAAAATTCTCTTTTTAGTTCTACTTTGTGGTTTTTTTTATTCCTGCGAACGTAGTCATTCGACCTTTAATATCTTGTCCTTGTCACTATTGCCTGCATTGTTTATTTCTGTTGTACTCTGATAATATTTTAATGCATAATTTGATTCTTTGATTAATAACCTTATTAATAATTAGCAAGTATTTTGTGCAGTTCTATGGGTAGGAACTTATTGCACTTATAAGAGAGTAATAAATTATAAATCACTTGAGAAAATCTTTCTAAGGAAGTAAGATAACAAATACACATTTGTCATAATGGCAACTTTGGATTATTTTATTAAGCAAGCTAAAGCCCTTAGTATGACTCCTGAAGAAGTAAAACAATTCGCAACTGTCGAATATGACAAGGCTCAGAAACTAGAAGCAAACAAATTTGATTTGGAGATTGAAAATAGAAAATTAGCGGCTCAAGAAAATGTGAGAAAACTTCAATTGGAAATTGAAAATAGAAAATTAGCCGCTGATGAAAATGAAAGAAAACTTCAAATGGAAAATAGAAAATTAGCCGCTGAAGAAAATGAAAGAAAACTTCAAATGGATATGGAAAATAGGAAATTAGCCGCTGAAGAAAATGAAAGAAGACTTAAATTGGAACTTGAAAATAGGAGATTGGCAGCTGAAGAAAATGAAAAAAAGATTTCAGCTTGAGGCTGCTGAAAATGAAAGAAGATATCAGCGTGAGGCTGCTGAAAATGAAAAAAAGACAACATGAACAAAAATTGATGGCATTAGAGCTTGAAAAAATTAGATTAACGAATGAAGGTAGTGCTCACAACGCTCAGTTTGTTCACACCTCTTCTAACAAAGAAAATGTTAAGCATGTAAACTTAAAATTGCCAGTATTCAATCAAAAGGCAGACGACATACTATTTTACCTGAACAGATTTCAAACAATATGCGAAGCCAATAAGGTTGACAAATCACAGTATTGCGCACATTTGTTGCCATTACTTGCAGGCGAAGCATTGACAGTATTTAATCTGTTGAAAGACACTGACACAATTGATTACAATATTGTCAGAACTGACAAAATTTCAACCGGATGAGGATGGTTATTGGTTAAAGTTTAAATCACCATTACCTCAAAGTGGAAAAGATGTTATTGACTTTATCTCACTCATACGTCTTACATTCGACAGATGGGTTGAACTATCCAAAATAAAACGTTCCTATGAGGCTATTGTACACCTATTACTGCGTGATAAGGTCTTGTCTTCAGTTAACCCGTTATTTCTTTCGTTCTTACATGAACGTAAACCAACAAATATGAATTAAATGGAGCAAAACTGTAGAAATTATTGTACCGCACATACAAACATGGTAGTTAGCAATTCTCTTGTCAAAGAGGAATTGCCTGTTGCATTTGCAATGCAACAAGGAAGTCATTTCCGTCATCGCTCTCTCAGTAATGATAGGAACTTTAAAAAGGGAGATAACAAGAATTACAATTCTTTTGAAGGGAAATCATTTCTACATGGATCTCCATATAATCAAAATTGGGATCAATCTCACAGATCACGGGATTTTAATAAGAAATGATCCTGGAAATTATCAAGGTAATAATTACAACCATAATTGGCAATCCAGATCAAATTTTTCTAATAACCGACATATTTCTCCAAACAAATAATATTGTCAAAGGGACAATAGTCATAACAATAATTGGCGAGCTAACCAAAATGGTAATCCCAATAGACATAATAATTACACTGACAAACAACATTTTTCTTTCTTATATAAGAATAAGTGTTCTTGGGTCAGTTTCTTGAGCTGATTTCAAATTTGAAATCCGTTTATCTCTATCACGGGTTCTTAAGATATTTGTGAATAAATATATTTTTGGGAAACCGTTATTTGCCCCATTTCATTTTTACTATATAACTTATTAAAAATTAATAAAATGCAAAATAATTCTACTTTTTATACTGCTAAACGATGCATGACATATGTTACGCTATTTTTCAAATAGTTACTGTATTTTGAAATAATTCTGAGCGAAATATGGCTTCTAGAAGTTGTAGAAATTCGGCTGATATGTTCTGTTAAGTGTGCGGATATTTTACCGATCGTGTTCACCAGAAAAAACTTTACACCATTACTAAAGAAAGCATATGAACTTTATTTCGATTCGAAAGTTGATGATGCAAATAAATCTTGGAAGCCAAATGCAGTTTGTTCGACTTGTGCAAATACATTGGCAGGTTGGTTACGAAAATCGCCGAAGCATAACTCGATGCCTTTTCGAGTGCCAGTAATATGGCGTGAACCGACAAATCACGCTACTGATTGTTACTTCTGCTTGACAAATATCCATGGTTTCACTTTTAAAACTAGAAGTCTGTGGTTTATCCAAATATTGAATCGGTTTCGAAACCAGTGCCTCATGATCCAATCACGTGTCCGATCCCAGTTCCACCAGAACAATATTCGTTGGACGTGAATGAACCATCAGAAATTGATAGTTACCTGCTTTAGAAACTAATTCTGACTCGGATTATATACCGGTGAATGATGGTGTTCACTTAATTAACCATTCAGAACTTTCAGACCTAATACGTGATCTCGCTCTTACCAAAGGACAAGCGGAATTACTCGGTTCGCGACTCAAAGAATGGAATCTATTAGCGCCCAATACTCCGATATCTAAATTTCGTCATAGACACAGAGAACTTGTTCAATACTTTGAGATGGATGACAACATTTGCTATTGCAAAGATGTAAACGGTCTAATGGTGCACCTCGATCATGAGCACATAGTCAACGAATGGCGACTTTTCATCGACTCTTCCAAGACTAGTCTAAAAGCCGTGTTATTGCATAACGGAAATTTATTTTCATCAATTCCAGTCGCCTACTCTGTTCATATGAAAGAAACTTATGACAATATGGCTATACTTTTGGCAAAAATAAAGTACAATGACTACCAATAACGGATTTGTGGAAACCTAAAGGTCATTGCAATTCTCACGGGCATGCAGACTGGGTATACTAAATTTTGTTGCTTCCTATGTGAATGGGACAGCCGCAACAGACAGGAACATTATGCAAGAAAGGTGTGGCCTATCAGGGATCGTATGCAGCTCGGGCATAAAAATGTAATACACGAGTCATTAGTTAACAAAGACAGCATCATTTTACCACCGTTACATATAAAGTTGGGACTTATGAAGAATTTCGTAAAAGCATTAGATAAAACGAGCAAAGCTTTCACTTATCTTCGAGAAAAGTTTCCGCAAGTTAGCGATGCAAAGATAAAGGAAGGTATCTTTGTAGGACCTCAGATTAGGAAAGTTATTGCAGACAAACAATTCGAGAACTTGTTACATGGTAGTGAACTTTGCGCAAGGATGGCATTCAAATCGATCGTCGATAACTTTCTGGGAAATCACAAATCTGCCGACTATGTGCATATTGTTAAGCAGTGCATAGATGCATACAGAATTATGAGCTGTAACATGTCCCTCAAAATCCATTTGCGCGATTCGCATCTTGACTTTTTCCCTGACAAACTTGGCGAAGTCAGCGATGAACATGGAGAACGATTCCATCAAGATATCGCCGTAATGGAGTCACGTTATCAAGGACGGTAGAGTGTGACCATGCTTGCCGATTATTGTTGGATGCTTAATCGCGATGTACCACATGCCATTCACTGACGAAAGTCGACTGCAAAGAAAATCAAACCTACATAACTGTTATACTTCTTGTACGAATGATGTTGTAATACTGTACGTTGTTAAAAAACTTCAATTGCGTATTTCTAGAGATCCCGACCTGATAGAGAAAAACGGTTTGCAGATTTAAAAACAGCGCATTAAAATTGACCAGAAAAACATAGAAATGTTAGAGAAAGAAAAAAAAAATTTTGTTAGTCAGTGTTATAGCAGTTTTTGAGACAATAGTCAAAATCGATCTCGAGGTAGAGATAGATCTTCCAACGGTAGATCGCATCATCAGACAAATTCTTATCTGCATGATACACAGGTTAATTTAGATCAGGATACAAATGTTAATCCTCATAAGGCATCGTCTTGTTCTCTTATTTTTGAGCAGGCAAAACTTTGCCATGAATGCGCAACTTTATTCCAGCCCGAGGCGATCACTACGCTGAGTTGCGGATATGTGTTGCCAAGCCTTCTTGCGATGTCTACGGCCATGTCAGCTTCGACACATGATGGAACAGGGTCTCTTAAATTACATAACGGATTTGTTAACGAAATTTCTGTCTTTTTTCTTTTCGATACAGGTTGTAGCACCATCGGCGTCAGACATTCGTTAGTCCACCCGTCACGTGCAACGGGGAAAACTGTGTAGTGCGTCACATTTGGAGGCACTGTTGAGACTTTCCCTACGGCGATTATTGATATAGATACACCATTTTTTACAGAGAAAAAAACATGCCTGTCTTCTTCCTGCACCAATTAGTGATTTGATAATTAGTCGCATACATGGAATTAAAGAGTGTACCCCACAGAAAATTGCTACTTTGGAAAAGCAACACTTACATGCTGCTTATGCAGTTGCCACTATGCCTAAATCTCATTACCAGTTACATTCAGCAAACGGATACGTTTAGCTAATGTGGTGGGAACTTGTATTACTAATGATACCATTATACATTATACTAATTTTGGTGCTCCTTTGGGCCCCTTACGACATACTTCGCTTTAGCAACACTCTAAATGCAATGATTCTTTATATACTATCCAAGAGGAAGATTCCTCTGTTGTGTGTGATACGCACACTACCTTTGACACGTCAACTGAATCTACATTTAGTCACTTGGATTCCAATTCCTATCCTTCACAGACTGGTGAGTTCGTTACCCCATGTACTGATTTATTTCGTCGTACGTTGGTATTTCTTGTAGGACTATTTAACTTTCTTTCGTGGCTGGTTAGCTCAGTATCTAGCTGGTCATGTGCTTTTTATCGCACTCACTACTCTTCTTTTAAATTTCAATACCCATCCAAATTTACAAATGCCTGGTTTGGTATCTGTATTATATTTCTAATGTTTCTTTTGTCATTGCACAGTACACATGCTGTGACATTAACTCATCCAGTACAATCCATACTATTACCGACTGAATTTTCTTCATTTCACGATCTAATACCTAAACCATCTAAAGCATAAGTTGGTTTTCATGATCATTTTCGTGGATTGAACACATTATTGTCCACTTTACGTTCGTATAACCTAACGGTTAAACCATCTAAAGCATATGTTGGTTTTCATGACATATCATTTTTTGGTCACCGTGTTGGTTACGGTCTGTTACATACTGAGGACAGTAATGTTTCTAAAATCCTGAATATCACAACACCTAAGACTAAGAAACAAGTAAGGAGTCTTTAAAGTCTAATACATATCTATGGGAGATTCATTCCTCATTTATCTACCATCACTGCACCTTTCTCTACTTTGATAAAGAAGGGTGCAGCTAACATGATTCGGTGCACGCAAGAACATCAAATCACGTTGGATATCATTAAAACATACTTTTCTAATGCACCTGTCATACGGTTGCCTAATGCGGGACCTACCTTTCATTCTCCACAGCGATGCGTCAAATTTTGGCATAGGAAGCGCATTACTTCAAGAATACTCAGGTACACTGCATCTTGTCATGTACGCGTCCAGAAAACTAACGCCTACAGAAAAGAATTATTCTGTCTTGGACAAAAGCTGTTAGCTCTAGTCTGGTCTATAACCAAGCTTCAACGTCGTTTATTAGGAGCAAACTTTATTGTAGAAACTGACCAGCGTGCTCTTACTGCTCTCAACAACAGAGACGTGAAGTCATTGGGATCAACCAGATACGCAATCGCTCTGCAAACTTACAGTTTTACGATCAGAACAATACCAGGGTCGCAAAATGTTCTAGCAGACATATTTTCGCGGTGTCCTTATGAGTCAAGCGAGCTTCTACGCCCTATGAAGAGTGACGCCTCTGCATGATCAGTTCCTTAATTCTGACTTTATACTCAAAGAACCTTACTTTGTTCAGCGAGATTATTATTATTATTGACTTTACACTAGTTTTGTGTCTACATTGACATTTCAGTAATGTAGCATATACAGTTTGCCAGTGAAATATCTTGAACTTCTAAATAACTGACTATTGCATGAATTTAACATTTAAAAGTGATAACATTGTAATTCAAACATAACATTGTGAAAATATTGACAGTCTTCTAATATAACATTGCGACTTCGTGACTTTTGTCAACAGTGAATTCAGTGTGGATTGAGAACGTTTTTTAAGACCATGAAATGTTTGCTTTAACTAGTGACAATTAAATTTAACTTAGTTATATTTAATATTTAATATATTTAATAGCAATTATAGTATGGCGAGTCCATAGCGCTAGTGATTTTCACTGATAACATATTTAATATATTAGCATTCGTACTTAATTAGTATCGCAAAGTGTGTTGATTATTTCGCGTAGTTTATTTGCATTCGTTATCATTTATACTTCATGGTTATATGCATTCATATTCCATTTTTTAAAATTCATTTATTGACATTTTTTCTTTGTTTTCACATTTTGTTGGTTTTTCATCACCATTATTATTTTTTCTTTATGGTTGCCACATTTACCTCATGTTGGTTGAAAGTGGTTGTACATTTACTTACATTGCATTTTGTTTATTTGAGTTGGGTTCACTTTCATATTTATTCTGTCACTAGTAATGTTTTGTTTAGTATATTTAGATTGATATTATGTGTAGATGATAATTTGATTTACCTCTCCGCGGTTATTCTAGTGAAAAATAAATAATTTTTTTTCCGGGGGTTGAGGTAAACTGTTACGTCCTTTTTGGTGGGACTTAACAGTATTAAAGTAAACATAAGTCTAACTTCTGTTAAGATGGTGCGCATCAGCTTAAGTAATAAGAATGTATTTATAATTAATAATGTTTTAATTCGTTGCGCACGAAAGAGCACATAGTTGGTGCGCATTGAGTTGTTGCTAAACACTGCATGACGCAGTGACCACAGAGACAAGATGCCGGAGATTCCAGTCAGACGTTGTTCTGGTTTCGGGAGTCCCATATAATTGGTAAACGACTATAATTGTTTTTTACTGCCTTCCATGTGGAAGTTTTGGCAGTGAGGATTATTTGAAAGTAGGTCTCTCTTAAACAATATATATATACGTATGTTTCGCCAGTTCCATCTAGCCAGGGCTTCGACGTGGATTGTTAACCCATCGCTAATGAGAGCTAGACTGGCTCTAGACTGAATTGAAGTTAATTCTATAATATATGATCCGGCATTCTTTTTTGGATTACATTTGAGTAAATGAGACGAATGATGAATATAAGGGAATAAAAAAGAATCTACTAGCCGTCAAACGGACTACGGCAAGTCTTAGAGGTCATTCAATTCTCCTAAGGATTCCAATGATGTGTTTTCAATAATGTACTTTGATTTTTGCCATGCCTTCATCAGGATAATCGTTGAATGTATATGTACCTTTGATGAGACTATTCAAGTTGGACATTACTATTTAAATTGACGTGCTACCTGTTTCATTCTATATATGCAACTGCCAATGTCAGAGTGTATTTGCTCTGTCGTCTTGTGATGTACGTCTACGTTATGGTGAAATAAACCATTGATATAACTTGCAATCAAACCAAAGGGTTTTCCAGTGTCCGTTGCCTTATCACCACTCAATCAACAAACATTCGCGTTATCAGCACCAGTAGTCAGCATGAATAATACGATTATAACAGCTACGACTACAACAGTTGGTAATAGTTTGGCCCGAGTGACAGACTGTGTGTGTAGTCAGGAGAGAACGGTTGGTCAATGTTGGTTGGTAATAGATTGGCCCGAGTGACAGACTGTGTGTTTCGTCAGGAATTAACGGTTTGTCAATTTTTGTTGGTAATAGTTTTGCACGAGTGACTGACTGTGTGTGTCGTCAGGAGAGAACTGTTTGTCCATAGTAGATTGGTTCTAGACATCGTGTTTTGTAGCCTACCTGCAGCAGTGTCATCACTCGTACTGCTCTATCTACCTGGGAACATTACCTTCCGGGGTTTTTGACAAGTTCTGTCGTTTTCAAGCCATATCGATGTGCCGTTCCAGTGGGAGCTTACTCATGCCCTTTTGTGGCCCTAGTACAGTAGAAGGGATGCAGGTTACCGGAGCTCGCTGATCTCAGGGATCCTGTAATACTCTATGCTGAAGACTGCTAGGTTCCTGAAGTGTCGTAATGAAGTGAACTTTGTTTGGATATTCATATATCATCGTGCCAAAGGACATATTTGTTATTTTCTGGCACATAGACTTGTGAGGAAGTCTGGTTATCTGAACATTAGTGTGGATATACAGTCGTTATTCTTACTGTGGACAGTTCAGAGATAACACTGAGAAGAACAGTTTTGTACATTTCAAGTGCAGAGACTTGTTCGTGCTGTTTTCATCGATCATCTTCTGTGTTTGAGGAGCTACGTTGACAAGCATCGCTAGATCGTCAGTTAAATTATTGTTTGTATATATGTGTAAGATCTGTTGCATTTATGTTTTCTTGATTTTCCGCTAAATTATGTTTTTCTTCCTTCAAAATTTTGTTTTCTATCTATCCACCTGATCAATCTATCGTACAGTCTAGTCTTATAGAGTAGTGGAACAGTTCTGTTGGGGTCTTGTTAGGTTAGCAACAAGCTTTGTTCTGTTTCTACGTTGGTGTCTTGAGGTTTGCTTATTGGTTGTTGTTGTTTTCTTTCCTTTTGTTTTGTTCTTTTTCCTCGCTTTCTTTGTAGAAACTTGGTCTATATCTTTATATGGTGTTAGCTAGTTAGGTGGGATCTTTCAATCTAAGTTCCTTTTACTTGGGGTCTTGATTATTATATACATAGTGAATATTGGATATGTTATAGTGATATTTTTGCTTATATGTTATTTCGTTTATTTTGATTGGTGTGATTTAGTTGGTGGCTAGTGAAGGATATAGCCCTCATCACCTCATCGTTAAGTGTAGTTGTTGTTTAGTCTGCTGTGTTTTATGTTATATTTGTGAATTCAAGGGTGGACGTGGGGGCGAGTTTAATGCTTTCTTTTCTTACTTGTGGGAAAAGATTGGATTAGACTGATTCCTTTCTAGGATGTCGCTGTGTATGTTTAGTGGTGGAGTAAGGCAGAAGTGTTTTCTTCGACTGCTCTACTTAACATTCCAAGCTCAAATTGTGTTAGGTGTACAGGTGTGGTGTGTATTTACATTGTCTTGTACATTCAGTAATTCTATTGTTGTGTTTAAGTGGTGTGACCTCTCGTTTCTTCTTGCTATCTTGTAAATACGTTAACAGGTATCCCTTGTTTTCGTTCGTTGTCAGTCACGTATTGTATATATCAATCTATCTTTGCTCAAACGTTGTCTGCCATCTTATTCACCGTGACTGTTAGTTATCGTTGCGTTTAGTGCGTGTCTTTTCAACTGTGGAGTGTTCATTTTGCCAGTGTAAACATTTGTATTAGATATAATATAAAGAATTGAAATACTGTCAGAGTACAGGACCAGGGTGAAGTGGATGATATTTATACATTGAGAAGTGAAGTGGATTAGATTTATACATCGAGAGGTGAAGTGGATTGTATTTATACATTGAAAAGTGGAGTGGATTAGATTAATACATTGAGAAGTGAAGTGGATTGCATTTATACATTGAGAAGTGAAGTGGATTATATCTACATGCATAGGTTTGCACTTTGATAAGGGATATTGCCATTTATATATCAGAACGGCATACTTTGTAAGCAGCGAGGTATATGTTGATAGAAGTGAGGTGGTGTATAGTTCATGTTATTGAGTAGTTGCACAGTGTGAATCTATAGCAAAAGAAGCAGAGTTATAGATTGTATTGAGTTTTGTCAGTGTACATCATGGACTTAGAGGTTTTCATTCGGATAGGCAAAGAATGTGGGTACACAGGGAAAGAACTAATGGAGTATAAGACAGAACACCACTCTAAAGAGAATCAGGATGCTTTAAGAGATTTACTTGCCGAGGAACGAGAACTCAAGAAGGCAGAGTTAGAATTACAGGAAAAGAAGATATAATAAGATAGAGAATTACAGGAAAAAAATATGGAGCGAGAATTACAGGAAAAGAAGATAAAAGAAGATAGAGAATTTCAGGAAAAGAAGATGGAACAAGAATTTTAGGAAAAAAGATAAAAGAGGATAAAGAGTTAGACTTAGAGAAGGTGAGCATGAGGATTGATAATGAAATACATTTAAAGACATTAGAAGTGGGTCCGAGTAGTCAGAACTCGAGTACTGGGGGGTCTCATCGTCAATTTAGGCTGCGTCTGCCAAATGTTAACGAAAAAATCGACAGTTTAGATTTTTTCCTTGAAAGGTTCGAGGCCGATTGCGTGGCCTGGAAGGCTGACAGAGATCAGTGGCCATCTCTGTTATCCACATTGCTAGTGGGGTCCACAATGGAGACTTGTTATAGACTCCCGCTGGAAGAGCGGTCTGATTACGACAAGGTGAAGGAACGGTTGCTCCGGAAGTTCAGTCTGATGGCGGACGGGTACCGGACGCGCTTTAGAAACACAATGCCAAACGCAGACAAAGGCTTCGAGAACTTTCTCTCGCAGATAAAGAAGATAATCTTCTGCTCAATTTAGTGTCAACGTTTTGTTTAATGATCATAATATGTGTACATGATGGCGTGAAGTTACAAACATGTATTTTTCATTCATAATACAAATGCAAGTTGCTCTCAATTATCAAGCATGGGGAATCGACATTGTATGAATCAGGCTTATTCAACTCCTGTCCACTTTTTCTTTCCAAATACCAGTTTGCGTTGATCCAAATACATATAAGCAGTTCTACTTCGGACAGATTAATTCATTGTTCTCAATGGGTTACGTTATATGCTCATGTTCTGCAATTTATCGTTGGTGCTTTTACAGGGCAAATTCACATCTCTGCATTTTACTCAAGGTGCAACCTGCAGCCATGAATTCCTTTCTACATGATCAAGGGCTATCTTTCTTTGATGTGGAAATATAATAGGAAATTGTATCACTCTACTTACAGTTCTCCTTGTATGGAATATCTCACATATAATATACTAGGATAATGCCACTGTTAAATGAACACATCATTCAATTTAATCGAAAAATCCTCGAAAATTTAGCAGCCTAACGACAATACGTCCGGACACTATCAAGTCCGATCTGCAACTGTTCGCTGGGTAAAAGGCCGGCTTCGGTTTAGCTCAAATCTAGGTCAGCGTTGCTTCCTTTCTATTCATCTCACGATTGGATAAAAAAGTAATCTCCGCTATTCTTATTTTTATGGTCCGTTCCTATTATAATTAATGATTAAATTTTAACTAACTTCTATCAACCAAGCTATGGTCTGTATTTGTTATAAATGAAAGTTCCTAAAATGACGCATTCCCTGTCACAGTTGATTCAATGTTACTAGACAAAGTTTTGTCGTCGTGTTCAACTGAGTTGGTAGCTTTTTTCCAAGAGCGCCAGCCAAAAGACATTGATTACATGGCCCAACTGGGGCATCATTAAGACCTGGCCAACCGGGCAAACCTATTCAGAATTCGGGTTCGTCAGACGCATTAGTTGCAGGCGTCGGCAAAGTCCAGCGACAACCGTAGAAAAATCAGTCAGACGGTGCAGATAGCTGCGAAGAACAGAAGCGCAATAGGTCACCTCGGTTCTATAAGCCATTCATGGGCAATGCAATTACGATAATTTTAAGACACGTCAGAGTTTCCAGCCAAGGTGGAACAACCATCACCCTGTTAGCGATAGTGTTGCAGAAGAGCGCCAAATGCGTAAGCAAGTGCGCTTTGAGGAGTCTCGAAAACAAGATAGGCACTGTAAGGAGAAACAGGTCAAGCAGAGGAGTGGTTCCTCAGAGAGTCAATCTGTCGACTCCGATGCGGGGTCTTCATCAGTTAACAACCCCAGCAATGGTCCACGCGAGGAAGGAAAAAGGGAACTCAGATGTTCTAGGTGTAATGGTAAGGGTCATAATGTAGACAGGTGTTCCACCCCAATCGAGTACGCGAATTCTGCGGTTGTGTTGGACACAGTCAACAGCGAGGACTGCGTGAAGTGTCGTCCTCTATTTAATTCGGGCGAGAATATAGTATTGCACTGCGAACATGTGGTACCATGTCTGTCGGCGGTCCGGGGCAAAGTTGAGTCTTACCCCCAGGCGTGTATTAATGTGGACACACCGTTCCTGACAGGGAGAGTGAACGCGTTTGTCCTCGAGAACCCAGTCGCCGATTTGATAGTCGGCAATGTACGGAGAGTGCATAACGCCACGGGATTGGTTGGAACAGAGGCTCAGCAACACCAAAGTTCCGAGGCGGACGACCAGGTGGTCGAGGTATTTCAACCTGAGAAGAAGGTAAATCTGAGACGGGGTCAGCGGCAGGCGCCCATTAAAACTCACAGTCCGATATCGAGGAACAGATATAGGAACTGTGAAGGCAGATCTGAGGGCCTGATAGCGAGTAACGGCGCGATATGGGTTCGCAATGTTCCCCTGAGTGCTAGTTGGCGCACACTCAGATGAGTGTTTAATGAAGTCCCGCCAGTGAAGTTCGTGGAGGTATTGTCATTGCGAGACAATACCAAAGTTGCACGAGTGACTTTCGCGAATAGGTGGGGTGAGCGTGGCACAGTCAGGTGGAAGCACATGTCGTTGTTTGAGAACCACCTGTTGATAGTTCAGCAATAGCAGGGGATAGGTTGCGGGTTTGCGTGCAGTTAGAGTGTTTCGGTTAACGTCAACCGAACCGCAGAGTCTGACTCACGCAACCAGTACTATTCTGATACATATAAGTTGTTCTGTACAACTTTATAATGTAGTGAGGAGAACTGAGGAGGTGTTTACATGTGATAGTGGCTAGCAAGTAATTGCAACCAAGTGAGAGATGTGTGTAAACTTCAAAAGGTCATGTCTATACTATACTATGGTGTACTTTGGAATTTATGTATCATGGCGCCATAAAGGTAATTAACTATAGAATTTATTAATGCTTGAATTTTGTGAAAAAGACTGGTTGTACTAGTTAGTGATTACTGTGTTATGTATACCTATGTAATAGTTACTATGAATGTGCCATGCACTGTGTTTTTGGTGACCAGGGGAGGCCAATCGTTGTCATTTTTCATGACTGCCAGAACCTTGGATAACCTACGTCATACTCATGTTGTGTTTTGTGGATGGTGGGAGAATGCAGGAACGACAATGGTAGTGGAAAACTATGGAATTCTCTAGTCAGATGAGGAGACGCTGTTATGGCACATGTTCGTTCTAACTCCTACGGGGGTCGGGCGAAACTTCCTCCAATGGAAGAAAACTTCATTTTCTGTCTTAAGGAGGGGGAGGGGTGGGGGGGGGCGGGCGGGGGAGTGGATGTCATGATCCTATTTTGCAGTGCATCTTTGGCACGAAAAGTCAGCCGGGCAACACTGGGATAACTAAACCGGCGAGTCATGTGATTAGATGGAAGTCGGAAAAATTAGGCGCGAAGGTGGTCAGTGAGAATCTAGCCTCTTGTTGACGAAGGATGAATATATTTTTTCCCTTTTTGCCAGCCTTATCTGTGAAGTCCGTGTCACGGACTATTTGTTAGAAATGCTTGCCATGTTTCAGTTCTATTGGATTATTAAGTTGCGATTCTAGGACAGTGTAGAGTCTGGATTGGATTCGTAACAGGCCGTTATAAGTTGCCGAAGATTTGAGTATTTCTTTGTCATTGATTTTGGCCGCTCATGGTGAGTGGTAGTCATTGCAGTTTATCATTGTAGTCATACCGTTGGGTGTGTTACTGACAGTCTAAGTATTTAAGGTATTTCATCGTTATATTGTATTGCGTACATTTGTTGGCCGTGTGAGGCCTTTATGTGTCTGCATAAGCATTATGTTCGATGAAAGAAGGGAAGTCACCGGGTGTGGAAATAACCCAGCAGAACTAAAGAACCATTAGCCTTATTAGTCATCCAAGTAAAGTGATGTTAAGGATACTTTTGAATAGAATAAAACGTAAATCAGAAGAAATCTTGTCCGAGGAACAGGCTGGCTTCAGACCAAAAACAAGTACCTCAGAACAAATCTTCAATATTAGATTACTGATCGAAATACATCTCCAGCATCAACACGATTTATACCATAACTTCATCGATTTCACAAAAGCCTTCGATAGAGTCTGGCATGAAGGATTATGGCAAATAATGAGAAAATTAAATTTTGATACCAACATCATAGATATCATTGAAGCATTATGCAAAGACGCAAGCAGTGCAATTTTTTCAAGCAATGACATTGGAGAATTATTCAATACAATTGTATGAGTTCGCCAGGGATGTATCCTGTCTCCAGTGCTCTTTAATATATATCTAGAACGTATTATACAGGAGGCTCTCTACGATTATAAAACAACCATACCGACTGGAGGCCGACCTCTTTGCAATCTACGTTTTGCTGATGATATCGATCTCATAGCTGGAACAGAATCAGAACTTCAAGACCTTACCTCTAGACTAGAGAAAGTAACAAGAACATATGAGAAGGAAATTAATATAGAAAAAAGCAAGATATTGGTGAATAGCCATAAGAAACATGTTCCGACCAACAATAAGGTTAAATGGACAAATGTTAGAAGTGAAAACCTTTAAATATATGGAATCCACTATATGCAGTGATGGAAGATCAAGTAAAGAAATCAAGACAAGACTTGAGATGGCCTCAGCTGCCATGACAAGGCTGAATGTTTTCTGGAAAAGTTACATCAGTTTTCCTGTGAAGATCAAATTATACAAATCACTTGTAGTATCTATTCTCTTGTATGGGTGTGGTGGCTGGACACTCACTGCAGATACGAAGCAAAGGATTCAGGCTTTCGAGCATAAATGTTAAAGAAAAATTTTGCGCATTTGCTATAAAGAGCACAAAACAAAGGTTTATATTAGAGAGAAAATAAACACTTATGGCACCAAGAACCACCTTTGTCAGTAGTGAAACGTCGAAAGCTTGCCTGGTTTGGGTATGTACCTCGTCATGACTCCCTATCGAAAACGATCCTCCAGGGAACAGTCGAAGGTAAACGGAGAAGAAGAAGGCAAAGAAAATCCTGGGCTGATAACATCAAAGAATGGGCAGGGCACGGTTTTCCACACTTGTACGCATTGCTGAGGATAGAGAGTAGTGGAGGACCCTGTCTGCTGATGCTTCCACCATGGCACCCCTACGACCCATGACGGGTTACGGGTTGAGATGATGATGATACGCATTAAAGGGAAGTACCTGTGTTACCATCCCAGTGTTTCCTATTTACTTGTAGAACTGGGTACGGTACCAAATAGGGGTTTTATGTGGCCGGGGTGTTGGTTTCCTATTAGTACCGGCTCGGCACTAGATAGTGTTCTATGTTTATCGAGTGAGTTTGTTTAACTGGCCATTTGCCAGAGGTGTGTCTTAGCTCACTTAGGTATAGTGGACCAGGTTCGTGTTTTATTTAAGTCCTCTCAAATGTTGATGTTGTTTGGTTTGTTAAGAGTCTTGTAACTAAGACAGAAATGGAACATGTTCTTTACAACGTTCAACTGTGTTAAAATCATCAACAGCTGGTATTTGTCAAAGATTCGTTTATTGCTTTTAACAATGCAACAAGTCAAATTTAAATGTATATACAAATACAATTCATCAGTTTGTGCAGACATGCATGCCGGCGGTATTTATATTCATAATCAGGCAATGAGTAATTGCTGGTTCAAAGTTCATTGTTCCACCTTTAATTTTATCTCCTATATATTTTTCTTCTGTGATCCTGTACCAGGGGTTAGCACTTCTTATGCTACTGGGTTTCTTTTTGCTTTATCTATCTCTCCATATTTTCCTTGGTCCGTAGGGAGATGTATCACGTTTTCACTTTTCTTCAATCTAAGTGCATGTCGTCGTTCACAGACATTGTCTTACCAAATACCTTGGCAAATCAAAAGCATGAAAATTGGCTCATACTTACAAAATGTTTGAATTTACAATAATCATATAACCACATGATGATCCAGAATACAATACTGAATAACTTTTACACCTTATGTTGAGTTCTCGAACAAAGAAATATTGAACCGAAAAGGGACACATCTTTCTACATCGCAGTTCAGATCATGACTGCTAAATTTTGGCGTCCGTTCTCGCTGGGGAAAAGCCTCTGAGCTCCCTAATTGGGTAAAAAAAAATCACGTGACTACTTTTTGACACGTGAGCGCGACTATTAGCCTAATTAAAATTTATGCCACATAATTACTTTATAATCTGTTTCTAGGAAAGTAGAAATTTATATGCTAATCTGGGTTTTATTTTTCTTTGGTTAGAAAATAGCCTGTTTCCAAAGAAACAACGGTGTACCCGGCTACACGGCTACATATAGATCCCGGGGCCCTGCAAATGTATCTCATAGGGAGATTTTTGAGTACTATCAAATCTTAAAAAAAATCCCAAAAATTTCCTAACTTCAAAAAAATTTTCAGAAAAATTTAAAATTCAAAAATTGTCTAAGTCCAAAAATATTTCAGAAAAATTTAAACTAATTCCTAAACCTGGGTTCCTATATGTATATATGGAACTGTCTTCCTTAAATAGGCCCTATTAATGGACATCATCTCAAAAAATGCAAACTATCTTTCATATCAATACATATTTCAACCAAATTTACCAATTGGCAACAGTATCCAAAAAAATTTTCAAAACATCCATAAGGTCATCACTCAAAAATGTGACGAGTGGCAACAATGGGAAACATGAACAACACAAATTCCGTTTATCATAATACAATTTCATTTCGTTCAAAAATATAGTTGACTACATTCTCTTAGATATGGTTGGGGGGGGGGGGGGGGGGGGTTATCTCTTCTCTGTTCCTGTTATTGGCTCCATATTATAAGTCTCCAAGTACTTCCAAAATAATATTTTTTTTTCTTCATTGCGTAAACTTATTTATTTTAGTTTCCAAGTACTCTGCAATATTCAAAGAAATGTCCAAAATCTCCAAATCCTTATGGTAATGGTAGTCCACTTTCATAAAATAGCCAATGTTCTCATGGGTACTCATCATTACATGTGGAAAACATCTCTAGACATAATGTGCATATATTTTCAAACGATAATATAACAAGCATCATTTTATATGCAATCAAATTTTACACAATGCAAATACTCAAAACCTCATGGCCAATCCTTATTAATTTGTATCTGAATTTTCTTCCTGTAGTAAATATTCTCCAAGTGATTCTAGTATGGGTGTGTTTCAAGTGTCCATCACTGTAGAAAATGTTCTATATGTTATTATTTTATTTTTTCAAAATGCACTGTTTTTCTCCAAAATATGTGAGTTATACGTTTGGTGGTGATCCTGTCCATTAGTCAGTTATTTCTAATCATTCCTTCTTTTCTGTCAACACAGTATTTTCCTGTGAACTCTTTCCTAGAAATATTTTTTTTTTCAAAAATCTTCTTTGACTTACAATTCATCAATTTTCAAACATCAAATTATTCAGCAACCAACAGACGAATTATGTTACTATCATATTATGAAATACAAGGGGAAAGGAAATTATATTTTCAAATCTTCTGAATTTTCTACATTGGGATCCGTATGACTTTATTTTCTCTGTTAAGACAACTGCTTATACTCTTGACAATATGTATCCATGTTGTCACTCTCAAAGCATCCTTGTATACAGTTTACAATTGTCTCTTTTTTTCTTCTTCATAACTCCAATTTATTATTTATGGTGCTCCAATATCATTGAATCCCTTCTAGTCTTCCTGTTATCTTGAGAATTCATCCTTAGTAACTCCCTACGTACCTTATTGTTGCTGTCATTTTTGACGGAGTCATCTGTCAAGTTATTTGCTTATGTTTTTATCATAAGAATAATTGTGTCTTTACCTGCGATGTCAGGTTGATTAGGGGTTGTCTTCCCTTGTTTATTCATTCATTGTGTTTGACCTTTAGGGTCAAAGGTAGACAGTTCTGGCGTATGCCCATAGGCAGGGTTTTTTAAGCGGGAGTTGAGTTAGACTTCCGGCAAGCCGTGAAGTGTCCTCGTTTCTGAAGGGACGAGAGTCCATTGTGTTTTTCGGGGAGAATCTTCGAAGTGACTGCGATGGCAGTTTTCCCCAGTGAATCTCTGTGCGTTGGAATGACAGCAGAGTTCCTTGTTAATTCTGTGGATTTGGTTACAGGTAATACCGACTTTTTCCATTACTATGCTTTCGGTGGCAGAACGTGTTAGAAGATTGCCTAGTCTGTGAACTGCAGCTCACCGATCCTCCATTTCAGAACTTATATTTTGTGCTCGAGGTAGCCATCCAAGACTATTAGTCTTTATATTGTCCAGAAATGCAGTGACGAAGATATATTGTGGGAACCGCAGATTGGCAGTATTTATGTCTACAATAAGCATTACTGCAGGGTTGATGGTAACTTGCTTATTAGAAGTACACAGCTGACGTCAGAACGAGGACTGTGTTGTCGGCTAATGTACTATAGCCTAATACAGTGCAATTGGCGGGGAATGCCAAGTTGCACCTATGTGTCAAAGTGATTAAGGTATCTGACGCGTTTAGTCAGTGATACCAGGGCGACGCCACGAACTGTCATTATTGTAGAACATTGTATTGACCATGCACGAATATTCAAATGTTTACCAGCTTGTTGAATGCCTAATGTATACCTATCGATTTCCGGTCAGCATGACCTTGTTACACTGACTGTTCCTGTTGATACCATGTGTGTTCTCGTCAATAAATGTTTTGAAACGTGCCTGCAGTGTCCAAGCATCCTTGACTACTGCATGTGAGTGTATGGGTTGCAGGGTCTACATATATACGAGCCTAAACACATTCGCGCCTTCATTCGCACCCACACTCAGTTCATCATACGCTCGCACTACACACCTAACAACATGTATACTGTCTTGGGCCAGTGATCACCTCAACAAGAGAAAAAGACAGTTACATTTCTGGTGGACCAGATCTGTGGGTTTAAAAAGAACAGAGCGAGCAATTAACATTATTGGTGACATTAATGGATCCAGAAATTTACATTTCTGGTTGACAGCTGATGGGGCTATATAAATCATCCTAAACAGCACTCCAGCCTTAAACAGACACCCCACCAGGCTATTTACAGTTGCTGTTACATGTATGATGTCTCCAGTGTTGTCCATAAATTTACAAGAAGGACAAGTACACATTACACTTCTGATCTGTGGGTCTAAGCTACACACGGGACAGCCGTAACACACAGCGCTAATTCTACACTTGCATGTTTTGGCTACAACAGGACAGATATAGGTCATCAACGGTTGACCCAAATAAACAGTACGAGCATTTATATTATAATGCTGCTTGAACAACAACAGGACAAATTACTGAAGTTGGCATCGAGGCGTTTGCTACGTGGACCATAGCTGCATAGAAGGCGAGTCCCTATTGTGAACAGTACTGCTGGTTGTTACACGTTGCAGTCAACAACAGACTTTTCTATGTCCGAGCATTCAAGTTACATTGTTCGAGGTCAAGTGTTTGTAAACAGTACGTGGAAATTGTAAACATTCAATGTGCAAGTCCTAAGTCGAGAAGGTCATATTAACTTTTGTTCGTGAATACCACTTTATGCTACAGTGGATTTGACATTCAGTGCGCGCTTGACATTTTGTTTCTGTGTTCGCAAGGAGCAAGTTAGTTACTGTAATATCATGTGTGACTAAGCTTTATTTTGCAACACATTGTATTGATTGCTATTTATGTTAATTGTACTATTGTTGTGTATTTTTCTTGTGTTCTTTTGCGGGATGGTTGGGTAAAGGTGACTCCTTTAGATAAATGCCACGTAATAGAGGTTATCTATTGAGAGCGTGTCGTTAGGGACTGCAAATTTCCTTAATTGGAATTTGCTAGCGACAATCGTTGCTATTTACGTTTAGCTGTGCTGAAACTGTACTTATCGTTGTTTTTGTAATATTTTTTCTGTTTTTCAGTTTTGATTTCATTTGTTTGTATCTGTAGGTCTTTCCTTTCTTTTGTTTATTTCTTTACACCTTTTTGTTTATAACAGTGTTGCCATTTGTCTTGTTTACTTTTCGCGGTTATCATTACACATTTGTGTAACATTTTTTTTTACTTTTTGCTGTATTGTTTATTTGACTTCCGCGAACGTTTTCGGTCATTGTTCTGTATTTTTGTCTTTGTATTTATGATTGTACTACATTATTGTCATACACAGTCTACATACATACACTTGGTCATGTATTATTATTATTGATAAGGTATACTCTACATATAGAGATTGTTAATAAAATATTATTATATGAGATATTTATACAAGTTCTTTGCTAAAAGACTTGTTGTCCACAAAGATTGAGACAAGGTAAAATATATATGCAAGTTCTTTTAAAAAAAAAAAAAAAGACTTGTGCCCACAGTGATTGGGATATAAAGGTAATTTAGTTAATTTTTTCAGGTTTCTGATCTCATTAGACAGCATGTCTACATTGGATTTCTTCATCCAGCAAGGGTTAACCCTTGGTAAGTCTGGTAAAGAATAGGAAGAATATTCATCTGCTCAATTCGCCATTGCATTGAAGTCAGAAGAAAAGAAACAAAAAGAGGAAAATAAATTGAAAGCAGAAGCTGAACAAAGGAGAGCAGAAGCTGAACTAAAGAAGCTAGATGCTGAGAATAGAAGATTAGAACTTGAAGAGAAAAGGTATCAAAGAGAAGCTGCTGCTGAGGAGAGAAAAGCTCAAGCTGCTGCTGAGGAGAGAAAAGCTCAAGCTGATGAAAGAAAATTCCAGATGGAAATGGAAGACAAAAAACTTCAAGCTCAAGCTGCTGCAGAGGAGAGGAAAGCTCAAGCTGCTGCAGAGGAGAGGAAAGCTCAAGCTGCTGCTGAGGAGAAAAAACTCCAACTTCAAGCTGCTGCTGAGGCTGAAATTAGAAAAATGGAACATGAGGAAAGAAAACAGAAAATGGAACTTGATGAAAGACTCGCAACTTTGGAGTTAGAGAAATTGAAATTGGCGAGTCCAGGTGCTCATCAAACAACTTCGAGTACGACAAAGGAGTTTGTAAGTAGGATCAAACTACCTCATTTCAATCCTTTAAAGGATGACGTAGCAGATTATCTAGATAGATTCCAATTTTTATGCGATACGCATAACATAAAAAAAAGAAAAATATGTTGAACAACTGATGGAATTTTTTACAGGTGACACAGTGACTACTCTTATGACAATAGACGAACATGACAGGACTAATTATGATGTTGTCAGAGCAGCATTGCTAAAAACATACCAACTAAAAGAAGAAGACTATCGTCTTCGTTTTAGGACAATGTTGCCAAAAAATGGAGTAGATTTCTCTGATTTTGTTACAAAAATACGTCGTACATTTACACGATGGGTTGAGTTGTCTCAGACTGAGAAAACATATGAAGGTCTAATGGACTTATTATTGCGAGATAAGGTTTTGTCATCTGTTAATGATTCTTTTCTTGCATTCTTTCATGAGCGTAAGCCTAAAAACTTAAAAGATATGGAGGAATACTGTTGTCAGTATGCCACCGCGCATCCCCATGCTACAGTTAGCAATTCTAAAGTGAAAGAAGGGTTGCCAGCTGCTTCGACAATACCATATGGCCCTAATTTCAAAAAAAAATTTCAGGGTGCTCAACAAAACTGGAATAGGGGAAGTAATCAGAATTACACTCAGAAGCGGAGTAATCCAACACATGATGGTTCTTCGTCTATGAATTGGAGACAAGATGGTAGTTCTCGTAATTTTAGTGGTAATAATTTGAGACACTTTCGCAAAGGCTATCCAAATAATAACTATTCGAACTTTCGAGGTAATCATTCTCGACGTCAAGATTATGACGATGGTGAAGTTAGAAACCGGGATTCAAACCGGAATGATGATTACAATAGGCAATATGATAACAATTACAGGGGAAATGATAGTCGAAATAATTACAGGGGAAATGATAATCGAGGCAGACCTAGATTTAACAAAAAAAAAAGACCTTTCCAACAGGCAAACTCTGCACAACAAGAGTTTGATGGAGCCTGTAATACAGTAAATGATAGTGGTAACTCTAGGGCTATCACTGGTTGTGCTTTCGATTTTGGGAGAGCAACTGAATGCCCCCAATGCTTAACATTGTTCGACTCATCGACTGTATCTACTCTAAGTTGTGGTCACCCTCTTCCTGCTCTACCTGCTACAGTTGCGCATGATGGGAGAGGATCTCTCATCTTACATAAAGGTCTAATAAATGATAGGCTAGTCTCAGTACTTTTCGATTCGGGATGTACTACCGTCGGGGTTAGGGAGTCTCTGATAGATCCTTGCTGTGCCACTGGAAAAAAAAAAACAATCAAATGTGTTACATTTGGTGGTACTATGGAAAGTTATCCTACTGCTATTATTAGGATTGACACTCCCTTCTTCACAGGAGGTGTCCATGCATGTCTTCTTCCTAATCCTATTGCGGATCTTATAATCGGTCGTATTCATGGGGTTAAGGAATGCACCCCGCAACAAATTTCTAGTTGGGAGAAAAAAAAACATTCAAACGGTCAATGCAGTGGTGACAAGAGCTCAAGCTCTTAATCCCCCAACTTCATCGGATAATAGTAATGAAGTTGATAGCCAAGACGAGCACTTGGTGATTTCCCATGACTCGTTTGTTAAACGTCAAGAAGAGGATCCTTCTTTGAAGAAATTCTTCCTTCTTGCAAAGAAAGGGGATCCCAATCAAAATACTAATCACAAATCGTATATTACTATGAAGAATGGTATATTGGTACGGTTGGTACAACACTCGGACAAGTCTATGCACTCGCAAATTCTTGTGCCTAAGTGTATGAGAGCCTTAATTCTTCAGCATGCACACGATTCTCAGTGTGCTGGACATATGGGTTTTTCCAGAACTAAAACTAGAGTCCTTGCGTCTTTCTTTTGGCCATTTGTTAATAAAGACATACGAATTTATTGCCGATCTTGCAAAATTTGTCAAGAGGTCAAGTCTAGGGGTCCGAGACATGCTGCTCCTATTCAGGCTGCAGATATTCCGATTTGGCCGTTTCAGAAAATGGCTATAGATATCATTGGTCCGTTCAAGATTAAGTCAGCCAGAGGACACCAATTTATCCTCACTTGCGTGGACATGTGCACGCGTTGGCCAGAGGCTATTCCTCTGAAGAGCATATCAACTGTCGATATCGCTGATGCTCTTTGGCTCATATTATCTCGTCTGGGATTCCCCGGAGAAATACTGTCGGACCACGGCACTCAGTTAATTTCGGACGTTATGTCTCAGGTAATGGCTACGCTGGACATTAAAAGGTCTCTCAGTAGTATTTATCATCCAATGTCCAATGGATTGGTAGAACGTCTTAACAGGACACTAAAGAACTTACTTGGCAAGATAACGGAGGATCATCCTGAAGATTGGGACAGGGTCTTACCTGCAGCTCTCTTTGCCTATAGAGAGGTTCCCAACGAGCATACAGGGTTTTCTCCTTTCGAACTTGTCTTTGGCGCGCAACCGCGCGGTCCGATGTCCTTGTTACACGATTTGATAACTTCCGATAATATTGACGGTGATACACAATCGTCATATGAATATGTTATTGCTCTTGGGGAAAAAATTATCGAATCGTGCAGATTAGCAACTTCATCTTCCGAATTTGCGAAAGAAAAAGCTAGGCGATTTGCTAACAAGAAAAGGCGTCTACGTCAACTTTGTCCTGGAGACAAAGCGTTTGTCTTACTTCCCTCAAGAGAGAATAGACTTCTCATTTCATGGAAAGGTCCATACACTATAGTCTCCAAAATGTCAGATGTCGACTATATTGTCGATGTGGATGGAAGGCATAAAACCTTCCATATAAATATGCTAACAGAGTTTATTGAACGTCCAGACTATTTGCAGCCTATTTTCCAGGCGACGGACGACTCTCCAGTCCAACATGGTCACATCTCATCCCTGTCCGTTATACAGGATGAGGAAACGATTTTTTCTGACGTTAACTTAATTCTTCCTGCGATTCCACTTACTTCTACGGAATCATGGAAAAACGTTACCGTCTCTTCGAACTTGTCTTTTGAGGAGCAACGTCAAGTATCCTTTACGCTACAATCATATCAGGATGTCCTTACCGACATTCCTGGACACACAGATGTCATAGAACATGACATCATACTTACTGATCGTAATCCGATCAGAGTAAGACCATACCCAATACCTATTCATTTTCAAGCACAAGTCGAGAAAGAATTCGATGAAATGATTCAACTGCAAATAATTGAACCATCCACTTCAGCTTATTCTTCGTCGATAGTTATTGTTCGAAAGAAAGACAATAACATACGTCTTTGCGTTGACTATCGCAAATTAAATCAAGTTACGAAGTTCGATGCTGAACCTATGCCATTATTAGATGATCTACTTATTAGACTTTCTAAAGCTAAATTCTTTACTAAACTAGACTTGTCGAAAGGTTATTGGCAAGTCCCACTGACGGAACACGCCAAACCCCTCACTGCTTTTTCGACACCTAGGGGTCTGTTTCAATGGAATTTTATGCCTTTCGGGCTTATGAACGCCCCAGCGACTTTCGTGCGCATGATGCGACGAATTCTATCAGATCGTGCAGATGTCATCGCATATTTAGACGACATCTGTCTTTTCAGCGATACTTGGGAAGAACACTATTTGGGTCTAAAGGAATTGCTATCTACTCTACTTGAGCATAGTTTGACTGCAAAACCCTCTAAAGCTTTTGTTGGGTTTAGTGAAATTTCCTTCCTAGGTCATCGAGTTGGTCATGGTCTGTTGAAGACAGAGGACCAAAACATTTCGAAGATATTAAATATCTCGGTTCCGAAGACAAAAAAGCAAGTGCGTAGTCTCTTGGGATTGGTACAATTCTATGGAAGATTCATTGAGAATCTGTCCTCCATTATGGCACCACTTTCATCGTTATTGAAAAAAGGTTCTCCTAATATGGTGCGTTGGTCCCAAGAATGCCAATCTTCATTGGATCAGGTTAAGAATTTGTTCTCATCTCATCCTATCTTAAGACTACCGACGATTGATAAGACTTTTGTTCTTCGTAGTGATGCCTCTTCCACTGGGATTGGAGCGGCACTAATGCAGGAATATTCAGGAACTCTGCATCCTGTAATGTATATTTCTAGGAAGCTAAATGCGGCAGAAAGGAATTACTCGGTTTTAGATCGTGAATTGTTGGCTATGGTTTGGTCCATTCTTAAGCTACAAAGGTTCCTTCTGGGCGCGCATTTCTTTATGGAAACCGACCAAAAAGCTCTTACAGCTATGCAAAGTAAGGATTTGAAGAGCTCGAGATCTACTCGTTATGCTATTGCTCTTCAGCCTTTCCATTTCACGGTGCGAGCTATCCGTGGTTCGGATAATGTGATGGCGGACATATTGTCCAGATGCCCACATGATTCCAGTTAAATCTTGTGTCCTAGTTTTTCCTGATACACTTTCGGACTTAGGTCTGTCCTTAATATCCTAATATGTTGTAATACAAATGTATTTGGATGATGTTTAGATAATTTAACAAATTTCATTTTGTCCATCCATCAGTGATATGTTGCTAATATAGCATTGTAATTCATGACATTTGTATATTGCTATAATTATAGTATTTACTAATGTTTGATATATGATTGGTATTGCCAGCAACTTAGTTTTCTTTAATGGTACCCCCTTAGTTTGTTTGGCTTAAAGGAAATAATTTCTCCTATGTTGGGAGATGATTTGTATCCTCTTCAGACGCTTTGTTTATGCGTCTATTGTACCTGATATTAGGTTCATTTTTTCATGAGCACATAAGTGATACTTGTGCAATCTTGCTCATGGACATATTGTAGTAATATGTTGCTGTCATTTTTGACGGAGTCATCTGTCAAGTTATTTGCTTATGTTTTTATCATAAGAATAATTGTGTCTTTACCTGTGATGTCAGGTTGATTAGGGGTTGTCTTCCCTTGTTTATTCATTCATTGTGTTTGACCTTTAGGGTCAAAGGTAGACAGTTCTGGCGTATGCCCATAGGCAGGGTTTTTTAAGCGGGAGTTGAGTTAGACTTCCGGCAAGCCGTGAAGTGTCCTGGTTTCTGAAGGGACGAGAGTCCATTGTGTTTTTCGGGGAGAATCTTCGAAGTGACTGCGATGGCAGTTTTCCCCAGTGAATCTCTGTGCGTTGGAATGAAAGCAGAGTTCCTTGTTAAGTTCTGTGGATTCGGTTACAGGTAATACCGACTTTTTCCATTACTATGCTTTCGGTGGCAGAACATGTTAGAAGATTGCCTAGTCTGTGAACTGCAGCTCACCGATCCTCCATTTCAGAACTTATATTTTGTGCTCGAGGTAGCCATCCAAGACTATTAGTCTTTATATTGTCCAGAAATCCAGTGACGAAGATATATTGTGGGAACCGCAGATTGGCGGTATTTATGTCTACAATAAGCATTACTGCAGGGTTGATGGTAACCTGCTTATCAGAAGTACACAGCTGACGTCAGAACGAGGACAGTGTTTTCGGCTAATGTACTACAGCCTAATACAGTGCAATTGGCGGGGAATGCCAAGTTGCACCTATGTGTCAAAGTGATTAAGGTATCTGACGCGTTTAGTCAGTGATACCAGGGCGACGCCACGAACTGTCATTATTGAAGAACATTGTATTGACCATGCACGAATATTCAAATGTTTACCAGCTTGTTGAATGCCTAATGTATACCTATCGATTTCCGGTCAGCATGACCTTGTTACACTGACTGTTCCTGTTGATACCATGTGTGTTCTCGTCAATAAATGTTTTGAAACGTGCCTGCAGTGTCCAAGCATCCTTGACTACTGCATGTGAGTGTATGGGTTGCAGGGTCTACATATATACGAGCCTAAACACATTCGCGCCTTCATTCGCACCCACACTCAGTTCATCATACGCTCGCACTACACACCTAACAACATGTATACTGTCTTGGGCCAGTGATCACCTCAACAAGAGAAAAAGACAGTTACACTTATCTAGCAATACATTTATCAAAAACACATCAAACAATTATTTATGGAACAATCAACTGAGATGTCAGAACATTTTGACAATATAAGATGAAAATATTTTGTACATTATGTGCAGGATTGTCAACACCTGCTTTGCCTTCGCAGGTCAAAGGTTTGTCAGAGCCGTGCGGTGTTTATAACATCTGGTGAATACAGCCAGATGGGCAGTCTAAGGTCCTCACCTTCAAACTTTTCCTGTTATTTATTATGTATTGTGGGATATGTATATCATGTTATTCCTAAATCAGCGACATGTATTTCCAATACAGGTATTCTTTATTTTTTGATATATATCCACCGTGTATATCTGTGACACGTCCGTCATTATTCAGCCTCTGTATCATAAAGGCGATCAGACCTCTGTCTGTCAAAATTCATCAGTCATATATGACCCTCCGGTATATCTTGTTATTTAGTAAGTCTATTGAAAGATCATAGTATCACCAGTATTGTGAAATTGGTTAATCAGTATCTAGTAATAAGCAATTGTTATACATCTTTACAACAATATTAATATAACAAACATTGGGCAAACATCCTCGTATATGGCTGTATTGTTTGTCCATTATTTTCTGGGTGCATCAGCATTCAATCTTTGTTTTTTTCATTTAATCTCCATTGTGTCCTTAACGCCTTTGGTTCCATAGGATTATCATAATTCATTTGTGTCTCTTGTCCAATGATAATCCATACATTTATGGTTCTCATATGCAGCAATCATTTTCCTCAGATTTGTTCTATGTTCATAGAATCCAGAAAATTTCAATTATTTTCTCTGTTATTTCGTAACAACCTAATATTATTCATTATCCCATCCCAATGTGGGCATTAGTGCATAAAACGCACAACAAAACATTAGTTGTGTCAACATAAAGTTTTACCATAATAGAAAATGGCATCTTCATCATCACTAAACAGTTGCTTCTTCCTCTCATGTGCCTTCAGTGGTTATCATCCGGTAATGGGGTTTGTTCAATCTTGGGTCAGCATACATAAATGTATTTCATAAAGGGTATTTCATTTGCTAAGTCAGCATGTGCAAATGCTATTTTTAACATGGGGCAATGGCAGCATCAACAAATAGTTGCAATTTATTCAATCTGGGGTCAACATATACAAATACTTATACAGTATCAACAGAATACTGCTGGGGTGTCATCTGCATAGTTGTCATGTGCAGATATCATGCTGATAGGGGGTATGACTGGCATAGGCAGTATGAGCAAAAACTAGTTGCACACTCTGATGTGGTGATTTGTTTTTTTTTTCTCTTTTCTTTTATGTCAGCTGCTAATATCAGGGCAGTCAATGTTATACAGTATTGGCTTATCATCATATTATTTATCATGTGTGAAAGAATTGTGTAATAAACTGTCAATCAGTAAATTAAGATGTGTTAGGGTAGCATATAAACATATAACACATCCTGTAAAAACATTAAAAATGTGTTCTCTTTTTATTTTTTTATTTTATGTCTTTTCTCTTTTCATTATTCAATTTCATTTCTTTTTCTTTTCTGTTTGATTTCTTTTCTTTGCATTTTCTGTTTTGTTCATCTTTTCTGGTTTGCAAATTTTTCTTTCTTTGCAATTCTTTTTTTTTTTGTTTTTTGTTTTGTTTTTGTTTTGCAATATATCAAGATTTCAATTCTTTTCTGTCAATGTATCACAATTACAGGAGAATGATAATAATCAGTTCACTAAACACTAGAGATACTACCAATTCTAAGCAATAGGGCTGCAAGCAATATTTAAAGTCAGAAAAGAATTTACATATTAGTGGCTGCTGTCAATTAGGAGTGAGGAGAGGGTACTGTAAGTTCTTGATAGATAAGGGAAATTTAAGATCTGCTGATTACAACATTATTGTAATTCGAAGGGATGGAAAATGATTTGGAAAGAAAAGCTCATAAGTCTAGAATGTCGTCTCAAAATAGTGGAAAGGAAAATAGTAAGTTAAGGAGGTGTGATAGTGGAGTGAGGAAAATCTTACAATAGTGAATCTAAGGGCTGGATATGCAATCTCTTTTGCAAAGTGTTATAATTTCAAACAAATTTTCGTGAACATGCTAAAATAAATACACCTGTGGAGAAAAGAGGATAGCATGCAATAATAATTTTGGGTATGACATTTGTTATAATGTGACTAAATATGCTGTTAAGTAGATATCATAGTGGGATCAGTGCGATGGATCGATGTGATAGATAATAGATGAGTTAAGATAATTGGGAACAAAGATATTAGTATCAGGTCAGAAGAACATTTCTCGTGCAAGGGTGCCTGTATGAATATGCACTAAGATGCATGCAAAAGAAATTACTGGGCTCTGGAACTGTAAGGACAAGAAGTCTAGTGAATGAAGCGTGGAATATGATCAGTTACAAAAGTATAGATCAATGTTACAACAGAATCAGTGGGACACATGTTCTATAAGTGAGGTTGTGTAAGTTAACATTCTAAACATCAAAAACTGTCTGTGACTAATGAGTGTGTCTGTAAACTCGTAACACAGTATCTTGTGTCATTTTTGTTTTGTTCAATTTTTATTTCACAAAATCATAAAATATCTAATTAAAATCATCTGTGGGCTGTTCTTGAGTGTTCTCTGGTCATCAGTAGTATTATGGCTGGGAAAAACTTTCTTAGGTAGGCTTTTACATCTCATGCTGGGACTAAGTCATCTATGACCTAAATTGGGACAGTAACTTGCTCAGTCTGAAAATAGAGTACATGGGAAAGTTAGGTTACAACAGTGTCACTGAGATTAACAGTCACATATGCGTAGACCGTGCATGGAATGGCATGCACATGAAACACTTGGGCGTGTTTTTAGAAAGCTTTGCGAGGTCCTTGACTTTTTCCATCTCCTCGAGCATTGCAATTTCTCGACTGGTTAGGCGAGCATCATATTGAGTAACTGTGGGTGCAACAGGTGATACGATATTGGCTGAGTGTTGGGGCGTTAAGGAAATTGGTGCTGATGGCAATGTAGCCTGGGGATATATGGCTGGAACATCTTTGCGTGGTTTGTGAACATGTTTGCGTTTCGTCAATATTTTCCGCCTGATATGGTTCTGCGATACTTTGTGAAATTTTGTGATGGGAGGCGAGTCATCAGATTCTGGTATATAAGGGCGTTTGACGCTGGAATTGACTGGTAAGAATAGGGTGCTATCCGCACATTCGCTGCTACTAGTCTCCACACTACTGAGTGGGTCTGGCGAATCAATGTCTGTTTCTCTCTCATATACATCGAACATTTCTCTGTCGTTATGTTCGTTTGTGTCTAATGATACTGTAGTAGTGTTGAAACTCAGTTCCCTCATTTCTTGTTCAGCTTCATCTTGATGATAATGACTGGTAGACGGTTCAACGAACTGTTTGGGGATAGTTTCTTCTAGCTCTGTTTGTTCGGAATGACCAACCTTGTTCTTGTGGTATAGCAGTGTTTGGTTGTCACTAGTATTCCAACCTGAGCTGCCTGAACTGGGAGTGTGGTATGTATCAACTGACGAGTGACTCACTACGGGAGTAAGTTTGAGTGTGGATAAAGGTTGACTTGGTAATATTATCTCTTAGAGTTTGCGGCCTGATTTCTTCATTTCGTATACGCATGTCTCTGTCTTGGAGTCGATTTCGCAGTTCTGCCGGTGGAATGTCCTCTTCGCTTTCGGACGAATCTCTTTGTTGCCGTAAACGTTGTATTGCATCTGTGGGTGGTCTGGGTATATGGTCGTACTGGTACAATTTAGAGTCTGTCAATTCTGACTCTGATATTTCGGACGAATCTGTACTGGATGGGTTATAGTGTAGGGTAGCTTTTCTGACTGGTCTGGTGGTCATCGTCAGAGGTGTTATGGGTCGATGGTTATCAATTTTAAGTTGTTTTGCATGCGCCTTGGTAGTGTGGTTTTTCTCTTCGTTCCAAATAGTGAAGTTTATGGGGGTCGTTTTTTCAGTGATTTTATATCCATCCATCCATCGATCGTCAAACTTTGTGCTGCGGACATGTTTCTTGTAATAAACTTTGTCTCCTATTTTGAACGTTGGTAGCTTGGCTGACTTATTATTTTGTTTCGGCTTTTTGTGAAATGCCTTCTGTGTATTTCTGTGTGCAATTTGGTGAGCTTTATGCTTTTCTTTAAGGATTATTTCTATGGGATCTTCTCCCATATATTTTCGCTGTTGACGAAGGAGGTTGTCCAAAGGAAAGTTTGGCTCCCTTCCGTACAGCATGTAAAATGGTGACATTCCTGTGGTATCGTTCACATTTACACGGATGGCTTCAAGGGCTTGGTTAATGTATAGGTCCCAGTATTGGTGGTTCCCCTTGATATATTTGCTGATAATATCATGCAGAGTAGCATGCATCCGTTCATTTCTACCGTTTGCATTTGGGTTGTAGTAACAAGTGGTAGTATGCTCAATATTCAGCTGATGAAGGGTAGCCTTAAATGGGTTTCCAGTGAACTGTTTTCCTTTGTCCGAAATGATTCGTTTGGAACAGCCATGCCTGGGAATGAATTCGTGTAGCAAAATTTGTATGATAGACTGTGACGTGGCATCGCTGAGTGGGTAGCTTTCTGTCCAAACAGAGTATTGGTCCACTATATGCAGAAGGTACTTGTTGCCTGATTGGGTGAGTGGGTAGGGACCTGATATGTCTATGCTTACTGTTTGCATGGGATAATGGGAAGATTGCATTTCTTGGAGGGGAATTGAATTTGATTTTATGTTTCGCAGCTTACAAGTTTTACAGGTAGCTACGTATTCGGTTATGTCTTTGTACATGGTCTGCCAATAATACCTTCTCTTTATCACATTAATTGTTTTATCTCTTCCCATGTGACTATTATTGTCGTGGAACTGTAGCAATACTTTTGGGATAATATGTGTTGGAATGACCTTTCTTAGCAACCCTTCTTGTTTACCATCAATGTAATATAAAGCTCCGTCCTTTTGGTTCACAGAAAAATCTTTGCTTTTCATGGGATTATCTTTTACATATGTGAGCAATTTGACAATTTGTGCATCTTTTGCTTGTTCTACTCTAATGTCAAACACATCCTGGCTTTCTTCTTCCACTTGGGATGTAGAATCTGAGGTAATTCTTGGTTCTTGTGAGGTAATTTCATTAATTTCTTTAGCATTATCGCCTATTTCAGAGGATGTGCCATCATTTTTGACTCTGTTTGTCTTCGCATCTGTTTCTTCATTGTATATTATTCTGGATAGGAGGTCTGCACAAGTATTCATTGTACCAGGAATATATTCAATGGTGGTGTCATAGGACTGTAGATTCATGGACCATGTTTGTAGTTTCTTAGGCTGTTCTTGTGTCTTAGTGAGCCAGTTTACTAAGGGTTGGTGATCTGTTCGTATAATGAGTTTGGTTCCTCTTACATAAAAGTCAAACAATTGGACTGCATAGTGTATAGCGTATGATTCCTTCTCAGTGGTGGTCCACCGTTTCTGTGACTTTGATAATGCATGGGATAAGAACGCAATAGGCTTTTCATTGGGGATGTTTGGTAGGATGGGTGTCTCATCCTCTAGTACTGGTTGTACCAAACACGCACCGATTGCGTTGTCCGAAGAATCGGTGTATAGTATCATAGGCTGAGAAATGTCCGGGTGTCCAAGAAGCGGGATGGTGGTTAGGACATTTTTGAGATATTCAAATGATTTCTGACACTCCTCTGTCCATCTGAATCTTGCATACTTGCGTGTAAGGGCGATCTGGGGCTCCGCTGCTCTGGAGAAGTTTATAATATGTCGTCTATAGTATCCAACGCAACCAATAAAAGAGCGTATTTGTTTGACTGTCTTGGGGCTAGGCATCTCTTTTATGGCTTTGACGTTCTCTTCGTCTGGTCTGATACCATCTCTATTTATGACGAAGCCTAAATATTTGGTCTCTGTCTTTAAAAATTCGCATTTCGCCAGCTTCAATTTAATCTGGTGATGCCTAAGTCTGTCAAACACTATTTCTACTTTGCGGAGATGGTCCTCTATCGTGCCTGCTATGTGTATCAGTATATTGTCTATATATGCTAGGGCGAATGGTTGTAAACCTTTTAAAACTTCGTCCATCAGGGACATAAATGTCGCTAGAGATCCCTTAAGACCAAATGGCATCACGTTCCAAGCGAAACTTCCAACGTGTGTTGAAAATGTGGATTTCTAATTCGCCTCAGGTGTCATGGGGATACACCAAAAACCTGACCTTGCATCAAGTGTGGTGAAGTAGGTGGACTTTCCCAATGTCGCTAGCAAATCGTCTATTCGGGGCAGGGCGTAGGAGATGACTTTTGTGATTTTGTTCAGGGCGCGGTAGTCACAACAAAATCGACTGGAACCATCTTTCTTTGATACTATAACTATGAGGGAGGACCATTGGGATCTGGATCTTTCAATAATTCCTGCCTGTAGCATCTCATTTATAGATCTTTCCATCGGTTCTTTTTTTTCCAAGGGCGTATGATAGGGTTTTAGATGTATTGGCTCTTCTGTTGTTGTTTGTATATCCATCGTGACAGTATTTGTTCTGCCTAATTCCATGTCATTTAATGCGAATACGTCCTGGTGCTTTTCTACAAATGTTTGCAATCGTGGCTTATTTTGATCTGTGGCATTTAGGGTTTCAAGTAATTGAGATATCCTCTCTTGGTACCTGTTATCCGCTATGTTATCTCGATTTTTCCATATACTCTCTGTTTCTCCTCTGTAATGATGGGGAACGTTTCGTGACGTCTGTGACCATCTCTTTCTTTGGTATTCGGTATTCCTTGGCGTATTTCTCCTTGGGTAGTTGGGCTGTGCTCTGGCGGGGTATGTATAATGCTGGGTTTTATACTTCTGTTGCTGCCATCTGCTGTGTGCATTTTCGTTGGTCACTGCATTCACTGTGTATACATTTCTTACTTTATTACTGGGGTGGTCATTATTGTGCCATTTCTTTTGGTTATTTCTCTAGTAACTGCGCCTATCCGCATGTGTTACGGTATCCTATTCTTTTGTGCTATAGGGCTGTCTTCTTTCTGTGGGCGAAAATTTTTCATTCTTTCTATTTAGAGCCTTATTGCTATAGTATCCTCCTGTGGTGGAGTCGTACAAAAATTCCTCCTTTTCTGTAGGTTATTCCATTGGTTTCGGGACTGCATTATATCCACCTGTTTCTGGATTATATTGATATTCTATGGGGCATGTATCTTCATCCTGTAGCTAAGGATATCCTCCTGGCAGGACAATTTCTGTTTCTCTTTCTCTCTTGGACATACAGCACTTCATCTTCGTTCTTCGTGTATTGGGGAGTAAAAATGAGTGATTGTAGGCTTGATTACATAATAGCATTTCTCTTTCTTCCTTTCTTATAGAAGGGTGACTTCTTTTCTATATCATCTGTCGTTTAATCGGGGTAGGCTGTGGTTCAGAATAACTGTGACCGGTATTCCTCGTGCTGCGGCGATTTTCCTCATCTCTGTATGGGTTGTTGGTCCAATTATTCTCTTTACTGTAGCGGTGATCTTTTCTTTTCGGTGTCTCTGGGTTAGTGGTGCAGTACTTTCGTTTGATAGGTCTGGGCGGAGCGGGTGAGGCAAACTGTGAATCATCTCTGTCGGCTGGAGACTGTCTTGAAGAAGACATATCTACGTGTGCTACAAATGCACCTCTATTTATAGTGGTGGGTTTTCCTGACGTATTCAATATCATAATAGGAAAATCTCTGGACTTAGAAACTTCAGCGATCCCTTCAGTGATTACTAACAATGGATCGTCTATTATGCCTTCATCTGCTAGGGGCTGTACTTGGATCGTCTGACCTGGTGTGATATACACGGAATTTTTCACTCTACCCTTTGCTATTGTTAGTGAGTTTGGGGCTAACGTTATAGGAGCTGTGAGTCTCACCAGGGAAGCTATGTGAATATCGTCCTGGAGATCAATGTAGGCATTTTTCACTCTGATCTTCTGTAGGTCATAGTATATTCTTACTTGATGCTTATTGAAAAAATCTCGTCCTAATATGAGATTCCTGGACATACCTTTTGCGATAATAAAGGGGTGCTCAAACGTTGTTACACCTAGGGAAAATTTTACCCATGCCGTCCCAACAGATTTCAATCTTTGACCTGTAACTGAAGCTAAATGTGTTTTGGATGGTTGGAATCTTACTAAATGTCGAATTTTCTTGAATAGCTGGTACCTAATAAGACTAATGGATGCTCCAGTATCCACCAGTGCTCTATACTGCTGACCCTGAATAGACATGATGCAGGAACTGGGGTCTGGATGGTTTTTGGTTCCAGTGTTCAACATTTCTTCGTGATGTATTTTTCTGGATGGGCCTACTTGTTGTACTCTGTTCTGTGTTTTTTCTTGTTTGTTATTAGACCATTTTCTACATTGGTTGCCCTCACTAACGGTCCTGTTTAGTGAATGGCGCGGCCGTTTCCCTGACGCATGAGGGGTTGGGGTGTGCCTCTGGTATACTGATTTCTGGTGTAATCACGTCAGGGTGGTGCGGGTTGTTGTGGTTGGTAACCGCCCTCTCTTCTGAATGGTGCATTATTGTAATTTGCTCTGCAGGACTTGTAACCATGTCCGAACCTACCGCATGTAAAGCATCCATTTGGTTTGACATTATTAACGTCATTTGGCCTCTGTGTGGGGGTCTGTAGTTGCGGGGCCTATCATCCTGTTGTCGTGGGCGAGTCCATTGCCTTCTGGCATGGTCAACCTCCATAGGTTCATGCTCAGTATAGTCCCTATGGTCTAGTCGGGGTTCTCTACCTATTCTTTGTTGGAACCTTCGGCGAACATTTTCTTCCTGTATTGCTGCTTGGATTGTTTCAGCAATTGTCTTCGTGTCTTTTCTAAAGAGATGCATTCTGATATTGTTTGCTCTAAGGCCATCAACAAATATCCCCACCAGCTGTATTTCCACATCAGGTTTTGTAGGTATTTCTCCACAAAACGCCTCATCTGCCATATTGAGGAATCTATCTCCAAAAAGCTGTACTGATTCATCTCTTTCTTGTTTCATGCTTCTAAGGACTGACCAAGCGTGCATTTTGTCTATAATTTCGCCATACCTCTGGATTAGCTCTTTCCTAAGATACGCGTAGGTCTCTGTGGGGTACTGCTGGGATCTCCTTCTTAAAAAATCAGTCACTAGTGAATCGGAGATTAACAGAGCGATTTTCTTTTTCTCGTCATCAGTTATTGCCTCTGCTATTGACGCAAATTTTGCCATGTCGGCCAACCATCTTCTGAATCTTTTCTTGTCTCCATCAAACGGTTGGACGATGGATCTGACTTGGGTGAATTTTGCGTAGTTGTCAGCTTTCTGTAAGTTTTCAGTGATGCGCTGTAGCGCTATCATTGTGGGTCCGTCCATATTCTGATTGTCTTGGGGATGTAGTGGTTGTACATGTGCGGATTGGTTTTGTGGTTGCTGCTGTTGTTGTACTCCTAGTTGTTGGAAATTGTCCATTAATTTCTCCATCGTCTTCTTTTGTTCTTAACATGAGGACTAGTCACGGGCACCAAATAGGGGTTTTATGTTAACGTCCCAGTGTTTCCTATTTACTTGTAGAACTGGGTACGGTACCAAATAGAGGTTTTATGTTACCGTCCCAGTGTTTCCTATTTACTTGTAGAACTGGGTACGGTACCAAATAGAGGTTTTATGTTAACGTCCCAGTGTTTCCTATTTACTTGTAGAACTGGGTACGGCACCAAATAGGGGTTTTATGTTACCGTCCCAGTGTTTCCTATTTACTTGTAGAACTGGGTACGGTACCAAATAGAGGTTTTATGTTACCGTCCCAGTGTTTCCTATTTACTTGTAGAACTGGGTACGGTACCAAATAGAGGTTTTATGTTAACGTCCCAGTGTTTCCTATTTACTTGTAGAACTGGGTACGGTACCAAATAGGGGTTTTATGTGGCCGGGTGTTGGTTTCCTATTAGTACCGGCACGGCACTAGATAGTGTTCTATGTTTTTTCGAGTGAGTTTGTTTAACTGGCCATTCACCAGAGGTGTTTCTTAGCTCACTTAGGTATAGTGGACCAGGTTCGTATTTTATTTAAGTCCTCTCAAATGCTAATGTTGTTTGGTTTGTTAAAAGTCTTGTAACTAAGACAGAAATGGAACATGTTCTTTACAACGTTCAACTGTGTTGAAATCATCAACCGCTGGTATTTGTCAAAGATTCGTTTATTGCTTTTAACAATGCACCAAGTCAAATTCAAATGTATATACAAATACAATTCATCAGTTTGTGCAGACATGCATGCCGGCGGCATTTATATTCATAATCAGGCAATGAGTAATTGCTGGTTCAAAGTTCATTGTTCCACCTTTAATTTTATCTCCTATATATTTTTCTTCTGTGATCCTGTACCAGGGGCTAGCACTTCTTATGCTACTGGGTTTCTTTTTGCGTTATCTATCTCTCCATATTTTCCTTGGTCCGTAGCTAGATGTATCACGTTTCCACTTTTCTTCAATCTAAGTGCATGTCGTCGTTCACAGACATATTCTAACCAAATACCTTGGCAAATCAAAAGCATGAAAATTGGCTCATACTTACAAAATGTTTGAATTTACAATAATCATATAACCACATGATGATCCAGAATACAATACTGAATAACTTTTATACCTTTTGTTGAGTTCTCGAACAAAGAAATATTGAACCGAAAAGGGACACATCTTTCTACATCGCGGTTCAGATCAAGACTGCTAAATTACTGCGTCCGTTCTCGCTGGGGAAAAGCCTCTGAGCTCCCTAATTGGGTTAAAAAAAAAACACGACTCTTAGCCTAATTAAAATGTATGCCACTGAATTACTTTATAATCTGTTTCTAGGAAAGTAAAAATTTATATGCTAATCTGGGTTTTATTTTTCTTTGGTTAGAAAATAGCCTGTTTCCAAAGAAACAACGGTGTACACGGCTACACCTGTACAAGGTGTTCATTTTCGTATGTCAGCCAATGTGGTGTGGCCGTACTCCTAGTTTAACGAGCCTATTAATATTATGATTATTATTATTATTATAAGCCCACTCTACAGTAGTGCTACCTTAGTGAATAGCTTTCTAACAACTGAAGACACTCTTTATACAGTTGTTCTGACAAAATACATCAGACATGGAATTACGTGTCTTCTTTTTTTATCATTAGCCGCCGATTGTCAAAGCAGTCAGTGACCAGCACGCCTGGTGGCGTCTTGTAGGGCAGCAACAAACTGCTTCTTCTTTTCTCGGTCGGCGGCCGTCCTTCGTGCAGTAACCCAGCTCTGGTTTATTGTTTGCATCTTGGCCTTTAGAGTTCTCCGTCAAAATGTTCTTGGTCGGCCTCTCTTTCGCTTTCCTTCAGGTATCCAAAGCATAGCTAATATGGTGATGGTTTCGGGGTCATCTCTAAGGACGTGGCCAATTCAACTCCAGCGTCTACCAACTATGATGGTATGCATGTCCTCGTGGTTGCTCTGAGTAAGCAGTTCTTGGTTAGTGATAGTATTCAGTCAAAAAAGTCGCAGAATTTTCCTTAGGCATATTGTGTGGAAAGAGGACAACTTCGACATTTTCTTCTCTTTTACTCTCCAGCATTCCGCACCGTAGAGAAGCACAGAAAGTACGCAGTTCTCATATAATCTTAATTTAGTGTTTGTGTTGTACTGAGAGGACTTCTAAATGTTTGTTTAGACTAGCAAAAGCTGTTCTTGCTTTATTCATTGTGTTGTTGATGTCTTTACTTGTTCTGCCGTCTGGTGTTACAATGCATCCTAGTATGTAAATTTGTCTGTTTCAGCTTCTGGATCATTATTGATATTGGCTCAGGATTGCCCACATTGAGTGGCATGACCTCTGTCTTCTTTAGATTAATGTTTAGACCCACCTCTAGGCTATAATTATTCAGTCTATCTGGTTTTTCTAGGATGTGTTGATGTGTTTGTGCGAGTAGTGTGATCTGCGTATTATAGATCTTCCAATGTAGAAAACGTTGTCCATCTTATTTCTCTTGGACTGCCCTCTATGGTCTGGCGCATCACCCAGTCTAAGACTGTCAAACATAAAGAGGTGCATAAGGGGCATTCCTGTCGTACTCCTGTCTTCAAATCAAAAGTTAGGTTGCTCTGCCCAACACTACATGTAAAGTTAGCATAGTGCCTTTTGATTATGGACACAATGCAGCTGGGAATTCCATATTCCCTCAGCATTTTCCATAAGCTGTCCCTGAGTATGCTGTCAAAAGCCTTTTCAAAATCAGCAAAGTTAATGTATAGCTGCCACTCTGAGCCCTGCTGTATAATGTTCATATGGGTGAATATATGAAATGCGTATTTTTCTTTTTGAACCATGCTTGTTCTTTCCTCAGTTTATGGTCTACTGCTTTTGAAATTGGCTGAGATATCTATCCTGCCTAGTGTTTTACTGGGAACTAAGAGAATATAATTCCTCTCCAGTTGTTGCAGTCTGTAAAGACGCCATTCTTTGGCAAACTGACAATTATTCCTTTATTCCACTCCGTTGGTGTTGTCACTGTTGTCCATACTTGTGCAAATGGTGGTTCTAATAGTTCTGCTGCTAGTTCATGGTCTGTCTTAAATAACTCAGTATTTAAATGTCGTGACCAGGAGCTTTTCCATTCTTTAACCCTTTGAAAGCTGTGATTATTTCTTCCCTTCGCGGACTGTCTTTATTTACGTCTAGATAATTTTTAGCCTCAGGAACATTCAGCTGCATCTCTGGTGGTTCCTTACTCAGTGTTTCTCTGAAGTGCTCTGCCCATTGTATTTCCTGCCTTTATGCTGTGGTGATGAAATGTCCTTGCTTATTTATTACTAACGTAATATTGTTTCCACCCCGTTTTCCGTTGATGGTTTTAGTTATTTTATATACTTTTTTATAAGGCCGCAATTACGTACCTGAAATTGTATACGCATTTTGCTGAATAACTGAATTACATGAGGATGAAGTAATAAATGATAGAAACACTGGAGCCGAGGGAAGAAACAATTGACACTTGTCACGGACGACATAAATATTTTACATAATTATCTCCCTGTCATCAATGACTAGTTAGGGGAAGTAGCTTGTTTGCTTTCCAAGGGAAACAATTAAATTATGAACAAAATATCAGACTGAGTAAAAGATGTTCATACTTTGTAACTTGTATAAATATATTGCAAACAATTGCATTAGTCATAAAATTTCGTTTTAGGTACAATATTTGTTATTTTTTCGTTTTTTAATTTTCTATTTTTTTCTATGCACAAATTTAACAAATTTAATAGATTTTCAACCGAATGCACCTTTTAAAGTATTGAGCACTTAGCTGTTCTACTACTGTCAATGATAATTTGTTACTATAATTTTGTTATCCAGTCGTAAATGTGCACAACAAAATCAAAGTGTCTTAGCCAGTGCCAGGATCACACACAATTCACACATCTGTTGCGTGATAAATTCTCGCAACTTCGTTTTATTACAATATCTATTTTATAACGCAAGGGCAACAACTGCTTGAAATTTATAGTCACTTTTCTCGGTAAGCATTTGTCTTCCCGCGTTGGGATTGAATGCAGTTAAGTTTTGAGCTGTGGTCTTTTTGCGCTGGACTGCGCATGACTGTTCTTGTTTTTTGGTCGATCGGTTTCCGCCCACCACTTGTGGAGTGAGCGATTTGAATGGCGAAAGAGATGCCTCGTTGAAGAGGGGATCTCCGCTATTTTTTGTTCTGTCAGGGATGTGTAGTCCTCTTAATGGATATTTCGTTTATTCGAGATAATACCTCTAGTGTTTCCCACATGTCGGGAGGCGTGATATTTCTGTGTATTCCCTGAAAGCAAGGTAAATTGACTTTTTCATTAACTCTATCGATTTTGGGTCGTGAGCGATTTCGATTCATAGCCTGTCTTCGAAAGTCGTCGTCACGAGATGTTTTCCCAGCTCACATGTCGCTGTATTGTGCTGCATCGGTTGATGCATGTACCAAGGACCATTACTTGCTACTTTGTTAAATGAACTAGGTTTGGAAAACCTTTATTATCTAGAGGATATTTTGGAGGACATTATTTACACTTCGGCAGACGTGTCTGTCTTGCTGAAGTCAGACTAAGGAGAGTGAACTGATCTCATACATCTGGTTATCTCCTGGCTGTTATAGAAAAGGATGGAGTTTTTCACCTGACTACATTTACAGCACTATGAAATATAACATGCATCTGACTCATCATTGTAATGCTGTCTACCGTCTATTGCTGTATTGAATGTTGCTGTGATAATGACTGTTTGATGTGCCTACATATTCGCGTAACCATTTTGTCACTGTGGCGTCCACAATAAATAATGAAGAAAAACGTCAACGGCTGTTACAAGAATCATTGACTTTACACGTCGTGAGTTTACTGACGTCCTATGTGGATTGCCCTGTTATTTTTGTATGAACATTGTTTTGACTGAACACATCTACACACTTTACAAAACCAGACATGCGGATGCCATCCATCATCATATGGCATCACGCATCATTTGGTGGCCATAAGCTGGTTTGATTCTGGTACCAGCAAACACGGGGTCCCTTACCCACTTCATTTTCAACAAGAATTTGTCAGCATCCATCAAGAAATTAACATTCTTCAATACAGTCAACATCTTTCAAATTTTCAAAGTACTCGGCGTTGCCCGGTAAAAGTCAAAATTTCAACTTTTTGACGGAAACAAGAATTTGACAGTACCCGGCGTTGTTACATGTTGCCGGATAACTCGGACTGCTGTTATCTTTTACGCAAGTCAAGCAAGTTGCTGCTGTCAAGGTTCCAGTGCTGTCGTTTTTGTGAAGGTCAAGTGCCGGTTGAAACGGGTTGTTTTCTGAAGAAGGCCAAGTACCGATTTCCATCAACTTTTGGATTAGAAGGTCAAGTGCCGAAACAACTCAACACACAGTATTTCAGAAGCTCTTGTACCATCGTGTTAGCAGTGGAAGCAGTTCAGATGTGCCATCATCGTTGGAGCTTCGCTCTCTAGGACGTTGATTGACATCTGTTTTTTTTCTGCTGTTCTACGATTGGAAGCCTATAAGTTAAGTGGCCTGTTTGTATGTAAACTGTGCCCTTATACTTCTGCTGAGTCTTCTGTGTATTATCTCATTCTATATGTTATATGTTTATATGTTATTTGTATATTTATATGTTTATATTTCAGCGGGTTCTCGGTTGGGTGGTGTCTCCCTTAGATTATGCCACGTCATAGAGGTCGTCTATTGTGAGCGTTTTCTGTAAGGTTTGCAAATTTCCAATACTGGAATTTGCTAAGCGACTTCTGTTGCTATTTATGTTAGCTGTGATGACATGTTTTAATATTGTTTTCGTTATTATTTCGCATTCTTTAGTTTTGTTTTGATTTGTTTGTATTTGATAGCCTACTCTTGTCTATAATTTAGTTTCATACAACATTTTTGTTTATACACTGTGGTGTCATGTATTTTGTTTAATTCTATCGCAGATATCGTCACATTTTTTGTGATATTTCATTAATTTCTGCTTTATTTTTAGTTGATTTCTGCGAACGTTTTTGTATTGTTGCTGATCTTTGTTATTGTTTACATTGTTATTGTTTACATTGTTTGCATTGTTTACATTTTCAATGATTACATTCTGCATGTGTTTACATAGTCATTGTTTACAGTTATAGTAATTAGTTAATGGGCTATGCTAATGCACTGTTACTACTACACTGATGATAAATGAATGATGAATAGTGTCGTGCACTATTGAATGAGAAGTGCACTTATGATCAAGAATTGAGTGCTGATATTTCATATACAAGTTCTTTGATTGGAGACTTGTTTCCCACAGAGACTGGGATAATATAAGGTGATGTGAATATACAAGTGCTTAATTAAGACTTGTTACACTTAGGTTTGAAATAAATTAGTTAATTATTTCAGGTTTTGGACTCATAGGTTAGACAACATGTCTACATTTGAGCACTTTATTGAGCAGGGTAAATTGCTTGGGAAGACTGGTGATAAGTTAGAAGAATTTGCAACTGCTCGATATGATAAAGCAATGGAAGCTGAACAAAAGAAACTGCAGATGCAGGTGGATGAAAAGAGATTCCAAATGGAAATGGAAAAACAAAAAAGGGAATCAGAAGCTGAGAATAAAAGACTTGAGAAAGAAGCTGAAAGACTTCAAATAGAGGCTCAGGCTGAGGAAAGAAGATTACAGAGAGAGTCTGATGAGAGGAAAGAGAAAGCAAAAATGGAACATGAAGAAAAGGTCTTAGCTTTAGAGTTGGAAAAATTGAAATTGACGAGCATGAGTAATGGTAATGATTCAAACAAGGGTTCATCTTCTGGTAAGGCTAATAATGATACTTTTAAGATTAAGTTGCCAACTTTTAGTCCTTCCAGTGATGACATAATGTTCTATCTGGACAGATTTGAACAAGCATGTACAGCTCATAACATAGACAAAGCAAAATATGTTTATCAGGTATCAGGGATACTGACAGGTAAAGCTCTAAGTATATTAAATATGGTGGATGAACCTGACAAGAACAATTATGAGGTTGTCAGGGCCGCTTTGTTAAAGAAATATCAGCTTAACGAAGACGGCTATCGTCTACAATTTAAAAACATGTTACCTGAAAATGGAGTTTGAATTCTCCGAGTTTATTGCAAGAATACGCATTACTTTCTCACGATGGGTTGAACTATCTAAGACGGAAAAAACTTATGAAGGACTTATGGACTTAATACTTAGAGACAAAGTCATGTCGTCTGTCAATGAGTCTTTCCTTGCTTTCCTTCATGAACGTAAACCTAAAACAATAAAAGAAATGGAAGATTTATGTTGCCAATACGTAACTGCGCACCCACACATAACCATGGGTAACTCTAAGGTGAAAGAAGGTTTACCAGTTGCTTCGGCAGCTCCGTATGGCCAAAACTTTGCTCGTAGATTCCAACAAAATTTTGATAGAAAGAGTAGCGGTAATTTCTGTCAAAATCATGGAAACCAATTTCATGGTGATTCTTCTTCGAAGAATTGGAGACAACCTGATAGTACTCGTTACTATCACCCTAATAATTATAGGCATTTCAAAAGAGGATATGGTAATAGAGGTTATTCCTGCCGAAGACCTCAGAACCAAACAAATAGATGTTCGCATCAATGTGAACATGATAGTAATCGTGGAAACTGGAATTCGAACCAGGATAACAATTACAATAGAGACAATAATAACTGCAGAGGTAATAATAGTCGGGGTAGATCTCAACACAAAAAAAAGAGATATCAGCAGGCTAATGCTGTACAACAGGAAACTGAGGGAGCCTGTAATCATGTTGTTGATAGTAAAACTTTGACGCTGTCACTGGTTCTGCTTTTGACTTTGAGAGAGCAAACAAATGCCCCCAATGCAGTACTTTATTCGAACCGGGTACCATAACTACTTTGAGTTGTGGTCACCCACTTCCCGCTCTTCCTGCTGCTGTTGCGCATGACGGGAGGGGTTCTTTAATTCTACATAAGGGTCTTGTTAATGATACTCCGGTCTCACTACTTTTCGATTCCGGATGCACCACTATTGGTGTTAGACAATCGCTTGTAGATCCATCTTGTGCTACAGGAAGGATTATTAAATGTGTCACATTTGGCGGCACTCTAGAACAATATCCTACTGCTGTAATTCGCATTGCCACTCCTTTCTTTACTGGAGATGTGCATGCTTGTCTCTTACCTAATCCTATTGCGGACCTTATTATTGGTCGTATTCACGGAGTTAGGGAGTGTACCCCACAGCAGATTGCTGCTTGGGAAGATAATAACATGCAAGCTACAAATGCAGTAGTTACAAGAGCACAAGCTCTACAAACACCCGAAACTTCACTGAATAGTGATAATGAAGTTGATAGCCAAGATAGTCACTTAGTAATTACTCGTGACTCTTTCATAAATTGCAAGAAGAAGATCCTTCTTTAAAAAAATTCTTCGTTCTTGCGAAGAAAGGTGATCCGAATCAGGATACAAATAGAAAATCTTGGATTGCAATGAGAAACGGCGTACTTGTACGTATGGTACAAGATTCGACTACGTCGGCACATTCGCAAATTCTTGTTCCCAAGAGCATGAGAGTGCAAATATTACAACATGCTCATGACTCGCAATGTGCTGGACATATGGGTTTTTCCCGTACGAAGTCGAGAGTCCTTGCGGCTTTCTTTTGGCCTTTTGTCAATAAGGACATTCGTATTTACTGCCGATCATGCAAGGTATGTCAGGAGGTCAAATCTAGAGGACCACGACATGCTGCGCCTATCCAGGCTGCTGACATTCCTATTCGGCCGTTTCAGAAAATGGCCATAGATATTATTGGCCCTTTTAAGGTCAAGTCGGCCAGAGGACATCAGTTCATCCTTACATGTGTCGATATGTGCACACGTTGGCCAGAGGCTATTCCTCTTAAGAGCATATCTACTACAGATATCGCAGATGCTCTTTGGTTGATATTTTCTCGCTTGGGGTTCCCCAGAGAAATATTGTCAGACCATGGCACTCAACTCATATCTGACACTATGTCACAGGTAATGTCTACCTTACATATTGAACGATCTCTCAGTAGTATCTACCATCCTATGTCTAATGGGTTAGTTGAGCGTCTGAATAGAACGCTCAAGACTTTGCTTGGTAAGATAACTGAAGATCATCCTCAAGATTGGGACAGGGTTTTACCCGCGGCTCTCTTTGCCTATAGAGAAGTCCCTAATGAACACACAGGATTTTCTCCCTTCGAATTGTCTTTGGCGCGCGTCCACGCGGCCCTATGTCTTTATTACACGATCTCATCACTGCCGATGATATTAGCGATGAAACTCAATCCTCATATGAGTATGTCATTGCTCTTAGACAAAAGATCATTGAGGCATGTAAGCTAGCAACTGCTTCATCAGAAATTGCTAAAGAGAAGGCAAGACAGTTTGCTAACAAGAATAGATGTCTACGACAACTTTTGTCCAGGTGACAAAGCATTCGTCCTACTCCCCAGTAGGGAAAATAGACTTCTTATTGCATGGAAAGGTCCGTATGCAATAGTCTCTCGGATTTCCGATGTTGACTATGTGGTCGATATTGATGGAAAGCATAAAACTTTCCACATAAACATGCTTTCGGAATTTCACGAACGTCCGGACTATTTGCTGCCTATTTTCCAGGCAACGGATGATGCTCCTGCACCTCACGGTCATTATTCATCCCTGTCTGTCATACAGGATGAGGAAGCTACCTTCTCTGATGTCAACCTTCCCCTTCCAGTGGTTCCATTACATTCCACGGAATCTTGGAAAAACGTTTCTGTTTCTCCTAATCTTTCTGGTGACGAACATCGACGAGTCTCGTCGATGTTACAAACATTTCAGGATGTTCTCACTGACATTCCTGGACACACAGATGTCATAGAACATGACATAATTCTTACCGACAATAATCCAATTAGGGTTAGGCCGTATCCCATTCCTATACACTTTCAGTCGCAAGTGGAAAAGGAATTGGATGAAATGATTCAATTAAATATAATTGAACCATCGACTTCACCATATTCTTCTTCCATGGTTATTGTCCGGAAGAAGGATAAGAACATACGAATTTGTGTTGATTATCGCAAATTGAATCAGGTCACAAAGTTCGATGCTGAACCGATGCCTTTGTTAGAAGATCTACTGATTAGACTTTCTAATTCTAGATTCTTCACTAAACTTGACTTGTCTAAAGGTTATTGGCAAGTGCCTTTAGCAGAGCATGCCAAACCTCTTACTGCTTTTTCTACACCTAGGGGTCTATTTCAATGGAATGTTATGCCTTTTGGTCTCATGAACGCCCCTGCCACTTTCGTTCGCATGATGCGTCGAATTCTGTCACATCGTTCGGATGTCATCGCATACTTAGATGACATCTGTCTCTTCAGTGATACCTGGGAAGATCACTATTTAGGGTTATATGACTTACTGTCCACTCTACGTGAGAATAATTTGACAGCGAAACCTTCTAAAGCTTTTGTTGGTTTTGGTGAAATCTCTTTCCTGGGTCATCGTGTTGGTCATGGTCTCTTGAAGACAGAAGACCACAATACTTCCAAAATACTGAACATCTCTGTTCCTAAAACGAAGAAACAAGTTAGGAGTCTCTTAGGTTTAATTCAATTTTATGGGAGATTTATTCCAAATTTATCTTCGATCATGGCACCTCTCTCAACATTGTTGAAGAAAGGTTCGCCTAATCTGGTCCGTTGGTCTGAAGAATGCCAATCTTCACTAGACCAAATCAAGAATATATTTTCTTCTCCTCCCATCTTAAGATTACCTACTCTTGATAGGACTTTTGTTCTTCGGAGTGATGCTTCATCCACTGGGATTGGAGCAGCACTGATGCAAGAATATGCAAATACTCTGCATCCTGTTATGTACATTTCTAGAAAACTAAATGCGGCAGAGAGGAACTACTCGGTTTTAGACCGTGAGTTGTTAGCGATGGTTTGGTCAATTCTAAAGCTACAAAGATTCCTCCTGGGCGCACATTTCATTCTAGAGATGATCAGAAAGCTCTTACAGCTATTCAGACTAAGAATTTGAAGAGTTCGAGATCCACTCGATATGCTATAGCTCTTCAACCTTTTCACTTCACGGTACGAGCTATCCGTGGTGCGGATAATGTGATGGCTGACATTTTGTCTAGATGCCCACATGACTCCAACTAATACTTCTGTCCTATATTTCCATATATTACAGAGTCATAACACACCTATATTTCTACAATAGATTAGCACATCTGTACTTACTTTATATGTACACACTATCGTGCTTTGTTGTCATCTTCTTCTGTTCGTTTTTTAAGATGATAGAGGAGGACTGAGTAGTTAATATAAGGGCCGTTAGTTTACTAAACAGCCACAATTATTAATAATGTATTGTACCTTATGAAGCATATTAGTTATTAATTAGCATTATATTGCTTGTACTTTCTCAGAATGTCATTGTTGAGCTGAGGACTTACCTTACTAGTATCAAGCATGACGAGTTCTAGATTGTGTACTTACCCTCGGAATACCAGAGCATATGTCCTGGATCGTCATGTAGTTTAACTTTACTATGTACTTATGTCATTACATGTCAAAGAATGTACTATTTAAATTTTCCTATCAGATTTGTACATCCATTTTTAAAGACAATATTAGAGTATGCTGTTTAATGATGATTATGGTAACTTGCATACGTATATTGTGTTTACATGCTAACGTGATGTGTGTTGGTGACACCTCCCCGATGTGAATATTTTTTTGAGACATATTTATTTTTATGTTGAGGTATATCCTCACCAGACACTCTATATTTAGCCTCATGTTAGGCAATTTAATTAATTATCAGCGCATAATTCGTGCGTTTTGAGCCGCTTATCGCATGCTCTTTGATATTTAAAAAAAAAAAATATGTTCCACATTTTTTTTTTTATCGGGAGGAGGTGGTGATATGTTGCGTGATAAATTCTCGCAACTTCGTTTTATTACAATATCTATTTTATAACGCAAGGGCAACAACTGCTTGAAATTTATAGTCACTTTTCTCGGTAAGCATTTGTCTTCCCGCGTTGGTATTGAATGCAGTTAAGTTTTGAGCTGTGGTCTTTTTGCGCTGGACTGCGCATGACTGGTCTTGTTTTTTGGTCGATCGGTTTCCGCCCACCACTAGTGGAGTGAGCGATTTTAATGGCGAAAGAGATGCCTCGTTGAAGAGGGGATCTCCGCTATTTTTTGTTCTGTCAGGGATGTGTAGTCCTCTTAATGGATATTTCGTTTATTCGAGATAATACCTCTAGTGTTTCCCACATGTCGGGAGGCGTGATATTTCTGTGTATTTCATGAAAGCTAGGTAAATTGACTTTTTCATTAACTCTATCGATTTTGGGTCGTGAGCGATTTCGATTCATAGCCTGTCTACGAAAGTCGTCGTCACGAGATGTTTTCCCAGCTCACATGTCGATGTATTGTACTGCATCGGTTGATGCATGTACCAAGGACCATTACTTGCTACTTTGTTAAATGAACTAGGTTTGGAAAACCTTTATTATCTAGAGGATATTTTGGAGGACATTATTTACACTTCGGCAGACGTGTCTGTCTTGCTGAAGTCAGACTAAGGAGAGTGAACTGATCTCATACATCTGGTTATCTCCTGGCTGTTATAGAAAAGGATGGAGTTTTTCACCTGACTACATTTACAGCACTATGAAATATAACATGCATCTGACTCATCATTGTAATGCTGTCTACCGTCTATTGCTGTATTGAATGTTGCTGTGATAATGACTGTTTGATGTGCCTACATATTCGCGTAACCATTTTGTCACTGTGGCGTCCACAATAAATAATGAAGAAAAACGTCAACGGCTGTTACAAGAATCATTGACTTTACACGTCGTGAGTTTACTGACGTCCTATGTGGATTGCCCTGTTATTTTTGTATGAACATTGTTTTGACTGAACACATCTACACACTTTACAAAACCAGACATGCGGATGCCATCCATCATCATATGGCATCACGCATCAACATCTTACTAAATAAAGTGAATAGACCTCCCTTTGAGCCCCAGAAGGGGTAAATTTAAAAAACAAATGTTTCATCAGCACTAACTATACCTGTTCATTAATCAGAATATTACCCTTTTTGTATTTCTATCAATAGTTTTCTGCTTCCGTGGTATTAATATAAGAAAAACACATGTTTGTATATTGCTTCGTATTTATGGTCAAGTGTTATCTCTTAACGAGGAGTGTGGAATTGCTTAAACCAAATAAATAAATAAGTACATAAATTAAGAAAAAACTGAATACTGGGATTTGAAACTGTCCAATGGCTAGAATTCTTGCTACCCGTGCAAGGTGATCGGTATCAAAATCTTAAACAAAAAATATGCCATTACTTTTATGTCGTATTATTTGGTTCGGTGATTGCAACGGTTCAAAGCAGGGCATCTGTTTCAAATATTAACCATGTGCCTGGATCAGTCGGTCATGTGAGTAGGATATTTTGTAATGTGTGATGTATTTCCTGATTGTGTAAAAGTTTTGTAATGTGTGATATATTTATTGATTATGTAAGAGTTATGTAATGGGTGATATATTTCCTGATTGTGTTAGAGTTATGTAATGTGTGACGAATTTCCTGATTATTTAAGAGTTAAGTAATGTGAGATATATTTCCTGATTATGTAAGAATTAAGTAATGTGTGATAGATTTTCCTAATTATGTAGGAATTAAGTAATGTGTGATATATTTCCTGACTATGTAAGAGTTAAGTAATGTGTTATATATTTCCTGATTGTGTAAGAATTACGTAATGGGGGATATATTTCCTGATTGTGTAAGAGTTAAGTAATGTGTGATGTATTTCCTGATTAGGTAAGAGTTAAGATTTGAGTGATACATTTCCCTGAATAGGTAAGAGTTAATTAATGGGTGATAAATTTCCTGATTATGTAAGAGTTATGTATTCATGTTCCTAAAGCGCCCAATGGAGCATAGATCCACAACTACAGCTGGTCACCGTGGAGACAGCCTACATTAAAACATGCATGTGATCTTCTAGTGGTGGTTTCTGTACCAATTAAATAAACATGATGTGGTTGCCAGCCACATGTATGTGTGGCCGTGCATTGCTGATGATGTTGTATAGTGGTTGGTATCACTACCCCAACAGTAGGCAGGCCTTGGTTGATGGTATAAAAGTCATTTCTTACTTGATGCAAAACAACAACAGTTCAAGCAGACAGCTGACGATTGATATCAACACTCAATGAGTAACTTGACTTCGACAACAGTGCAACATATGATGACGTTTATTTACATGTAACGTGGCTGGTGTGAAATAATGAGTCCAAACTTCCCTTGAGGTTGGTCAACCTTGTACAGCATAAATTTAGACTCAATTATTTTCTCAATGTCTTGCTCTCTCATTCTTCCTTACTGCCTCAGTGTTTACTAGCTGTCTCTAGATGTTAGGTCGTTCATTCTTCCTTACTGTCTCAGTGTTTACTAGCTGTCTCTAGATGTTAGGGCGTTCATTCTTCCTTACTGCCTCAGTGTTTACTAGCTGTCTCTAGATGTTAGGGCGTTCATTCTTCCTTACTGTCTCAGTGTTTACTAGCTGTCTCTAGATGTTAGGGCGTTTATTCTACCTTACTGCCTCAGTGTTTACTAGCTGTCTCTAGATGTTAGGGCGTTCATTCTTCCTTACTGCCTCAGTGTTTACTAGCTGTCTCTAGATGTTAGGGCGTTCATTCTTCCTTACTGCCTCAGTGTTAACTAGCTGTCTCTAGATGTTAGGGCGTTCATTCTTCCTTACTGCCTCAGTGTTAACTAGCTGTCTCTAGATGTTAGTGCGTTCATTCTTCCTTACTGCCTCAGTGTTAACTAGCTGTCTCTAGATGTTAGGGCGTTCATTCTTCCTTACTGCCTCAGTGTTAACTAGCTGTCTCTAGATGTTAGGGCGTTCACGACTGGAAAACGACTACTGCTGTCGAGATTTATGTCCCTTCTAAATTCTTCATTTATGGGAAATTCAACTGTCACTCAAACATTTTGATTCTAATTCTTCTGTCTCTGTCTCTTATTTTTTATTTATGTGCTCTGCTTAACGTGTCTTGGTAAAGACAAGCCTAACCACCAGGGGTGATAATTTCATATTAGGGGTAGCTGTCATCGTTACTTTATATTTAATGAAAAGGTTAATAATACAGATAGAGACTGTTTACATATACATCTCCACTGAATGAAAAATGTTCACAATATAAGTTGAATATGTTTTCATTCTGTGGTAATAAGATGTCTGATGCCCATGTGTACAAACTTACAGATAGATCGGTAAACTCATACAACAGCATGTTCAAAATGTAAACATCATTAATTTATCAGAAAGTACTCTTGTCATAACATGTAGGACAGGAAACGCTTATATCATAAGTCTCCGCCGAGTACACGAGATCTTGTGCTAATCTTAGCCAACCTGTGCCGCTCCCTTGCGACTGCTAGTAATTATCTCAGCAAATCTGGGAAGCGTCAAGCAAATGTGATTATTAACACCTACAGAGAGTGTCAAGCAATTCGTCAATACTCAAATATCTGCTATTTTGCAGAAAATAACGAAGAAGGAAAGAAAGCAATGTGTGATAATTGAGCACATAATAAAAATCAGCAAAAAGTGCAACACTCTCTTAAAGAACACGTATACCTTTCTCTTCATTATTTTCTTGGTGCAATGTTGACTTTTGTCATAGAATTGCCTCTCCTGCTTTGCAGTAGTGGTCCAATAGTGGCCAAAACTGAAGAGTATCTAATATGGTCTTCAAAGGTGTCTACCGTCTCACAAGCTTACTCTTGGCAGAGTTGTAGATAGAAGGATATGGTCAAGAACAATGCTGCAATGGGCAGGGCAATTGTTAACATGCAGTACATTCAAAATGATTAGATCGACGTTAAATGTGTATATTTACAAATAACAAATTCAATAATCAACTAAGTTTAACAGTTTACAAAAATTGTATAATCATTAACAGAAAATACACATCATCGTGTGATGGTATGGTGTTTTATGTAAAAAGTCACTTGACCGCTTTTAGGTTTGACAAAGCTGCAAATAGTAATTTCTGCTTCCGCTGGGTTTTTGGGTTCTGTGCAGAAAGGTCGCTTTAGTTCTCTTCAAGATTAGATGCGCAGCACGTTGCAAGTCAGATCAGGGAGTAACTGAAAAGCTGGTCTCGCGTCTCTACGACCTTCTGATGATGGTGTCTACTTCGTCGTCAGGCTACTTCTACCCTCACTTTGTTCAAGGAAATAATATGCTCACTAGTACCACCAAGGCAATCTTGATTTACAAACTGTTTGCTCAGAGGAATAAAGGCCCTTGAATAGGTCTCTTACTCGGTTCTGGGGTGTTGTTAGGTTAACAATGAATTACCACTATGACTCCGTGTTTTAGATTCCTCAGATTCCGTTGGTCACTGTTAAATTGTAGAGTTTATTCTGGTCTCTGAAGTCCTTAAATTTGCTGGAACAGTGGTCCGGTTTCGATATAAGAATCTTGATTATAACTTCTGGCAGTCTGGTTTTCGTCTTGGCAAGCAATTCTCGCAGTGTGCTAGACTTGCAAGAAATGTCAGATTATATTGCAATTTTTTCTGCACTTTTAAATTTATTATAAAATATATTGCATGACTCATCTAGTGTAAAATTTGAAACGTTACTTTTCTAAAAATGGGATGTAAACATCCGATTATTACTTAGTCAAGTTACGTCTCAAACACTTCAACATGTCCTCCCAGATTGGGGGATTATCTTACTTGACTATCCCACGTAATTCAACTATCGTTATCAGACTATGATTTGGCACAGTTCGACCGTCCTGTCTGGACATTTCATGGTTTATCCGCACCTCCAATATGCAAGTCTATTATTCTGTGGAATTGTAAAGGATTACTCTAAAATGTGGGACCGTCACGTTTGTGTCATACACTACTAGCTGTGTAGTGAACTTATGAGAAAGAATCAACTGATGATTAATAATATATAAATATGTCCAAGTTAGCTCACATCATCTGTAGTTCCGTCAACATTACAAATCTGTCCCCTGCATTCATCTGTAGTTCTATCAACATTACAAATATGTCGCAGTTATCTCACCCCATTTGTAGTTCCGTCAACAATATAAATCTGTCCCAGTAAGCTCAGCTAAACTGTAGTTATATCAACATTACAAATCTGTCCCAGATAGCTCAGCTCAACTGTAGTTATGTCAACAATATAAATATGTCCCAGTAAGCTCAGCTCAACTGTAGTTATGTCAACATTACAAATCTGTCCCAGTTAGCTCAGCTCATCTGTAGTTATGTCAACATTACAAATCTGTCCCAGTTAGCTCAGCTCATCTGTAGTTCTGTCAACATTACAAATCTGTCCCAGTTCCCCCCCCCCCCCCCCCCCCCCCCCCCCCCCCCCCCCCCCCCCCCCCCCCCCCCCCCCCCCCCCCCCCCCCCCCCCCCCCCCCCCCCCCCCCCCCCCCCCCCCCCCCCCTCCCTCCTTAGCTCAGCTCATCGGTAGTTATGTCAAGATTACAAATCTGTCCCAGTTAGCTCAGCTAAACTGTAGTTATGTCAACATTACAAATCTGTCCCAGTTAGCTCAGCTCAACTGTAGTTATGTCAACATTACAAATCTGTCCCAGTTAGCTCTGCTCATCTGTAGTTCCGTAAAGATTGTGAAGAATCAGTTGTGCACTTCTATAACGTTCATCCTCTCCGGCAGTATCACTCCTTTTCTTCATTTTCTTAACCGATCGTCTTATTCTTTGACATATTTTATGCACCTATATTCTGCTCTAGCCGCTCCCAGACTTGTGTACGTTTCGCAATGTGAATCGTCGTAACCTAATTAGGCAAGTCCGCGAATAATTTATCACCTAAGTCGTCTAGTCACCTTTGATATAGTCGATCTTTATTGACACAAGATGGTAGAGCACGATCGATGAAAAGAAAGCCATATTGTCTGTCTGAGAAATCCGTCTGAGGGATTTCCCCAAAAACAGGTGATAAGACGTAATCGTTTCCGATGGCCCATCGTTATATAAATATTACCGATAACGTGTCTTTGGAGACAATATTGTGGGAAAGATAAATGAAAGGCTATATTGGTGGCTAGAAAGCAATAACATCTTAAATACCAATCAATCAGGTTTTATAAGAAACAAACAGACAATGGATCAGTTGATACGACTCACCCAAGAGATAGGTGATCCCTTCCAAGACCAAAAAAAATGTGTCGGGCGCTGGTATCTCCAGTTAGTTGTCTACGGTACAAAATTAATGTTCTGAGGATGACTGGAAGTGACCATATTCACGCATCGTTTGATTTCCAGTTGACGTCTATCCATGGAAACACACTTTCGTGACTGTCGAATTATAAGCTGGTCTTCCATGTCTGCATAATTCAGCAGATAAACCTCGTCGCTGGCGGGGTCCTCGTAGCTGCTGTTTATCTTGGACTTGTAGCATTGTCTTCTAAGTAATCGACTAGTTGTACTTGTTCTCATCTGCTGTGGGAATCCTCCAGGCAGTTGAGAATACTGTTGGTCACCAAAGAATGCGGGGCGGTGTGGGGTGTGGTGTTGGAGCTGACAAGGAATAGGAGACTGATGGGTATCAGAATGTGACATGATCTGATAATTCTTCCTCCACACTCCTACCGGTTTTACATTCATTTTCCAACCATTCTCGGTTGTTAACTGACACTTCTGTGGCTTCCCTATGTTGATGTTATTTTTTTGCAGTGTTATGCATTTCCTTATTTGACCAACAACATTTCTTACTGCTATCCGATGGTGTCCTCTGTTTAGACTACTCCATTCTGCTCCTTTTCTATGGTATGGTTGACAATCATATTGCTGTTGTTGCTGTAGCTGCTGTGCATATAACGCCTGGTGTTGTTGCTGTTTTTGCTGTAGTGTATACAATGCTTGTTGTTGCTGCTGTTGTTGCTGCTGTTGTTCTTGACTTTGATCCATTATAGTGATTATTCCTGTCTGCTTTCACTAAAGAAAAGGGCAGGTCACGGCGCCAAAATGACTGGATATGTGACCGTCGGATAAATGCGCAAATAGTTATATTGATTGTATATTTGATCAAGATCTAATCCTTTATATGTTGTTGTTGTTCAAGTGCTAACTGGCCTTTCACCAGAGATGGAAATTCTTGACTTTTGCTCATTTTCTTCCCAGGTTCGTTCTTACTCTTTAGGTTTAGTGATAAGCAAAACAGTCCAAACATGACAAGGAATGTCCACAAGAAATACTGTAAAGTTCCAAAAACAGCAATGCAGTAAATTTAAACTATAATTTTATTGATCGTCATTTCACAAGCACTGTTATTTCCACAATGACATGATCGGTACTTACTTATAAACAAAATAGTGTAATATCCAAACGGAAAATATATCCAACAGAAGAAAAGAAAATAAACTGGTCTTGATAATCTCAAAGACCAAGTTCACCTAATACTACAAACTGCCTAGCACACATTTCTGTCTATCTAATCTCCAAGACGAAACTCGAATCTGGCTTACATAACAAAACACAATGAATACCTAGCAAATCTCTGCCCTTTCTCGCATTTTTCAACCTTTTATACAGCTACTTCTTTTTCCCGCCATTTTTCACACGACTCACTCTTTTTTTTCCACACGTTATAATTTTCTACACACGTCTCTCTGTTTTCGACATTTTGCACACGTCTTTGTTTCTTTTCGACTTTTTGTCACAACTCTCTTTTCCATCTAAACAATGGAAAAAACCCAAGATCACAACATTCATTTCACACTTTCTGCGCATAACACCAATTCATTATTATTATCCGGGACTGCCCTACATTGTCCCCCTCAGAGCAGTGACTGCTAACTAAACTTTTAATGATACTGCGTTTTGTGCAAAAAACTCCGTATCTGCTTTTAAGGTCTGTCATTCTTATATGTAACATATTATAGCACGTAAAAATGCTAGTGTAGAAGCAGGGATAATGCTAGCGCGGTAGCCATGCGGTCACATATTGACTATCCTACTAGTGTGCTATGAATGCAAGTCTACTGCCTATAAAGCAAGAATGTGACGTCAACCTGAAATTAACACGTGTGTATTTCTACTAATCATGCGCAACAACCACAACCTACAAAAGCCAGCTGTGAACTTAAGAAAATAGAAATCTGAAAAAAGATAGTTGAAGTAACAAGAAAGGAAATGGTTTGCAACAAGACGATATATCATGACTTTGAAACCCAGCTGCTGCAGATCTCAGTGGAACAGTCACGGTTTCAAATGGTTTGGCCATGTCTGCAGAATGGGAGAAGATCAGCTACCACGACAAATATGAGAAATCAAGAGAAAGGGATACAGACCTCCAGGATGACATTGAGTTTTCTGGGAGGACAACATCAAACAATCCCTGAAGGACTGAGTGCTAGACTGGAAACAGGACAAAAGGAAACAGTTTATAGGATAGCATGGTGCTCTCTGTAGCAAACCTCTAAACCCCAAGGTAGTCAAGGGAACGAACGAACGAACGAACGAACGAACTTTATTTTCAAAGGGTTAAGAATTGGGCACGCAGGCCCGTCTGACATTCTGCCCTTCCTCTCTCTCTCATCATGTATACTGTATCCTTTCATCCTCACATTTACTTTAAGCATTATTAAGGCATTTATCATTATAAAAGTAATATAACATCAAACATTTGCAATAATCATCATAATTAAAGTATGTTTTTAAAATAAATAAAGATAGATAGATAGATAGATAGATAGATAGATAGATAGATAGATAGATAGATAAATAGATAGACAGATAGATAGATAGATAGATAGATAGATAGATAGATAGATAGATAGATAGATAGATAACGAACGAACGAACAAACTATATTTTCAAAGGATTAAGAATTGGGCACGCAGGCCTGTCTTACATTCTGCCCTTCTTCTCTCTGTCATCTTACATACCGTATCCTTTCAATAGCACATGTATTTTTAGCATTATTTAAGCGTACAAAATTATCGAGGTAAAATAATAACATACATTTGTAACATCCAGACATAATCAAATTTAGGGGGGGGGGGGGAATTATTAATTAAAATAGATTAACAAAAATTAATACCTTAAAAAAAAAAAATAAATAAAAAAAAAAAATAAATAAAAAAACTAACAAACACAATCAAAACAATTCATACAGTAAATAAGACATAATTAGAAACGTAATCAGATAATGGTGGCATATAATAAGAACTCGTGACAATTTGGAAATCTGCTGAAATAGCTGGGACTTCATGTGTTGTCAGCGCATGCGAAAAATGTTCCCACAGGTGAGCAACTTTGAGTCCCAAGCAGATACTGCCACAGGGAGTGAATTGTTGACGCCTCCACTACACGAGATCCAGTTTTATGACCTATGCTCCTTAGGGAGGTAAAGGGTATTGACTGAAAGATGAGAATCATGCATATAGGCCCGTCTTGCATTTATCCCTTCCTCTTACTCATCTTTTATTGCTAGGTATCCAGACATTCTCCAGCATACTTAAGGTATTAGTTCAGAGGGATGACTAAGTAAGTATGCAACTAGTATTTCTACAGTTCACCATTGTCATACATTAAATTTTAATGACTTGTTTTCTAGCGCTTAAAAACAAAAGTATGATAAAAGTAAGACAAACGATCTGCCACCTACCCCTTGAATTCCTGTCGAGTACACTCAGGGTTATACATAACACACTTTAGGAAACACTATTCTACAGGATGGGGTAACCGTCCCATGCCAATCTTCCTCTTTTGCCTTTGATGACGTGTATAGCAGGTCAGAGTGTTACTATTCTTTTGCTCCATGTCTGAGCCCGGTAACACGTGACCGAGTGTGTAATAAGAAGGTAAACCCTCAACAACAAAATACTACCTGTAATCCAGAATCCTCATGGCGTCTTGGATCCGGTCACGATTATGAACAGACAAGCCGGGTCTTTCATGGGATGTTTCATTATTATTACCAATATTCTTACAATGGATACTTCTTATAGACAGACAGACAGACGGATGTATGGATAGACAGCCAGACAGAAAAACTAGCAAGCTGATAGGCGGACAGGCAGGCAGACAAGCAAGCAGGTAGGCAGACAGGCAGCGATACAGTTGGCAGACAGAACAATCCTTCTATAATACAAACAAGTGCTTTTTTACTTACCGCATGGACCAGCAGATAAACAGGAAGGATAACCTGTTTGAGAATAAACTGATGGTGGTTTTATTTTATCAATTCTTTTTCCTTTTTTACTCGTTTGCTTAGACAGACTGCCAGTTTGCCACGTTGCACCTGTAGACATTAATAGGTTAAGATTAAATGTCAATACGGACCAGATGGATGGATGGATGGTTGCATTTGATATATGGGTGAATAAATAGGTAGATGAATAGATGGATGAATGAACCGACATTTAAACAGACCGACAGACATCAAACAGTCCAGAAAGCAGGCAGGCAGACAGACAGACAAATGTCTCTATAATACAGGGTGTCCATAAAAGAAGTGTACCCTTTTCAAAAAAATAATGTGGTACGACGATGCTTTCTTTCAAAAAGAGAGTATATAAAAAAAATAAAAAAATAAAAGAGGAACAAAAACAAAAAGAAATAATCTCTGCACGTTTTTAAGCATTACCTTACAAAGACTCAAAAAGGAATGTATCTATTTTCTTTTTGGTTCACCTAACTTGACCAGAGGGATGAGAGACATGAAACAATTTACCGGTTGCAACTCAACTGCGAAAGTTTCACTTGAAATACCCCACTGCGCGCATGGGCACTTGTTTGGGACTTTGTAAGGTATGCTTAAAAACTTGCAGAGATAATTTTTACTTTTGTGATAGAAAGCATTCCTTGTACCATATCATGGGGCCGAGAATACTTTTTTTTTGAAAAGGGTACAATCTTTTATTGAAACACCCCTGTAACAAACGAAGCTACATTTTTATTTACCACTGTAGCCAGCAGACAGACGTCAACGAACAATAAAAAAAAAAATTGCCGTACCTTGCAGATATGAACAGTAGTCATTCAAGCTTAACTCACAAGCACCAACAATAATCAATACATATTTCACACAAGACATCTGTCCATTCAGCATCCGTAAGCACACACACATTCATCATCATCATCATCATAATATGACAAAAAAACAAACAAAATAAAAAACTTAGAATTTAAGTTGAAATAAAGTAATTTTTCCTGCAACGGAACAATCTTTCATTATCATTATCATATTATTTTATTTTGCCCTCCTTGTAGAGCGTGTAACATGTAACAAACCATGCATCTCATTAAGGATGTAACATCTGCAACATCTAACTAACATCTTCAATCATCAGGTATTTCCTTCTGCCCTCCCTTATAAGATGCGTAGTAACATGTAACAACCATGCATCTACATTAGAGATGTAACATCTACACATCTCACTAACATCATCATTATCAATATTTCATTTTGTCCTCCTTGTAGAGCGTGTAACATGTAACAACCATGCATCTCATTAGAGATGTAACATCATACACCATCTCATTAAGATGTAACATCTACACATCTCATTAATATGCTAACATCTACACATCTCACTAACATTCATCATCATTATTTCCTTGTGCCCACCTTTGTAGAGCGTGGAGCATCGAGCCAATCAATGTACCTGGTAGAGCGTGGAGCATAGAGCCATCAATGGTAACCTTGTAGAGCGTAGGGAGCATAGAGTCCATCAATGTACCTTGTAGAGCGTGGAGTAT
>JAMPIV010005774.1:0-279568 GCA_024509875.1 Oreohelix idahoensis
ATAGTAAATATATACATTATTTATTTTAATATACTTATTTTTATAATCTTTATTAAAAAAAAAAATTTTTAATATTAATTTTATATAAAAAATATTATTATAATATTTTAAAAATTTATTATAATATATATTATTTATAAAAAAATTAAATTTATATAATATTTTTATATATATAATTTTTATATATTATTTATATATAATAATTAAAATATATTAAATTATATTAATTATAATATTTAATTTAAATTAATTTATTATTTAAATAAAAAATTAAAAAATCATAATTATTATATATTATAATTTTTTAATAAAATATATATATTTAACAAATTCTATTTATATATATAATTTATTATTAAATAATTATTAAATTATATTTTTAGATATTTATTTTTTGTAAATAATTTTTTTTATACGATCGGTCTATGCTCCTTTATGCTTTAAAAGACTGACTGTCTGTTACCGTCAGGCGCCGGACACTGAATTCTGCAACTGCGAATGTTGTCCGCTCAGAAACCTAAAAGTCTGAACAGAGTTAAATCATATATACCACTTGGTTAACTCCAAAGAGTTAGTAATCTGGACTTCCTCGCCATGTAGCAATTGTGTTGTTTGTTTTTCTGCCAAATTGGTTTTTCATAAATTTTGTAATATTCGTGGAGATTTCATCATCATCCTAGAGCTCCCCAAGGAGCATAGGACTTCAACACATTTATGCCAAGTCTTTCTGTCCTGTGCCATCAGTTCAAGATCTTTCCATGCCTTCTTCATCCTCTTCATGTCTGCCTCCAGTTCTCTTCTCCAGGTGTTCTTTGTTCTCTCTCAGCCTCTCTTGCAAGGACTGCTCTTGTAATGCTATCAGGTTTCCATAGTGTGTGTCCTATCCATCACCAGCATCTTTTTAACCCTCTCTTGTTTCGCTGACTCATCTGTGAGGATTAGGTGTCAATCAAATATTCTACATTCATTTCTATTTTACAATGTTTGCAGTAACTAAGTTTTGTCTGTGTTGGTCATATCTCAATGTACTTAAATAGTCCTGTATGTTGCTCAAGAGTTTTCATGTGTGGTTTTGTCTTTGCTATGTTTGGAGGCATATCAGGAGTCATCCTTATATGACCACCAGCTAAACACAATGCATAAGTATATAAATGTGGAAGTGATCCTCTGTTTGTGAGGTTAATTACACCCTCATTGACTCTTGAAATCATCTACACATCTGCAGGGATTCCCCCTGTGGTGAAACATGTTGAGAACCTAGCATTGCACACTAAGCTTGGAGGAGTAACTTGGGTCCCAGATGTAACTCAGGCTTTTACATGGTTAGCTGCATATGCAGGAGGATCTCGCTGTGTGCCTATAATGGGCAAGGGGACCTGAGAAGTGGCTCTGTAGGACATGAACATTTTTTAGGAGAGCCCAGAACCAGAGCACAGTATTTTAGCTCTGCATTTTGTGATAACCCCCCCCCCCCCCCCCCCCAGATGGTGTGGAATGCACAGTATCCCATGAGCTTTTCCCTCTTAGCTTGGGACGACATGTGATAATCCTTTCAGTACAAGCCAAGCTGGAGAAACTGGAGCTCATGACTTCAACTCAACAAATTTTGGAATGAAAGAAAAACCACAGGAAAAGTCTAGATCTACAGAGTAGATAACACCAAGGAGTCTTCTTGATATTGGTTGCAAAAGAGCGAGAAACTCAGCAGCCATAGTTAAACAACAACAATTCCTCTATCCTGCTACCCAAAATAAAAATAACAAATTATCTCTTGAGCATCTCCAAAGAATTTATGTAAACAAAAATGTTCTTTTCAGCTCCACCTGTTGTTGATGTGAGCCCTAAACAAAACCAGGCATTGATTGGAAGTACTATTGAGATAAGATGTAGTGTTCAGGGAGACCCACCCCCAGTCATTCAATGGGAGAAGGAAAGAGGGTTACTGCCCGTGCAGCATCAGATCAGAAGTGGAATCTTAACGTAAGTAGATTTTTTACAGGGCTGTTGAGTCGGAGTTGGGAATTTTTTAGTGGAATTAGCGTCGAAGTCAGTAAAACTGTTTGGACTTTGACTCCAAATGCTATGCCATATGACTAGTAAGAAACTGTAGTCTGAGTCTGACTTCTAAAATTGTCAGAGTCTTAAAATTGTTTGGCCAACTCCACAACAATAGTTTTTAACATGATTACTTATTAAAGCGTATGCAAGACTGTAAAATTTGATAAAAGAAAAAAATTAATTCATTGCTTCATAAACAAAGACAATGTTAGTGCTATTAACAAATTCTTATCTTGTAACATGATCACCCCTTCTGGTTTTCTTTATATTTTTGGGGATTTAGATACAGTCCCTGCATTTGTTGCTATTTGACTATGTTGTTTTGTCCCCATAAATTTATTGTTACCTTCAGGCCTGTTGCCATCATATATCATGACAACAGGACAGATTTAAGGAAAAAAAGTAAATAATTTATCAGTGCAGCATATGAATTAAGTTTCCATTCAATTCATGATTGTGCAAGGGACATTATGATGGTGGTTTCCCCTTGCCTTCCCTTGTATATATTATAACAACATAACAGATGGAAGGAAAACGAGATAGAAAATGACAAGGAGAGGAGTTTCTGAATATTTTACATCATGTGGCAAGAAGTCTGCAACAAAATTAACAGTCAGTACTGGAGACAGGAAGTTGTGGAGAGACATGATCACCTGCATCACCAGGAATGGTATTTTTGAAGAGGATGAGTATGAAACAAAATGTTTTCTCTCCTTGCAGAATTTACAATATTCAGCCTAGTGATTCAGGCAGATATGTGTGTATAGCCACTAATGATGCAGGAACGGCTACTGATTTCACTGTGGTTGCAGTTGAGGGTGAGTTTATTGTTAAGCGTACTTCACTTGATAAGTAGGAGCCTTTTTTTTTTTTAATAAACAAAATTTTTTAATGAAAGCATATTCCGTTCAACCTCTACTTGGATTTTAATTAGGATATATTCATTCATTCATAACCCTCCACTCCCAAAGGAGCATAGGCCTTCAACAAACACATGCCAAGTCCTCCTGTCATGTGCGATCATCTCAAGTTCTTTCCACGTTCTCCTCATCATTTTCACCTCTGTTTCCAGCTCTCTTCTCCATGTACTTCTTGGTCTACCTCTGCCTCTCTTGCCCTGGGGGTTCCAGAACAAGGACTGCCTTGTAATACTATCAACAGGTTTCCTCAGTGTGTGTCCTATCCATCGTCATCGTCTTCTTCTCATCTCTTGTTCCACTGGCACTTGTCTAGTTCTTGTCATCAGTTCCACATTGGTAACCTTGTCATACCATTTTAATCCCTCTATTCTATGCAAGCACCCATTTATGAAAGTCTGTAGCTTTTTGGTTGTTGTCTTTGTTGTTCTCCATGTCTCAGAGCCATACAATAGGACTGACTTCACATTTGAGTTGAAGATTCTTATTTTTGTGTTGGATCCGATTTCTCTTGATCTCCATATGTTTCCTAATGCAATGAAAGCTCCTCTTGCTTTTTGTATTCTTATTTTAATATCACTGTCTGTCCCTCCAACTTTGTCTATATTGCTGCCAAGATATGTGTACGATTCTACATCCTGTATTGGTGCTTCTTCAAGTTCAACCCTGTTTTCATTACCTGCATTTATTCTCATTATCTTTGTCTTTTCCCTGTGTATTTTCAGACCCAATTGCTGTGACCTCTCATCGAGTGTTTTAAATTTGTCCTGCATCTGATTACGGTTATGGGATGGAAGAGCCAAGTCATCAGCAAAATCAAGATCATCCAACTGCTTAGTCAGAGTCCACTGGATTCCATTTCTGTTGTGTGTTGTTGATGTTCTCATAACCCAGTCTATTGCTAATAAGAAAATAAATGGAGACAAGAGGCATCCCTGTCGCACTCCTGTTCTTATCCCAAAGGGTTCTGTAAGCCGTCCTTCATGAAGAACTCTGCATGTCATGTTTTCATATGTTTTCTTTATTAAATTAATGATCTTCAGGGGAACTCCATAATGCCTCATCAATTTCCAAAGTGATTCTCTGTCTACACTGTCAAATGCCTTTTCGTAGTCCACAAATCCGATGTATAATGGTGAATTCCATTCCAGACTTTGTTCAACTATTATTCTCAAAGTGGCTATCTGGTCTGTACAAGATCTGTTTTGTCGAAAACCTGCTTGTTCATCTCTCAGTTTCTTGTCTATGGACTCTTTTTAATCTCTCAAGGATAATCCTATTTAATACTTTTCCTGGCACTGATAGTAACATTATTCCTCTATAATTTATGCACTCTTGTAAATTTCCTTTCTTAGGCAACTTAACCAGATATCCTTCCTTCCATTCTGCTGGAATCTCTTCCTTTTCCCAGACTTTACCAAATAATTTATATAACATCTCTATAGCCGTGTCAATATCTGCTTTGATGGCCTCTGCTGGAATGCCATCAGGTACAGATGCTTTTCCATCTCTTAGAAGCTTTATGGCTTTCTTTATTTCTTCCTTCGTTGGTCTTTCACCGTTAATTTGTAGCTCTTCTTCTGCTGGCTGGATGTCTGGAGGGTTTTGTGGAGCTGGTCTATTGAGACGGTCCTCAAAATATTCTGTCCACCTCTTCGTTTGCTCTTGTATATTGCTGAGCAGTTTTCCATTCTTGTCTTTTATGAGGCAACTTGTTTGCTTGTATTTCCCTGTCAGCTTCTTTGTGCTGTTATACAGTTCTCTCATATTTCCTTTGGCTGCAGCATCTTCTGCCTCTCTTGCCAACTCCTCAATATACTTCCTCTTGTCTCTTTTAATACTTCTTTTAACTTCTTTGTTTGCTTTTGTGTACACTTCTTGAGCCTTGGCTTTGGAAATTCTGGTTTTGCTTGTGTTTAAATCTGCTTTCTTGTTTTTTTCTGTCTTTTATCTTATTGATGGTTTCTGTTGTTATCCATGCTTTTAGTTGTCGTTCCCTTTTCCCCAGTATTTCTTCACATGTCTCACTCCATACTGTTTTGATTTGCTGCCAATAGTCTTCTGTATTCTCTATGTCTTCCAGCTGTTGGAGCACTTGGAATTTGTTGGATACTGTGACCGCAAATTTGTCTCTTGTTTCTTGATTTCTTAGATGTCCTACATTAAATCGTTGTCTATAATTTTGCATTGTTGCATATCTCTTACAAGCGGGCTTTAGAAAGAACAGAAGATATGCAGATCATATATTTACCAGAATGGCAGAGACAGCTGTACATTAACTTTGTTGATTTTGAAAAGGCTTTCAACAGCATACACAGGGACAGGCTATGGAAAATTCTGAGGGCTTATGGAATTCCCAGCCGCATTGTTTCCATCATAAAAAGCCTCTATTCTAACTTTACGTGCAGTGTTGGATTGAGTAATGTAGCTTTCGAAGTGAAAACAGGAGTACGACAGGGATGCCCCTTATCAACAACATTATTTTTGACAGCCATAGATTGGGTGATGTGCCAGACAACAGAGGGCAGTCCAAGAAGAATTAGATGGACAACGTTTGCTACACTGGAAGACCTGGAATATGCAGGTGACATTGCACTACTCGCGCATTCACATCAACACATTCAAGACAAAACTGATAGACTGAATAAGTATGGCCAGCAGGTTGGCCTGAACATCAATCTGAAGAAGACAAAGGTCATGACACTAAATGTGGGCAGTCCTGAGCCAATAACAGTAAGGAACCAGAAGTTAGAACAGACAGACACATTTACTTACCTAGGAACTCCATAGCACCGATGAGAATCATTAAGACCACTGATATGAGTACTTTTGAGGCCATCAGATTGATAAGACGTTTTGTTGTGATGTGTGATGTTACTGCTTTCGTAAGGTCATACTGGACACGTAGATGGATGGTCAACTCGTTCCGACACAGTGCTAACATCGAGTGAGAATGTAGATGTAAAGGACGCGAATGTGTGTATATAGTTCTGTTGAGTTGACAAGTCACTCACTCAATCATAAGCCGAAGTCAATAAAGGGCAGACTACTGGCGTCGTTTCATACATTTAATAAGGGACGTACACTTCGACATCACGAGTACAGTCACTTGAACAGGTTGGCACAAAAAATCATCGTATACTTGAAAATGGGTGACAATATCAGATGTACATTCATGCAGTGGTAAATATAATGGAACGATAGTAGACAAGCACTCAATATTCTGGTTGTCTATCGTCTCATGCTTCAACTGACTAATTGCGTCAGTAAAGTGGATACATAAATGTCAACAATGGTTCACTGACAGAACCTTCTCTTGGCTAAGTTTCTCAAGCCGTACATTCATTAAATGTTTATAGCAACAATGTTAAACCACAGTAGTGGGTTTTCATAATATGTAGATCTCTGTACCATCATCAGATAATAAGACCTTTTCTGTTCTCCTACAATGATCCGCTTACAATGGCGGGAATCCAAAAATGGCTCTCCTCCGTGAGCTTCGCTCATCCAGGATAAGAAATTATGAAGCAGAATTACTTCAATATACATGCGTAAATGTCCTCATTGGGCTTCTATACATATCTGTGATCAATAGGCTGGTTACATCAAGTGATCTAGTGCTGCTAAATAACACGACATCTTCATCTGTAGTCAACAATCCTAGATGTACGATAATACGTCTCTTATCTAGGCTTAGGCAAAAAAGTTCAGCAAAAAGGTTTGGTTTTACCTGGCTTCAGGAAAACACACACAAGCGAATAACGCACGCCATTCCTAGGCGTTAATAATGGACATTAGGAGAATCTCTGATAATACACTCATACAGAGAAACAATCTCCTTCCTAGAATAATTCACAGAGAACAATCTACAAACTTTCTAATCGACCAGCCCATAGCAGCGACGACATGACGGCCTTTCCTCTCCACACTCCAAACCGGCGCATGCGCAGAAAAGCCTCTCACCCCAGAGTTCAGCTCACAAAATAGTCCGACATAGAAATACAAAGATACAAAGATATAAGACCGAATCACCTTAAATAGTCAAGGAATAAATATAAATTCAGGCCATAAACATTTTAAGCAAGACCAATCTGTTTCTGGCCATACCAGACGAAAAATGACGTAAATCTAAAATTCATCCGCCAGATTGAGACACAAGAACAGATAACCCATAGAACCGAATACAACATCGAACAATCAGGGTTCTGTCCCTTAGACTGAGAATCATTGATTCTCAAATAAATACTTTTCATCAGACAAATAGTCATACTTTACACTTGTATGCCTACCAACAGTAATCTGTGCGTCACACAAAAGAATATGTGCGCAACAGACTACCACACCCCCCGGGAAAAAAAATGAAAATCATTTCTTTTTTCCATCTGAGAGCAACATACAATAGGCTCACGATGCATGTATAATGCGCAGATGAGGAATATCAGCAATTTATAACGCCAAATTAAGGCAAAGTCGAAGTATAGATCGACCGGTGAGAATATATCTCAACATCTTAGAGAAACTATTTCTGTAAGTATAAATATTTCCAGGGAGGTGTCACCAACGCATACGACAATACAGGCAATGACACAATGCATACAATAATTTCAGTCACAATTTCATATTAAGTACCATAAGTTCATGATTGACAAAAGAAAAATCATCAAAAGAGTAGCGGTGCATATACATTAGTGAACCGCTAAGTGTTTATACAATCACTATATCATATATTACAAATGTGTACATATTTTGATATAGAAAAAATAACTGTTGTAAAGCTAGACATATTAAAAAGTCCAAGATTTAACAGTTAGGTGGAATCATGTGGGCATCTAGACAGAATGTCTGCCATCACATTTTCTGAACCACGGATAGCTCGCACCGAGAAATGAAAAGGTTGAAGAGCAATGGCGTATCGAGTTGATCTCGAGCTCTTCAAGTTTTTACTTTGAATAGCTGTAAGAGCTTTCTGGTCAGTTTCCACTATGAAATGCGCGCCAAGAAGGAATCTTTGAAGTTTGAGAATTGACCAAACCATCGCCAAAAGTTCACGGTCTAAAACCGAGTAATTCCTCTCTGCCGCATTAAGTTTTCATGAGATATACATTACAGGATGCAGAGTTTCAGAGTACTCTTGCATTAGTGCCGCTCCAATCCCAGTGGATGAAGCGTCACTATGAAGAACAAATGTCTTATCTGTAGTAGGTAACATTAAGATAGGTGGAGTTGAAAACAAATTTTTAATCTTATCCAAAGAGGATTGGCATTCCTGAGACCAGTGGACCATATTAGGAGACCCTTTCTTTAGTAACGAAGAAAGCGGTGCCATGATAGAGGATAGATTCTGAATGAATCGTCCATAAAATTGTATCAGACCTAATAGACTTCTCACTTGCTTTTTAGTCTTAGGAATAGAGATGTTAAGTATTTTACTGGTATTATGGTCCTCTGTCTTTAGGAAACCATGACCGACACGGTGACCTAGGAAAGAAATTTCGCTAAAACCAATACATGCTTTAGAGGGTTTCGCTGTCAACTTATGCTCGTGTAAGGTAGACAGTAATTCACCTAATCCCAAATAGTGATCTTCCCAAGTATCACTGAAAAGACAGAGGTCGTCTAAGTACGCAATGACATCTGAACGATGAGATAGGATTCGACGCATCATGCGTACGAATGTAGCCGGGGCGTTCATAAGGCCGAAAGGCATAAAATTCCATTGAAACAAACCCCTAGGTGTAGAAAAAGCAGTAAGAGGTTTGGCTCGTTCACTTAATGGGACTTGCCAATATCCTTTTGACAAATCAAGTTTAGTGAAGAAATGAGATTTAGAAAGCCTAGTAAGTAGCTCTTCTAGTAAAGGCATAGGTTCAGCATCGAACTTCGTCACCTGATTCAATTTGCGATAATCAACGCAAAGACGTATGTTATTGTCTTTTTTCCGAACAATAACCATCAGCGAAGAATATTCCGAACTGGATGGTTCGACTGTTTTTAATTCTATCATCTCATCCAATTCTTTCTCGACCTGTGTCTGAAAATGTATAGGTATAGGATATGGTCTGACCCTAATAGGATTATGGTCAGTCAGAATAATGTCATGTTCAATGACACTGGTGTGTCCAGGAATGTCAGTAAGGACATCCTGAAATGTTTGTAACATAGAAGAAACTTGTCACTGTTCCTCTAGAGATAAATTAGGAGAAACAGTAACGTTTTTCCATGATTCACTAGAATGAAGTGGAATCACTGGAAGAGGGAGATTTACATCCGAGAAACTTGTTTCTTCATCCTGTATTACTGACAAGGATGAGAAATGACCATGTGGTACTGGAGAATCGTCCGTTGCCTGAAAAAAAGGCAGCAAATACTCAGGACGTTCATGGAATTCCGTAAGCATATTGATGTGGAAGGTTTTATGCTTTCCATCAATATCGACAATATAGTCAACATCGGAAATTTTCGAGATTATATCGAACGGACCTTTCCATGAGATAAGAAGTCTGTTTTCCCTACAAGGTAGCAGAACATACGCTTTGTCCCCAGGACAAAGTTGTCGTAAGGTTCTTTTCTTATTGGCAAATTGCCTTGCCTTCTGTTTGGCAAATTCAGAAGAAGAAGTTGCTAATCTGCATGCTTCGATAATCTTGTGTCTAAGCGCGATGACATATTCATAAGAAGATTTTGTGTCATCATCAATATTATCAGCGGTTATAAGATCATGAAGCAAAGACATAGGTCCGCGCGGTCGCGCGCCGAAAAGTTCAAAGGGAGAAAATCCTGTATGTTCATTGGGGACCTCTCTATACGCAAAGAGGGCTGCGGACAAAACCCTATCCCAATCTTGAGGATGATCCTCAGTTATCTTCCCTAGTAAGTTTTTGAGTGTTCTGTTTAGACGTTCCACCATCCCATTAGACATAGGATGATAGATACTACTCAATGATCTTTCTATCTTCAGAGTAGACATCACTTGAGACATGGTATCCGATATCAATTGGGTGCCATGATCTGATAATATTTCTCCGGGGAATCCCAGACGAGAAAATATTAGCCAAAGAGCGTCTGCAACATCGGCAGTGGAAATGCTCTTCAGAGGTATAGCCTCTGGCCAACGTGTGCACATGTCAACACACGTTAAGATAAACTGATGTCCTCCGGCAGATTTGATCTTAAACGGACCAATAATGTCTATTGCCATTTTTTGAAATGGCCGAATAGGAATATCTGCAGCCTGAATAGGTGCAGCATGGCGTGGTCCCTTGGATTTGACCTCTTGACATACCTTACAAGATCGGCAATAAATCCGTATGTCTTTGTTTACGAAAGGCCAAAAGAAAGCCGCAAGAACTCTTGACTTAGTACAGGAAAAACCCATATGTCCAGCACACTGAGTGTCATGAGCATGCTGTAAAACTTTAACTCTCAAATTCTTGGGGACAAGAATCTGAGAATGCATTGACGTAGTAGAGTCTTGGACCATACGCTCAAGTACGCCATTCTTCATTGTAATCCAAGATTTTCGATTTGTATCTTTATTTGGATCACCTTTTGTTGCAAGAGTGAAGAATTTCTTTAGAGTGGGATCATCTTCTTGCTGTTTTATAAATGAGTCATGAGAAATTACCAAGGGATCATCTTGGTTATGCACTTCAGTATCTTCAGTAGATGAAGTTTGAGGCATATTGAGAGCTTGCGCTCATGTGACTACTGCATTAGCAGTTTGCATATTTTGATCTTCCCAAGCAGCAATTTGTTGCAGAGTGCATTCTTTGACTCCGTGAATACGACCAATGATGAGATCAGCGATCGGATTCGGCAGAAGACATGCGTGCACATCTCCCGTAAAGAAAGGAGTAGCAATATTGATGATAGCAGTAGAGTACTTCTCTAAGGTGCCGCCAAATGTTACACATTTGACTACTTTGCCTGTGGCAAGGGAAGGATCTACGAGTGACTGTCTAACACCAATGGTGGTGCATCCAGAATCAAAAAGAATTGAGACTGGGCTATCATTTACTAGACCTTTATGTAAGACAAGAGATCCTCTTCCATCATGCGCGACTGACGCAGGAAGAGCAGGAAGAGGGTGACCACAACTCAAAGTAGACACCGTAGTTGGTTCGAATAATGTTTTGCATTGGGGGCATTGAGATGCTCTCCCAAAATCAAAAGCAGAACATGCCATGTTATTAGAGTTTTTATTATCATTAGTCTGATCACAGGCTTCATGTGACTCTTGCTGCGCAGAGTTTGCCTGATAATGTGATTTAGTTCCCTTGTGTTGCGATCTACCACGCTTATTATTGCCTCTCCAATTATTATTGTCTCCTCTATTGTAACCCCTATTTGGGTTTGAGTCATAGTTCTCATGGTTACAATCATTATGTTTATTATAACGAGTATCTCTGTAATTATGGTCTTGTTGTCTCCATGACGGATGACTTGGATAGTTCCTATAATGACTTCCTCTGCGGAAATTCCTATAATTGTGGTAACCCCTGTATCGAGGGCTGTCAGCTCGTCTCCAGTTCTTCGAAGAAGAACCTTGAAATGATTGATTACCTTGATTTTGATAATTATTCGAGTTACTCTTCTTATCAAACCTGTTTTGTGGTCCTTGAAATTTGTGTGAGTAATTAGGGTTGTATGGTGTTGCTGAAGCAACTGGCATACTTTCCTTAACCTTAGCATTGCTAATAGCTACGTCCGGATGTGCAGTGACGTATTGGGTACAATATTGTTCCATTTCCTTTAGTGTCTTGGGTTTACGCTCATGTAGAAATTCAAGGAATGGTTTATTTACACTTGACATAATCTTGTCCCTGAGCAACAAGTCCATAAGGGCTTCATATGTCTTTTCTGTTTTGGACAGCTCAATCCAACGATTAAATGTAAGACGTGTCCTTGCAATGAATTCTGAGAATTCTACCCCTGTTTCAGGTACCATTCTCTTAAACAAAAGACGGTAACCTTCCTCTGTCAATTGATATTTTTTTAATAAGGCTGCTCTGATAACATCATAATTATCCTGGTCAGCCTCTTCTACCAAGCTTAAACTAGTCAGAGTGTCACCTTTCAGTATCTCTGATAACTGATTAGCATATTGTGATCTATCCACATTATGATTTCGACAAGAACGTTCAAACCTATCTAGCCAAACTGTTATATCGTCACTGGATGGATTAAATGCTGGTAGCTTAATCTTGTAAATAAAAGGTTTACCACTACCACCAGATGACTGATTAACATTACCCATGTTTGTCAATTTCAATTTTTCTAACTCAAATGCTAATAGTTTTTCCTCATGTTCCCTTTTTGCCTTTCTCTCCTCGGCTTCAGCTTCTCTTTGTAATCTTTTTTCTTCAGCCTCAAGTCTTTTTCCTTCAGCTTCTCTATCTAATCTTTTTTCTTCAGCCTGAAGTTTTCTTTCCTCCGCTTGAAGTTTTCTTTCCTCTGCTTGAATTTGCCACCTTAAATTCTCAGCATCTATTTTCTTTTGTTCAGCTTCTGCTTTCCATTTATTTTCCTCTTTTTGTTTCTTTTCTTCTGACTTCAATGCCATGGCCCATTGAGCAGTCGAGTATTCTTCCAATTCTTTATCAGACTTGCCTAGGGATTTCCCTATCCCAATAAAGTAATCTAAAGTCGACATAATGTTTACCAATATGTGACTAGTTACCTGAAAAAGTCAATGAAATTTATTCCACCGTAAATGAGAGCAAGTTTTAATAAACTTGAATAATCAGCTCCCTTTATCCCAATCTCTGTGGGAGACAAGCCTTTAATAAGGTCTTGTATACTCAATTGTATAATAATAATAATAATAGTAATAAACTACAAGTTTATTCTATACTACAAGTGTACTACACAGCTAGTAGTGTATGATCAAATATACCTTAAATAGCGTATGTCAACCAACAACATAAACAAAGCACCAACAAGAAAGACAGTACGAAAACATTTGCAGAAATCAAATAAACAAATAGGAAAACTGAAGAAAATAATCACAGAACCTGTGATGACAACCGCGAGGAAATAAACAACACAAATGACGTCACAGTGTATAAATATAAAGTTGTATAGAACTAAATAAAAGGAAAGGGTAGATCTACAAGTACAAACAAATCAAAACAAAACTAAAGAACAGAAAAAATATTACAAAAACAACGAAGAAAAAAAAAAACACGTCGTCACAACTAACAACAATAGCAACAAATTGTCGCTAGCAAATTTTCAATTAAGGAAATTCGCGCCTATAGAACACTAATATAAGCCCTCTATGACGTGGAAAATCTTATATTAGCCACCTTACCCAACCGCCCACGGACATATACACAACACCAATATGCAACATGTAAACATTTAAACATAAATATATATATCTCATATAATGTAATCATAAATATATAAAGAAGAAATAGCATGACAATATGATGTGTTGTAAAGAAGGCTCAGTTTTAGAATTAATGGTACAGTTTCTAATTACCAATTAACTAATGAATTGCCACTTTAATAAATTAATGCTTCTGGCCTAAACTATTACAATGTTCAATTTTGAGCAGAACACCAGAAGATCCGCCGTTGAAATATATGCACTTCTCGCTAACACAGTTAATACTTGCTAAACTCTGCTGTGCACTGATGTCTGTTCTGTTTTTGTTGTTCGTCGATCACGGGTGATGAAGACCACTCTGTTCATCCAATTATTTAGGAATATATTAGGTTAGTCTATGGGTACGAAGGTGACTGATGAGCCTGATGCGGGCCTGGAAAGATCTCAGACAGTGTGGGCAGGGAATGTTTGCTTCATGTGAAGGTTTTATTACACAGTCCTTTCTAGCTTGTCTCCGCTGTTCCGCTGCTGCTCTTCTGGATGATTCGCATGCCGCTGCACCTTTACGAAGAGATGTGCGCCAGGCAGTTCGGTCTTGCGCAGCAGCTTCCCATGTGTCAGGGTTTATGTCAAAGGTTTTCAATGACGTCTTTAACGTGTCTTTGAAGCGCTTCTTTTGGCCACCATGGGAGCGTTTACCCTTCTGTATCTCACCATAAAAGAGTATCTTTGGCAGTCGATGGTCTGGCATGCAGACTACATGACCTGCCCAGCGAATCTGTGACTGCATCAGAATAGTATCAATACTAGGGATACCAGCTCTGTCAAGAACGGCGGTATCCGGGATCTTGTCTTGCCATTTGATGTTCATTATCTTCCTGAGACAGACTGTATGGAAGTGGTTTAGCTTCTTTACGTGGCACCTGTATACAGTCCATGTTTCACTTGCATATAGCAGCACTGGAAGCACCGCAGCTCTGTACACCTTCAGCTTTGTCTGTAGACTAATGCCACTTCGATGCCAAACGTTGGTGTATAATCTGCCAAATGTGCTGCTGGCTTTGGAGATCCTGGTGTTCACCTCATCATCAATGACAATGTTCTGGGATAGTGTGCTACCAAGGTATGTGAATCTGTTCACAACATTCAGTTTCTCACCATTAACCTTGATGATTGGCTCAGTATAAACTGTGCCAGGAGCTGGTTGGTACATGATTTCTGTTTTCTTCGTGTTGATGGTAAGCCCAAAGTTGGCGCAGGCTTCGGAGAATCTATCCACACTATGCTGCAGATCAGCCTCTGAGCCAGCATTGAGGGCACAATCATCAGCAAACAGAAGATCTCTGATGGTGTATGATTTGACCTTGGTTTTTGCTTGAAGCCTCCTAAGGTTAAACAATTTTCCATCAATACGATAACTAATGTCGATTCCTGTGTCCCCGTCTCTAAAAGCATCAGTCAGCATAGCAGAAAACATGATACTGAACAGAGTCGGTGCAAGTATGCACCCTTGTTTAACTCCATTTGAGATGGGGAAAGGCTCTGATAGCTCACCGTTTTCCTGAACTCTAGGCTGCATTCCATCATGCAGTTGCTGCACTATTGTGATAAATTTCTTTGGGCAGCCATATTTTGCCATGATCTTCCATAGACCCTCTCTACTGACCGTGTCGAACGCCTTTGTCAAGTCGATGAACGCTGTGTACAGGTCACAGTGCTGTTCTTGGCATTTTTCTTGTAGCTGTCTTGCAGCGAACACCATATCTGTGGTTCCACGTTCTTTCCGGAATCCACACTGACTTTCAGGTAAAAGACCTTTGTCAAGATGAGCCGTAAGGCAATTCAAAAGGATTCTGGCGAATATCTTCCCAGCGATTGATAAAAGAGAGATGCCTCGATGATTGTTACAGTCTTGGCGATTACCTTTACGTTTATATAGATGTATAATTGACGCATCTTTGAGATCGTGTGGGATGGTTTCACTCTGCCACATTTGCTGGAAGATCATGTGAAGTTTCTCTATCAGAACTGCACCGCCATCTTTATAAACCTCAACAATAATTGAATCAGAGCCGGGGGCCTTTCCACTAGACAGTTGACGAATCGCTTTCTTAGTTTCCTCCAGAGTTTGTACATCATCTAATGCTTCATTTATAGGAATTTGGGGCAGGCGGATGATGGCTTCATCGTTAATAGATGATGGCTGGTTCAGAATATTATTAAAATGTTCAGCCCAGCATTGGAGCATTTTTTCCTTGTCTGTAATTAGTGTTTTTCCATCTACATTAAGGAGGGGAAATGATCCTGATGATGTTGGACCATAGACCGCTTTGAGTGCAAGGTAAAAATTTTTCAAGTCATGGCTGTCAGCAAAGCCTTGGAGCTCATCTGCTTTATTACTCAGCCATGAATCCCGCATCTGGCGTAGTTTATGTTAGGCGATTCTACGCATGTTGTTGAAAGCGTCTTTCTTGGATGTAGATTTTGGATCATTTAACACAAATGTCAACAAGCGCTGACCTAGTTACTGCCTCTGCTTTGACAGGTCAGGTCACGTAACAAAACTTCTGACTAGCTGACATCGACTATAAACTTGTACTGCTGGTGTGTATGTGTGTCGTATGCGGCCACAAGAAACGATCTGTCATCAGTAGCTGGCTTCTGGCAATGTCCACTGTGCAGGTTAGACCCAGAAATCTGGCCTACCACATTGATATGTGTACTTTTGAGGCCATCACATTGATAAGACGTTTTGTTGTGATGTGTGATGTTACTGCTTTCATAAGGTCATACTGGACACGTAGATGGATGGTCAACTCGTTCTGACACAGTGCTAACATCGAGTGAGAATGTAGATGTAAAGGACGCGAATGTGTGTATATAGTTCTGTTGAGTTGACAAGTCACTCACTCAATCATAAGCCGAAGTCAATAAAGGGCAGACTACTGGCGTCGTTTCATACATTTAATAAGGGACGTACACTTCGACATCACGAGTACAGTCACTTGAACAGGTTGGCACAAAAAATCATCGTATACTTGAAAATGGGTGACAATATCAGATGTACATTCATGCAGTGGTAAATATAATGGAACGATAGTAGACAAGCACTCAATATTCTGGTTGTCTATCGTCTCATGCTTCAACTGACTAATCGCGTCAGTAAAGTGGATACATAAATGTCAACAATGGTTCACTGACAGAACCTTCTCTTGGCTAAGTTTCTCAAGCCGTACATTCATCAAATGTTTATAGCAACAATGTTAAACCACAGTAGTGGGTTTTCATAATATGTAGATCTCTGTACCATCATCAGATAATAAGACCTTTTCTGTTCTCCGACAATGATCCGCTTACAATGGCGGGAATCCAAAAATGGCTCTCCTCCGTGAGCTTCGCTCATCCAGGATGAGAAATTATGAAGCAGAATTACTTCAATATACATGCGTAAATGTCCTCATTGGGCTTCTATACATATCTGCGATCAATAGGCTGGTTACATCAAGTGATCTAGTGCTGCTAAATAACACGACATCTTCATCTGTAGTCAACAATCCTAGATGTACGATAATACGTCTCTTATCTAGGCTTAGGCAAAAAAGTTCAGCAAAAAGGTTTGGTTTTACCTGGCTTCAGGAAAACACACACAAGCGAATAACGCACGCCATTCCTAGGCGTTAATAATGGACATTAGGAGAATCTCTGATAATACACTCATACAGAGAAACAATCTCCTTCCTAGAATAATTCACAGAGAACAATCTACAAACTTTCTAATCGACCAGCCCATAGCAGCGACGACATGACGGCCTTTCCTCTCCACACTCCAAACCGGCGCATGCGCAGAAAAGCCTCTCACCCCAGAGTTCAGCTCACAAAATAGTCCGACATAGAAATACAAAGATACAAAGATATAAGACCGAATTACCTTAAATAGTCAAGGAATAAATATAAATTCGGGCCATAAACATTTTAAGCAAGACCAATCTGTTTCTGGCCATACCAGACGAAAAATGACGTAAATCTAGAATTCATCCACCAGATTGAGACACAAGAACAGATAACCCATAGAACCAAATACAACATCGAACAATCAGGGTTCTGTCCCTTAGACTGAGAATCATTGATTCTCAAATAAATACTTTTCATCAGACAAATAGTCATACTTTACACTTGTATGCCTACCAACAGTAATCTGTGCGTCACACAAAAGAATATGTGCGCAACATCCACTGTGCTGAAAAAAATTTTTTCCATACATTATACTCCCTCTACTGGGAATTGAACCTGTACCTTTTTAAATCAAGGTGGACACAATACTTCTTAGCCACTCCAGCCCCATCTTTCTTTATTACAAGTTCCTGCAATATACCAATTTATATGTATTATTTATGACTTTCGATAGAAATATAATTAAGAGACACAAGAATTTATGCTATTTTTGCTTTTACTCAAGAACAGACGAGTCAACATTTGACAAAACATGATACGTTTCTTCATGAATAAATATGGAAATATATAGTTACACTTGTTTTGAGCTCATTTTGACCTTTAACCAACATGGTTCCATTGGTTCTGGACATGACCTTTAACCAACATGATTCCATTGGTTCTGGACATGACCTTTAACTCTTCGACTCCATAATTCTTTTCCACCCTGTGCCGTAATTATTTTTTGAAGAATTCTAAACGGTGAAGTGTACTGTCTTTTAGTGTAAATTTTATGTTAATCTTTTCTGTGAACATGTACTTATTTTATACCAAACTGTAAGGAAATAGATAGAGACTTGTAATATATAATGTCTTTGGTAGTATTAAACACAAGTATGTTTGGTATACTTAAAACATTTTGCATATAAAATTTAAAAACACTAAAAAGTTAACTGTAGAATACGATCTTACCAAAGACAAATTACTGTTGTAGACAATAAAACTTTCTTTTTAGTCTTCAAATGTCAAGTTAATCCATATACAAAGTAAAAAAACATTGCTTATGGCCACAATTAGTACATTTAGTGTTATTCACACCAGCTTTTACTGTGGTCCCTTATTAGAAAAAAATAATTAATGCAATCTTGCATTACGTAATTTTCAAACAAATAAAGAAGAATAATGTCATATAAAAACGTTTTACATTTGTTTAATGTTTTAATAGTATCTCTAGCTTCATCTTCTACCTAGGACTAGTGATAAGATGTTACTGTAGGTCTAGTTTTGTTGCTTTTTGATCAGCCAGAATATGACTACACCCACTCATCAACTAAATCTAATGTGTCTAGTTTTTCTGCACCGATTCTGTTTTTTGACAACACATTGTGACTACCAAATAATCATCATCAATGTCTGTAAAATTGTGATAATTACATCAAAACACGCACACTTGCTGCTTAACTACACTCAAATTAGTTGTTTAAATAGTAGTGGAAGTTTTAAAATATGAAATGCGTTAAACGGAAGATTTTTGGGGTTTATTCGTGATAAGCTAAAAACAACGCTCTGACCGTTACGCCGGCCCGGCGCGTTGCATTTTGCAACACTCTGAGCATTAGTCAGGAGCCACGGTAGCATAATGGTTAGTGCACTGTCTTCCTAGCTCAGTGGTCTATGGTTCGATCCCCAGATGAGGTGGGATTTTTTAGGCCACAAACGGCTCCTGGGTCGACCCAGCCCCAAATGGGTACCAGAGCAACTCTGGGAAGGTTAAGGCGGCTGGCATGATGCTGACCACATCACCCCTAGTGTGCTGACGGTCAAGAAAATATGGGCCTAACACCATATTCTCAATGGGCGTGTAACGGGATCCTTTCCTCCCTCCCTGAGCATTGGTCAGAAGTCAAAGAGTTAACCAACTTGGATCCCATTGGTTCTGGACATGACCTTTAACCAGCTTGGTCCCATTGGTTCTGGACATGACCTTTAACCAACATGATCCTATTTGTTCTGGATCTGACCTTTAAACCAACATAGTCCCATTGGTTCTGGACATCCTGATTTTTCACCGGTAGCTCAGAGGAGACAAATTATTTTGTAGTCATGGTATTGATGACCAGTAGCCACTACTACAGTTAGGCTCTCTTGCTGAAGGCTGCATCATAGCACTTTATGTGCACTCACAATGATAGTTTCTATAGCAGTTTATTACACATTATGAGTCTGTTAGCTTTATGAAAACTCATTTTTGAGGGTGATGAATGAAAAGTTATGAAGAAGGTGATTTGATTATCAGATTTGTGCAGTACAATATTCATACATGCCACACTTAAAGGTTTACCCATAATCTGTACGGGGTGTTTGCGTTTTCAGATGTGTACGGGCCGTACACGGGTCTGTACGGGTTTTTTCGCCTAATTATTAAATATACATATAAATCTTGTGCCACTACACAATTTGCGTCATGAGATTCGGCGAGATTTTAAGCCAAGTGGATAAAAAAAAAAAATAACCAATGAAAATCAAGCTGCCTATTTTTCAATTGCCGCGGGATGTGCGTGGCGTGTTCATTCACAATTTTTCGCTAAAGCTAGCGCGAGGTTACTGATTATTTGAACGATTACGCAGCACTGAAATCTTTTTTGAGTCGAGCCTATTGTTTAGGATTAATTTCCAGTTTAGTATTGGTAAGTAATTCATTTTTAAAAAAAATATTACAATAACATTGTTTAGATGAAGTTAGATTTAACTGTCAGATAACTTAGGCCTATGCTTTCTTTTCCCCTAAGGTTTAGCATAATTTATTATTTACGGCTGGTAAAAAAAAAAAGGCTGATACCAATACATATTATTTGATTTCACTAAAACTTGTAGAAAGTGCGTAAGAAATGTAAATTTGAAAAATAATACAATAGCCTACAAATTATGGGTAGCCTAATATCGTAATGACGGTCGCCGAATGCTCCGCATGTATTTTCGTACCATTTAGAGTTATAATTAGGGTTACAGCTAGGGTTAACCCTAAAGCTAAATGGTACGAAAATACACGCGGAGCATTCGGCGAACGTCATTCCGATATTACCAAATTATGAAACTGAAAAGAAAAAAAAACCACAATAGCGTGGAAAATTTACATCTTAACTCGATCAGAGAAAAGTTTATTTGGAGTTAGCCTACTTCTCTTCTTAGTTTTAATTTCGTTTCTTTAAAAAACAATGTTATTTTGCCTTTGGTGGTCATCATTACGGTCATTCAATGATTTATAATTATTAAATAATTAATTAGCCTACTATCAATGTTTGATTGACACTAAAATTTGTATGGGAAGGTCTATTTAAAACTACCAGTTGGGCTTTAACGGCTATTCCAATTTTTGAAGTTCGGTAGAAAATATACAGGCTAATATTACGCCAGCGCTAGTTTATATTTTCATTACCAGCTTTAGCAAAAAATTTATTAGATTTTAAATTTAAGATTCCTAACCCATAATGCTTATTACTGGTCTCTTTAGGCCTGTACTTTTATAAGGCACTATAGAAAACACAGCAACTGTTCTTCATTTCAACCATAAATTGTATTAATTTTTTTTCCAAGATTCTATTTCATTATATAATATTAAAATTACAAATAATTATATTTTTCAAATTGATTATTAATATTTGTATTTACTATGCAAAATAAATTCTAACTCTTGTTGTTTAGGTTTTAAAGCAAGTGAAGACATGCTTAAAAAGGCAAAGGCCGCATGTCACTATGATGGTGCAGAACCATCTAATTGAATATACTTTTACATGAATAAACTCTTTTGTTACGTTTTTCAGTCTTTGTACAGGTTTTGCGGGTCTTTGTACAGGTTTTTTTAATTTTTTGTACAGGTTTTTCATCTCTGAGGTGTGGCATGTATGAATATTTATTATTGAAAGTTGGGAGTTTTCAAAAGTATAAAAAATACATTTTATTATTGAAATTTAGTGGTTTTCGAAAGTATGAAGAATACATTTTGTTATTGAAAGTTGGTGGTTTTCACAAGTTTAAAGAATACATTTTATTATTGAAAGTTGGTAGCTTTCAAAAGTGTGAAGAATACATTTTATTATTGAAAGTTGGTGGTTGTCAAAAGCCTAAAGAATGCATTTTATTATTGAAAGTTAGTGGTTTTCAAAAGTAGAACACATTTTGTTATTGAAAGCTGGTGGTTTTCACAAGTATAAGGAATACATTTTGTTATTGAAAGTTGGTGGTTTTCACAAGTATAAAGAATACATTTTTGTTATTGAAAGTTGTTGTTTTTCACAAGTATAAAGAATACATTTTTGTTATTGAAAGTTGTTGTTTTTCACAAGTATAAAGAATACATTTTATTATTGAAAGTTGGTGGTTTTCACAAGTATAAAGAATACATTTTTGTTATTGAAAGTTGTTGTTTTTCACAAGTATAAAGAATACATTTTATTATTGAAAGTTGGTGGTTTTCACAAGTATAAGGAATACATTTTGTTATTGTCAGATACCACTAATATTGTGGATTTATACTAGCAATCACTACTAATACTTATAGGCTCGCTCTCCAGAAGCATGACCACAACATATAATGGCTGACACAGAAAGGTTAACACTTTCTACAGACACTTTCCCTTTAATCAATAACTGCACACAATGCCACCACACATGGCTAACAAACATCTGAAATACGTAAATCAATGCCAGAGAAAACTTGCCTCAATAACTTTAACTATTAGCCACATACAATATAATATGTCGGCCCTGTACAAACGATGTACTGATTACCGCTCATCATAGTGGCCATCACCTATGACAATGAAAATGCTCAGACATAGACCAAATATAATTTGCGGAACATATAAAATGCCACTAGATAACACAACACATCTAGCATTACACCATGTAATCCACTGAATCTGCACTGAGGCAAAACTTAGGATACACCACTCATGGCACTCTTCTCAGCAGAATGCTGGCCAGGGAAAAAATCACTCATACGTCCTCACTGGGACACTGGCTAACCCTTACTGCCTGTTTTGGCACCTAATCCATTTTGGCTTCCGCCCTGTCACATGACTTCATCGTTTAAGTTATCAGGGTCGCCGAAACTCACTGATAACAATGTCGCCAATCTGATTTTTCCATCACTGCGAAATAGCGCCATGACAGTTATTGAAAGCTGGTGGTTTTCACAAGTATAAAGATTACATCTTGTTATTGAAAGTTGGTGGCTTTCACAAGTATAAGGAATACATTTTATTATTGAAAGATGGTGGTTTTCACAAGTATAAGGAATACATTTTATTATTGAAAGATGGTGGTTTTCACAAGTATAAGGAAAACATTTTATTATTGAAAGTTGATGGTTTTCACAAGTATATGGAATACATTTTGTTATTGAAAGTTGGTGGTTTTCACAAGTATATGGAATACATTTTGTTATTGAAAGTTGGTGTCTTTCACAAGTATAAAGAATACATTTTGTTATTGAAAGTTGGTGGTTTTCACAAGTATAAAGAATACATTTTATTATTGAAAGTTGGTGGTTTATCACAAGTATATGGAATACATTTTGTTATTGAAAGTTGGTGGTTTATCACAAGTATATGGAATACATTTTGTTATTGAAAGTTGGTGGTTTTCACAAGTATAAAGAATACATTTTGTTATTGAAAGTTGGTGGTTTATCACAAGTATAAAGAATACATTTTATTATTGAAAGTTGGTGGTTTTCACAAGTATAAAGAAAACATTTTGTTATTGAAAGTTGGTGTTTTTCACAAGTATAAAGAATACATTTTGTTATTGAAAGTTGGTGGTTACCAGTAATAAAGAAATTTTATTTGTTGAAGGTTTAGTAGTTCACATAGTTGTAAGCTAATTAGTCTCTATATACGTCATGTTCTGTAAAAAGTAAAGATAATCTTTAACTCTCTTCAGACCTGATATTTTGTATCATTTTCTCATACTCTGACATATCTGACTTCTAATGTTCCTTGATACATTATAATTTGAAGTCTACCCAAGAGTGTTATACATCAAATTGTTTGTAATTGAACAGACTACCATATTTAGATGTAAAATTAATATTTTAAAAATTTATATTGATGTGAGTTTTTAAAAATTGAAGGAAAGTCAACAGGAAAAATACACAAAAATTATAAACATGATATTTCACAAAGAAGAAAAAGATAAAGTATTATCAGAACAATTAACAACAGTCATATTTTATTGTAGTCTGACCATTTCTGCATTATATGTTACATTTTCAAAACAATTCAACATTAAAAAATAAAATTATGCAAATTTTTGAAATGTTACATAACTATGATTTAAAAAAAAAAATTTTAAATCTTCCACTGAATACATTACAGTTATCTTAGGTAGCTGCAACATCTTAGCTAAAATAATGAAATATGACTTCAGTAGACATATTTCTAGTGTAACACTGTATGATCACTAACACATAAGTAAAATCAGTTATGAGGGTGACATAATACAGACTCAACACATCTTTATATATTTCCTACTAAGGCTTGTGGTATTCTGACAGACCTGCATGAAAACATTTTTTTAAAATATCACAAACTTTACATTTAACCTTTTATTTTTCTTTCAATCTTTACAATCTGATATCAAAGCTTACAACTTCTTTTTGTCTCTAAACTTGGGGTCCATGGTGTGCCGAGAAAAAACTGGTGGCTTTGAAGCGAGTAGTGCATCATACAAACTTATGTTCCCAAATTCCCAGATTAGTTCTTCTGTAAAATCTAGCTGACCATATCTAGCTGGTCTTCCACATCTGGGTGTATTTTCTGCTAGTCTTGAAATAAAATGTAAGCATCTACCATAGCAATATCCAGAAAATGAAAAAAAGAGTTTTCCAATATTTATTGGTCTTTCTCAAAACATTGTACTTGTTAATAGGCTGGTCACTCTTGTCCACTACTTTCATAACTAACTATAGTATAAGCTAAACCAAATGGTCCATTTGCAGTGATCCTACCTAAATAAACATCAAAGTATATCCACTAACAGCATCAGCAAGAACCCATAATTTCATCCCCCATTTTGTTGGCTTGTCTCTAATATACTGTCAAAAAGAAAACACCCTTTTCTTATATATATTTTCTTATATTCTTTCATAAAATTACAGTTTGAAGAAGTCAAAAACTGCTTTGTATTTTCTCTGGTGCTTACCTCTGACAGTTGCAGACTGGAACCCTCTCAGGCGAAAAAGGTGGAGGTGGGCCTTCATCAAGTCCATCATAACCAAAACATCTGCAAGAAGAACAATTTAAAATTAATTTTTACAGATCAACAATAGAATTCAAAGTTACAGTTTAGTGTACACAGGAAAATTGACACACATTACATTTTCCGTACAGAGGAATACTGTCAATCATAAAGTCATATGATGTAAATAATAATTTTTAAAAGCAGAGGCACAGGGCGAATGAGGTCAGAAAAATCAGCTGATTCAGAAGTTACGTCAGATCCACTTTATATTTATTTCCTGGTGCCACGAGTTCTTTGTTAACTGTTTGAAAGGTGAAATATTTGTTTCTTTTTTTCAAAAACAAACAGAAAGCAACCATACTGACTACAATAGCCCACTAAAATGACTGTTTTACTACTTTTCAAAATGAGCTGTTATCATAATAGAAGTAACATTACCTTTACATGTACGGCTGGTGATCTGAGTTGTTCTGAGCTGTATTTTCGCCATCCAACTCATCAGACGTTTCCAAGTCCTCTGAATAATCATCAAAAAAGGAATCTACATCACTAGATGCATTGTAGTCATTTTCAGACTGCATTTTGTTTACGACCTGTTAAGTCGAGTTGATCGGAAAAAATCCAAAATGGCGGACGGACAAATTCGGTGTTTACGTTTTTCTGCGTGTAATTTCAAAGTCAAAATAAGGGAAAGCTGTATATTTTTTAGCACAAATATAATTTTTAATATGTATTCTTAATATAAAACATAGATTTGAAGTCAAAATTAAAAAAATAAATGTGTTAATTTTACTTCAAAAGTCATCGTTCCGTTTGGAACGATTTTTTATATATCCAGTCTGAAGAGTGTTAAGCAGATACTGCCATAGGGGAGTGAAGTGTTAGAGACTTTATTTATACTAGGTCTCAACTTTATGATGTGGGGTGACCAGTTCCCGTCTGTGCTACCTTGACCTTTCCAAGACTCAAGAGCAGAGTTAGGTACCAGTGTTTTACAGCTGAGTAGACTGGAGCACGACACAACCTGGTTTTGAACTAGTCCCTTTGCCTTGAGAAGCAGGCATCCTAACTGCTTAGCCACTTCGTGCTCTCACATGCTGTTCTGACCGTTATTTTTGTACAGTTCATTATAGAATATTCTTATTGATTTTCATCAATGCCCAACTTTTTGAAATGTTATTAAGGTTTTATTTACCTAATGAAATTTATACTTTGTTTTTTTTATTTTCATGGTTCAAGACCCATACTCTACAAATGGCCCAGGTGTTCAGAGAGTTGGTGTTGGTGACCGTGTAGAGCTAGAGTGTGTTGTGACAGGTAATGAGTTTTACAAAGTAATGTATCACGTTGCAACTAGTTATGCAGTATGTTGTGATGTGTATGTTTTTTTTTTTTAAGAAGTGATCAGTCGTGTTGTGTGTTTTTAATGGGTATCTTGAATGTATAATAAGCATGTAGTGTTTTTACTAAATGGTATTATGTGTCCAGACAAATTCTGGAGTATGTTGAGACATTTATAGTTTTTTTTATGCAAACCGCAAAACAAATACTCCAAAACAACTTCAAAGAGGAATGGCTGAACCGATGGGCAAAAGGGTCTACTAGTCAGGCTTTGTATAAAGAAATGACCCTACCCAACGAAAAGGACAACATCAACAACCTACAACGTTTGGAGCAGAGCACAATCTTCCAGCTTAGAACAGAACACACCAGACTCAACAAGCACTTAAGCAAATTAAACCCTAATGGCCTTAATTGCACCCATCGAGACAGTTTGCACCCATCGAGACAGTTCAACATGTGCTGCTGACCTGCCCAGGACTCTCCATAGAAGAAGAAAGCTATTGCTGGACTCCCCAACAATCACAAATACTCTATACAACACCACTCAACAGCTACAGAACACAAATACTCTATACAGCACCACTCAACAACTACAGAATACAAATTCTTCAAATTGGCATTGGCTGCAATAGAGCGACGAGCTCAGCAACTCTAGTTAATCAACAACAACAATGGTTTTTTATATGTAATATACTATGTTCTGACTCATGGTGTGTGCTTGTGACAGATGAAAGGGTGTATAATGATGAAATGTGGTGCGTACAGTGGTATGTTGTACATTTGTGAAGGTAGTGTCATGACAGATAGTGGGATATGTTCTGACATGTAGCATGGTGTGTTCTGAAACGTAAAGTGTGGTTCTGACAATCTGATAAGTTGTTAAAGTGATGTGGGGAATATTAGCAGGCTGTAAAGTGGACTATGGCATATGTTACTGATGTACTTTGATGAGCCAAATGATGTTATGTGGTTGGTAATGTCTGTGTGGTCTTTATGGTTGTATGGGTCTTGTTTATGATCTGTATGGACAGAATTGTGAAAGAGACTAAGCTACAGTCTAATATTCTGTATGATAATCAATGCAGAATTGATGATAAGAACGAGACTAGTGCCAGTGGAACAAGAGATAAGAAGATGCTGGCGATGGATAGGACACACATTGAAGAAACCTGTTGGTAGCATTTCTTGTTCTTAAACCCGCACGGGCAACAACAGATTGGGATACCATCTGTTTAACAAGTTAAAGATTGGAACTACCGATCAGTGTAAATATAGCACTGATAAAATGGCTGCTGAACATCTACTTCAAACATGCCCAGCATAAGGAGGAACAGAGAAATCACATATGGCCGTCACAAATACCATTCCTTGAAAAACTCTATGGAGATGCAAATAGCCTCAAGCTAACCACTGCTGTCTTTGAAAATATTCAAGTAGAGGTTTGACAGTGTACAAAGAAGAATCCCTAAGTTAAGAGAATTAGGGGAAGTCCAAAAAAACAAAAAAACACACACACAGAAAAGAGAACTAAAGACAGTAATGTAAGGCATGAGGAAGACACAGAAAGACCTTGACCTGATGGCACAGTACAAGATGACTTAGCCCAAGTTTTTTTTGATGACCTATTCTCCTTGAGGAACTGAAGGGCATTGATGGTGATAGTGATGATGAACTGTTCTTTGTTGATGATGTGTGTGTATTTTATAAATGTGATGAATGGCTACATGATGATCATAATCATGGGAGTTATTTTTTTGCCAGCGAGAACAGGTGCACTGCTCTTCATGTACTTCAGCACTTTTCACCATCTTCCTTGATCTCTTTCAATATTTATGTTTATCTTTCAATAAATATGTTTCTCTTTCTTCTTCCTCTGTGTTCATGCTGAAAAGGACGTTTGTTACGTTGTGTTGCCGTTTACAGCAAAGCTGCGATATTTGTGCCTTTCAGCCAGACACATCTTGTTTCAGCAATGCATTTTTGGGGACTGGGTTAGCCTTTCCTCTTTGATCCCTACTCTCTCAGCCAGACTGCAGTGATGCAGCCTATTTCCAGGACCATCACTTGGAGGTGGAGTAGGGTCTTGGTCAGCTCTGGTTCGCTGACCCTGATGCAAGCAGTCAAGCTATGGGTCGCTGACTGCATTCATCACTTTTGATGCGTCTTCAGTCCCTGTTTCTCATTCAATAATTATGTTTCTCTTTCAATATTTATGTTTCTCTTTCAATAGCTATTTTTCTCTTTCAATAATTATGTTTTTCTGTCAATAATTATGTTTCTCTTTCAATAATTATGTTTCTCTTTCAATAGCTATTTTTCTCTTTCAATAATTATGTTTCTCTTTCAATAATTATGTTTTTCTTTCAATATTTAAGTTTCTTTTTCAATACTTAAGTTTCTCTTTTAATAATTATGTTTCTCTTTCAATAATTATGTTTCTCTTTCAATAATTATGTTTCTTTTTCAATAATTATGTTTCTCTTTCAATAATTATGTTTCATCTCATTATTTGTTTTTAATTCCTCTCATTATGTCTTTCATTTTTTTGGGTCCTTTTCTCTCTTATCTTACTAACTGTCCCAATAGGCCTCAAGTCTCCTTCTTTAATTATTTAAATGTTTACACAGTCCAAATCTACCCTTTGTCCTGTACTGTTCTCATTCTTCTAACATTTACTAGACGCAGTAATAAGGTGTTTGTCTTGTGTAATCTGATTTTTACTGTTAAATAGTATAGCTGCAGAGGTTATTGCATCTATAATTAGTCTGGATCGATCCTAGGTCTATATCCAGAGTTATGTAGAGAAGTCGTGCCTAATGACCCCTGTCCACGAAGCACTATTTTTGTGGTGCTTAGTTGGCAGGGAGGATAGTCACGATTAACTCCTGTAGCAAGGCAGTGTCTTTTGGATTGTCCTGCGTTCTAGTCTCTGGTAAGCCTATCACTTCTGTTGTTTTTTTTAATGTCTAGGTTTCTACTTCTTTATTTTTTCACGAGTGCCTGAAACATACCTTTTATGTATATTATTTATTAACTATCCCATATGTGAATAAAAACAATTCAGTCATATTCCACATTTGTTTGTTCTAGGCACCACCACTCCAACGGTAACATGGACCAAGCTGGAAGGACCTCTGCCTCAATTAGCCATCATAGGAGAAGGTATTCTCATCATACCTGAAGTCAAATCAGAGGATGCTGGTACCTACCAGTGCACTGCCACAAACCCTGCTGGTACTGTCCGGTCCAGAGTTCAGCTTATTGTCCAGAGTAAGTCAGAGACATGTATTAAGGGCTTCCACCAAGAGTCATATTACATGAATGATAAAGATGTGTTACAGGAAAAGAAATACACACTGGCAGTCTGGGTTTACTTGGAGAAAGCATTTGATAAAGTTTATAGAGCTAGGATACAGCAAAAACTACTCACGTATGGAGTGTGCTGATGTATGTGGTTTGGTTTTAAAGACCATCTTCATTACACATGGACGACTCCACTAGTGCTCCGATCTGCTTAGATCACACTAGGAGGATCTCAGCACAGTGCACAAACTCCAAAGCACTGGCGGGGATCCCAGTTTGTGTATACTAGAATGACAAATTCTATAAATATCTTTGTGGTGGGTAAGTTTCCTAATTTTTAAATTTTGCCAGGGCAGCGGCTGTATGTCCTACTCTTTATGATTTTCAACTGCTGAGGGATTTTTAACGTGTGCAACTTGAAAAATGGCATTCCAGAGTGCAAATATAAAAATATCTAAGCCATAGAATGAAACAGGATCTAGGAGTACCCCCAGGCAGCATTAAATCACCTACACCGTAGGCGTGATGGCCACTGACTGCTTTGACGGTCGGCGGCTAAGAATCAAAGAAGAAGAAGACCATTTCTAGTCAATATCAGTGATATAGTTGAAAATGAGGATTAACTGCCTAATTATGAACCATGCAGTAATATTTCTTTGATAAGCATTGTCTAAAGATATCTTTTTTTTAGACTTTTTAACTGTGACTGTTATTCTTAATTGAAATGTTCCAAATCGTAGCAAGGAACTCTTTCTTGTACAACTCAAACATAGTTCAACGTAACTAACAACAAGTCATAGAAGTATTTGTGGAATGTCAAATTTCTTCATCAAGCTTTGTCAGTATTCCTTATAACAGAGTCATATAAAGTGTTATTTGGTGTGTCTTTCCAGGTCGGCCAGTATTCTCAGTCCAGCAAGATTACACAACCGCAGCCTTGGGCACCCCAACACAACTCAGATGTGATGCTTCAGGGTCACCTGAGCCAAGAATTTCCTGGGTTAAGGAGGCAGGCGATCTACCATAGTATGCTCTATTTTTTAATACAGTTTTAGACTAGGTTTTAGGTCAAAGCCAGTAGCTGAACTACTGCCAGATGAGGGAAAACAGTATACATCATTTATGTACATCTTATTTTTTTTTTACATTTTATCAAGAATGACAACCTTGTTCTGATTACAAGGTTGTCTTTCTTATGTCAGCAAGGAAGGAAACTGGTCACCCCACATCTCGATGCTGGAACTGTATAGTGAAGTCTCTAACACTTCACTCCCCTATGGTAGTATCTGATATGGGACTGCCTTCTTTACCTTTCTAATGTGACAAAAGGTAAAAAAAAAATCCCGTTACACGCCCATTGAGGTATATTGAGAATATGGTGTTAGGCCCATATTTTCTTGACCATCGGCACACTAGGGGTGATGTGGTCAGCATCACGCCAGCCGCCTTAACCTTCCCAGAGTTGCTCTGGTACCCATTTGGGGCTGGGTCGACCCAGGAGCCGTTTGTGGCCTAAAAAAAATCCCATCTCATCTGGGGATTGAACCATAGACCACTGCGCTAGGAAGCCAGTGCACTAACCACTTTGCTACCGCGGCTCCTAATGTGTCAGATATGTGTAATATTGTCCATTTCATAATTTTGTGTGTGCTGTTTTTGAAGCACAGAGTCACCGCTGCAGCTGGCTTCCTTGCAGATAGCCTGTGTAAAAGTTCCTGCAGCAGTGGTCTATATAGCACTTTGTGTTACATGCTGAGGGCAACTTTTACATATCTGAGGTAGCTCTGGTCCTTTCTTGTCTTCTGAGAAGCCCCCTGGGAACTAGAGACATGGCATGTTCTCTAGTACAGCTGCTTAGTTTTTCTGTGATACATGAACTTCACTGTCTGAAGAAAAAAATAATGGAAATGAAAAAAAAAATATATAGATATTCTTCTAAGCAGAAGAAAACTATGAACACTAAGGGTCTTTTATATTTGGACATGTGCCCTAATATAACTGACTAGGTTGAACGGGACGCACCTCGCCAAAACGAGGCTAAAGTTTTACATTTAAAAAGAAAATGTGAACAAGTTTCTGAAAGGGCTTAAAAGATTGAAGGAAATTATAGTATTTTCTCATTTTTGCTGGCAATCATCGGAGCAGGAATTAAATATAGCAATAAAATGTATGTACTGTTTTTCAGTGAACACTCGGTGCTAGAGACTGGTGACTTGTACATCCCAAAAGTAAGACCAGAGGATGGTGGTACCTACAATTGTCTTGCATCAAACACTTATGGAACCTCTAGATATCCAGTCGTGTTGGTTGTTGGTGGTATGTCAGTGATTTTCTTTCTTTGATGTACTGGTGTGTAACCTCCTATTCAAACACTCGAAAATCAAAATATTCTGGAAGTCAAAAGTTCCATCGGGCTTCTTTTTTATTGCAATCTGGGCTATTTTAGGCGATTTTGGCTACGTTACAAAAATAGAAAAATCTCGGTTTACAAAATATACAGTTCCCCAAGCATTTTGGATAAGAGGTTACGTACCTTTATTAACATACTGGGTTATAGAACTAACTGTGAACATTGAAGTGTACCTACCTCATACCTGTCAGCCTGTACAAATTTTTCGTACAATGTATGTTTTTTTTATACATTTAGCAGTGTACAGCCATACAGACTCGTTGTATGGACACCCCCCACCCCCAAAATTAAAAAATCGAAAAACATAAAAATTCTTTTATAAAATAAAATTCTAAAAATATTTTCCAACCCATGTTTTAAAAATTTTAAATCAGAAAATATTTTCTAGTCCAGGTTTTTTTTTTAACCAATTTTTTTTTTTTTTAAATTCCGGGAATCTCGGTGGCTGTTTTTAAACTGAGGTCTCTCCCAGCAACCGATCAAATCCTTTTATACCCAACAATTCGGCAAAAACTTTGAATTCGGCCTCAAACACTTTCGGTTTTCAGCGTGACATGACATTTTAAAGTTACCTGTTATCAACGACCACGCTTGCTTGCCACCACACTTCGACGCCATTTTGTTTAAAAAAAGCTAAGTACTTATAACTCTGTTAAATATTGCTGTTGTTTTGCTTTGTTGCAATTTAATCGCTGTCTTAATCTTTTCAGTTATATCTTGCCCTTCAATATATTTCCGATAAATTGTCATAATATTCTGTGTAGGCCTACATAACTAGAAAAAAAAAGTTTGTTTGCGTTCAGTAAGCTTACTTTATTCCAGCGGTCGAGATTCACTGCTTTATTTTTTAATAAAGTGGTGATCTATTATCACTGGTCTAGGCTACCAACCTTTAACTCTTAGTATATGAGCTCAAAAACCACGTTTTTACGAGCTAATTTCAGAGAGTACATTTTTAGACGACTACATTTAGAGATTTTGCATTAAAAAATTTATTTATAAAGATAACATAAAGTGTTATATATCAAAATGTGAAGAAATGAAACCCCTATATCATGCACTTAACTAAATTGTTCAGTGGTTTTAAACATGCATTCACCATATACAGTAATGAGTGCAGAAAATTTTTAAAATTTAAAATCAAATTGAACTTATCAACATGTGTAATTAATTCTGATAAACTTCAACTCCTAAAACTACTTTTATTTTAAACTACATTCATTTTCACATAATGTAGGAAAGTTGCAGTTGTTTCTGAGCACAAATAAAGTTTTTATAACAATTTGAAATTTTTTGGTATATTTAGACAAAGCGCACAAATATTTTAATCCTATATTTACAGACATGACTACCATTACTGATTTTGTATTAAATACTTTATTTATAATGATAACATCAAGTGTTATATATCAAAATGTAGAGAAATGAAACTCCTTTGACATGCACCTAACTGAATGGTTCAGTGGTTTTAAACATGCATGCAACATGTAGAGTAATGAATGAAAAAAAACTTTTTAATGTAAAACAGTGAAAAACAATTTGTACTTACCACTATGTGTAATTAATTCTGGTAAACTTCAACCCCTAAAACTACTTTTATATTAAACTACATCCATTTTCATATAATGTAGGAAAGTTTCAGTTGTTTCTGAGCACAAATAAAGTTTTTATAACAATCTGAAATTTTTTGGTATATTCAGACATAGCGCAAAAATATTTTAGCCTAGATTTAGACTTGACTACCATTACTGAATTTGCATTAAATAATTTATTTATAAAGATAACATAAAATGTTATATATTAAAATGTGGAGAAAAGAAACCCTATTGACATGCATCTAATTGAAATGTTGAATGATTTTAAACATGCATGCAGCCTATACAGTACAGAGTGCAGGAACGTTTACAAATATTTATAAATTTGAAAAAGAGTTGTACTTACCCACAAAAATAATCCAGTTTGAACCAGAAACTCCTAAAACTACTTCCATTTGAAAGTACATTCACATAACGTAGAAAAGTTTCAGCTGCTTCTTTTCATAAATACTATTTTTATTACAATTGAAAATTTGTTGGCACATTTTGAAGATGCACTCCAAATCTGAAAGTTTACTATATACAATGTAAATTTTCCCTTCATTCTTAAAATTAAACTACTTTGCCTCATGGTATTGGGCAAAGCAGTCATTTGGGTGAAGGTGTGGAAGATCTGTGCACCCATCACAATAAAAAAATGTTCTCACTCTAACTTGAGGGGTGCTACAAATGACGCACCTGCGCAGAAATTTTGATTTTTTTACAATGTGTCTGGTTCCACACAGACGGTTCAATGGACTGTTGTGTTGATTTGCATGGGTTACTCTGTGTGGGATATTCTGGATAATATCAGAAGCAACAAGACTAAGCTCAGTAATTAACTCATTCTTGAACTGCAGCAGAGTCTGCTTCTTTGAATTATTTGATCTGCTGAGTGCAAACAACACAAAAGCATTCAACTGGGAAATTTCAAAGATCCAAAAGAAAATTTTCTTCCACCACTTTCTAGTTCTTCTGTTGAATGTTCCATAGGTTGTTACACACTGATCAACCTTGTCACATCCATTCATTCGTTGGTTGTAGTCATCAATCATAGCGGGTTTGTGCTTTCTTTCACCGAAACGATTTGTGATTTCTTTGGTTTCCACAATTGCAGAACTTGACACCAGAATGCATGACTTTTTTGCCTTTTTATCTCTAAACATTACACAAAGAAATTTACTTTTTAGATTGAGAAACCATTTCATCTGGAGATGCATCAGTTTTGTAGTCTTCAGTGCCTTTGGAAAATTTTTACGATTTATATTTACAGTTCCAGTAAAATACAGATTGTTGTCGGTAAGATATTGCAGCAATGCCAAACTTGTGTAGTAATGATCTGCATAAATATGATGACCTTTTCCACAAGGTTTTAGCAGTGTATCAAAGACTTTGATGGCTTGTTGGCTCTTTACATCTATCTCAGGACTGTATGATGTATTGGCACCGAAGTAAATCAACAAATTGACAACGTAACCAGTACTACTGTCACAAAGGCCGAAGGTCTTGACACAATATTTTTTAGGCTTTGAGGCATTGAACATTTTATGTGCCCACCTGCCTTTCCACCCTATCACCATTTCATCTAAAGACAGCTCTTTGTAGGGATAAAATGCCTCCTGAAATCGTGTTAGGAGTTTCTGCAGAAACAGCTCAATTTTTGCTTTTCCCTGCGCGTCAACATCACTTACATGGAACATTGTGTGATACAATGCTTGAAACCTGTCCCTTGTAAATATCTGTCTGAACCAAGGAGTCTGTATGTAAGGCTCCTGAGACCAGTAACCACTAATTTTTGGTTTTTTGACAATGCCCATGGCTATGATAACAGAAAAAAACCTGTAAAGTTCATGTAGTGTTATTGGATGCCAGTTGTGATAAACAGACCTAGTGCTCGCTGTTGCAGCTTTTGACTGACAGAGGTGATCAACATAATCATTGACAGACACAACAAGTTCTTCCAATATTTCCTCTGTAAAAAGGGCTTTGAGGCAAAAAAGTGCTGGTGAGTCTTCGGGGACAATATTTGGATTCACACCAGAAGTCCTACCCTGAGGTGGAACAAAGCGAAATGCATTCTGAGTTGAACCCTTATCAACTTCATTCCATTCAACCTGCTGTTCAATAATATTGTTGTTCTGAAGCTCAGCATTACCAGGTTCAGGGATTACTGATCTCAGCTGTGATCTAGATCTATCTTCTCTTTCGTTTTTATGGCATTTAATTTTCCTTTTTAGCAATCCCCTACCAGTTCTATAACTAAGTCCACCCAAGGGACACACTCCCTTGTCCTCAGAATCTGCTAATGTATCACTAAATTCAGCGTCATCTGAACTATCCGTGCTCGAGAACTCATCGCTGACATTATCAATTCATGACTTAATAAGCTGTGATGCATTTTCAGCTGATAAGACCATTTGAACACAAAGCCATTCTCAGACAGACAAAAAAAATATTTTTTGGACTAATGAACCCTGCTAAATGTAATCAAAATCGATCAATATTTCACACAAATTTGAGTATTCCAATATTTTCAAACATGAGGTATACCGGAAATGGCATTAGAACTCTTTTATGGGAAGAAAAGTATGTAAATAATGTTAAATCTTTCGCTATTGACACGGAAACCATCTAAACCGACTTCGGTCGCTCTAGAAGGCCGGCCGTACAATGGTGACCGATCATTGGCCTTCTAAAAAAGCCAGCCGGATACTAAGAGTTAAATAATAATTTTGTAAATTTGTGGTAGAACGTTTTTTCTTCCTAGATTTGATATTCTGTTCATAATTTGGTTAATTTTTTGTTGTTGTTGTTAGCTGTTTGCTTTGCTTCGTTGTATTTTATTTTTGTCGTTCTTTTAATCTTTCCAGTTATATTTTGACCATTTAAATATTTTCAATAAATTAACATAATAAAATTCTGTGTAGGCCCCACAAAAGTAGAAAACAAAAAGTTTATTTGCGTTGAGTAGGCCTATCTACTTTATTCCAGCGGTCGAGCTTTGCTGCTTTATTTTTCAATAAAGTGGCAATCTATTATCACTGGTCTAGGTTACCAACTCTTAAATAATAATTTTGTAAATTTTTGGTGGTACGTTTTTTCTTCCTAGATTTGAAAGTCTGTTCATAATTTATTAATTTTTTTTTTTTTTTTTGCTGTTAGCAGTTTGCTTTGCTTTGTTGTATTTTGTTGTTGTTGTCATTCTCTTAATCTTTCCAGTTATATTTTGATCATTTAAATATTTCCAATGAATTAATTTATTTTTCAATAAAGTGGTGATCTACTATCACTCTTCTAGCAACTTTTTAATAATAATTTTGTAAATTTTGGTAGGAAATTTATGTGCATAAGATGGAATCAAACAATTGACAGTGCCAGTAGAAGACCTTTTGTTAGACATGTACTACCATTTTGAGCACAGCTCCCTCACAGCTTTGCTGACTGCAAAAGATCATTTTCAATGATGAAAAAAATCCACACAGACTTCAGGAGGTCCATGAATGCAGACACACTCACTTCTTTTTTACAGTGTAAGATTAACATTGATAAATGCTGTGCAGACTTTAAGCCCACAAATGCAATTCTGCAAAGTGCTAAAAGTGCATGTGTTGATTATAATACAAAACACTGTGCATCGAAACAATAGTACCTCACGATCACTTTTTTTATATGTAAAGAACAGCATGAGACTATTAGCATGTTTTATATCACACTAATTCAAATGCTAATAGATTTATATGTATATGTCATTTCTCGTTTTAAAACTGTATTGTGTATAATTTATTAATATATTTTTTGCGTAAGGATTTTTGGGTGTTTTTAAGGATATTTTTGGTCTGGCATACATGATTTTGTCTCAGGAGGTTGACAGGTATGCTACCTTACCAGATGATTGAGCTGTGAATATTAAAATGCACCTACCTTACTGGGTGATTAAACTGTAAACATTAAAATTTACCAACCTTACTGGGTGATTGAGCTAACTATGAACATTAACATTTACCTACCTTACTGGGGGATTGAGCTAACTATGAACATTAACATTTACCCACCTTACTAGGTGATTGTTTGCTGATGATGCTGCAGTTGTCACTCAAAGCCAAAAGGAGCTTCAGAGCTTGATGAATCGCTTCTCCCAAGCGTGCAAGGACTTTGGCCTCACAATAAGTCTAAAGAAAACGAATGTGCTGAGTCAGGATGTGGGTGCTGCACCAGTTATCACTATCGATAACTATGAATTGGCAGTGGTGCACCACTTCACATACCTAGGGTCACCATCAATGACAAACTCTCACTGGATACAGAAATCGACAGCTGCAGTTACCTTTGCCCACCTCACATCGCGTGTTTGGGGAAACTCCAAACTCACAACGAAGATCAAAGCTGCGGTATATAACGCATGCGTCACCAGCACACTCCTATATGGCAGCGAGACCTGGACGACCTATGCTAAGCAAGAAAGAAGGCTCAATACCTTCCATTTACGGTGTCTACGCCACATCCTCCGCATCTCGTGGAAAGATAAAGTGACAAATGTCGAGGTGTTGTCACGTGCTGGCCTTCAAAGCATGTATACACTGCTTAGACAGCGCAGACTTCGCTGGCTTGGCCATGTTCGCCGCATGGAAGATGGTCGCATCCCAGAAGATATCTTCTACGGACAATTAGCAGATGGCAAGAGAACAGTTGGGCGACCACAGCTGAGGTTCAAAGATGTGTGCAAGAGAGATATGTGATCACTGGACATAGATCCAGCAACTTAGAGGATGAAGCTGCCGATCGCACTAAGGGGCGATGCTATTTACGGCGCCACCTCAGATTGGGTGAAGAGAGGCTCACACAACAAGCAGAGGAGGGGAGAAAACGTCGAAAGGAGCACCAGGAAAATAAGCAGCCAAGGGCTGCCACCTCAGGGGCACATTCCCATAGTCAGTTATGACTGAAGGGGCTATTATTATTATTATTATTATAGGTGATTGAGCTAACTATGAACATTAACATTTACCTACCTTACTAGGTGTAATTATTAGTTCAGTCAGCCAGTAAGGTTCATACTATTAATATTTTTGAAGAAAGTACTCTGTAGTATTACTATATAGACACTGCACAACAAGGTAAAAATGGCCAGTAATAACACTGTTGTTAGATCACTTGATTAAAATCAATAAAATAGTGCTTAAAAGTAATAACAATTGTGTAGATTTGGCTTCAAATGTCATCTGCCCTGGACAGCACATTGCCTATGCCTCTGCGGTCAATTCTGAACCAGTTTATTCTGTTAATTAAATAAATTATTTTGTCTGAATTGTTTTTCTTTTTTGTTCTTTTTTTTCCACAGCGTTTGTTCCTTACTTCCAACAAAATCCTACTTCCTATGTGAGCTATGAACCCTTGAGAGATGTCTACCTTGACCTCGATATTCTGCTATCCTTCAGACCTGAAGCCACTGATGGTCTTCTGCTGTACAATGGTCAGTACAATACTGCCTCTGGAGATTTTGTTTGCTTTGGATTGCAGGGACAGCACCCAGAGTTCAGGTACATTGAAGCAGTAAATTTAGGTTTATGTACTGCGATATTTTAAAATGTTGAAAGTAAGATGGGCAATGCATCTCAGAGGTGAAGAGTAAAATAGTCGAGGCAAAAGTGTTTAATAAAATGAAAAGTATTTTGCGCAACAACTCTTCGTCAGTGGAAGTAAGAGAGTTATTCACTGTTGTACAGAGCCAATTGTAACATATAGAAGTGAGTTGTGGACAGTTAGTAAACAAGCAGGAAAAGCCCTATAGGCCACAGAGATGTGATTTTACAGAAGAATGTTAAAAATACCATGGACAGCTAAAAATAGTAATGAGGATGTCCTGAGAGAGGCCAATGCAGAAAAGAAGCTTATAAGTTAGAAGGAAGCAATCCACTTTCTTTGGGCATGTTATGAGAGAAGAAAGCTGGAATATATTGTGACAACAGGTAAGTGAATATATCATGACAACAGGTAAGTGAATATATCATGACAACAGGTAAGTGAATATATCATGACAACAGGTAAGTGAATATATCGTGACAACAGGTAAGTGAATATATCATGACAACAGGTAAGTGAATATATCGTGACAACTTGAAAGACTGAAGGAAAAAAGAGACAGCAGACGATGAAGAAAGAAGCCACTGGACATTTTGACAACATGGCATGGAGTCAACAACAGAATTGATACACAATGCTGGTGACAGGATAACAGGATGTTGTTGAGAGACATTGTCACGTATGCCACTTGGCATGGTACTTGAAGAAGAAGAAGAAGAAGATAGTGAAGAAGGAGAAGAAAGAAGAATACAAAAAGTAAGAAGAAAGTAAGTAGAAAGAAAGAACAAAAAAACAGAAGATAGAAAGAAAGAAGAGGAAGAAAAAGAAGGAAGAAAAGGAGGAGAAGAACAGTATCATTAATACAGTCCACAGCAAATGAGTTCACATACTATGATATTATAAAGTGGGATATAATAACACTAAAAGCAACACTCGGATATGGAAATGAAGCTGGTCCCTGTTTTAAAATGAAATGTCACGTTAGATAGTTCCTGGGAGTCTCTGTGGAGATGAAGAAAGAAATAAGACTACTGAGGTGACTAATATGAGGTTGTGTATGGGAGACTGGCAACTTCATCATACACAACAAATAGCTACAGAAACCACTGCTGGAGGAGCACATAAACATTTGGATGCAGGCTTGCTACACAGGGGCCAGTTGAAGTGGTGGCTACCTGCTCATTGTCGTCATTCATCATCATCACCCTTCAGCTTCCCTGATGGCACAGGACAACAGGAAGGATTAGCATTATTTTGTTGAAGACCTGTGCTCCTTAGCCGTGGTAGCATAGTGGTTAGTGCACTGGCTTCCTAGCTCAGTGGTCTATGGTTCAATCCCCAGATGAGGTGGGATTTTTTTAGGCCACAAATGGCTTCTGGGTCGACCCAGCCCCAAATGAGTACCAGAGCAACTTCTGGGAAGGTTAAGGCGGCTGGCGTGATGCTGACCACATCACCCCTAGTGTGCCGACGGTCAAGAAAATATGGGCCTAACAACATATTCCCAATATGGGCGTGTAACGGGATCCTGTGCTTCTTACACATAAATATAAATCCAGAAATCTGTGGGAGAATTGACTGGATATTCTGAATGACCAAGAAGAAGAAAAGAATGGATGTTAGGTGTCATTGTGAGAATTCATGAACTCTAGGAGTACACAAAATGTGAAAGATGTTAACATGTTTATTTTGTGTTTTAGTAAAGTTCTTTTTTTTTGGTTGTTTTTTTTTTTTTTCATTTCCTTCATTAAAAGAAGTGATTTTTTTTTTTCATGCTTTAAAAAAATTCTACTATTAAAATTTCTCCACTGAGTGATATCAAAACCTACCAGACCACAGGGTCTTTTATATCTGGACATTCACCCTAAAATAACCAACACGCCTTCAGTCTAGATTGAACAAAACCACCTTGCCAAAATGAGACTAAACTCCTAAAAAAAAAAAAAAATACACTGGGTGAACATTTCTAATAGGAGGGATGGTATTGTTATAAACATTTGTAAGAATTAGGATAATTCAGCATGAAGATAATTCACATTTTTCATCTACTGTTGTCGCTAAGTATCACAAAAGAGATGATTTTCTTGGTTATTTTTAGTGTTCTTTGTGATAATCAGTTTGCTGCTGTTCCTTATTTCAGTTACTCAGTCAGGTTGTCTTTTCCTACAAGTGTCCTTTTGTCTTGTACTTTTATATCATTTGTCAGAGGCTTGTAATACTTTGTGGATGGGTATGAATAGAAATTAAAAAAAAAAAGGTGATTCGTCTTACGAGGACAAAAGACACCAAAAATAGCCAACATTGCAGCCACAAGGCCTTCATCAGGGAAATGAAAATGAAAGAAAGTGAGGGCTAAATAGGACACATAAGAATCTGAACAAAAATAAATATAAAAACTGGGTACTTCCCTTAGGTGGCTAAGACCTATGTTGAGGATTGTCTCATGGTTTGCAAGCATCTGGGTTTGAGCTCGATTCGGATGATTGCACCATGGAACACCTCTGCTGAATGAATAAATGAAGTGGATCGCATATAACGATGCATGATGCGTTAGACTTAGTTATGACAGTCTTTGTGTAGTCTTTGGGCTTGACGTATGTGTTTATAATAGTGTGGTCTAACCACTTTACAAAGTGTCATTACAGACTATGTTTAAGAAGGCTTTGGAAAGCCATGTTCACAGTGATCAAATATAAATATAATTATATCCACGATAATGTGATATAAACGAGAATACCTGCCTAGCAAACGCTCTAATAATAGAGGCAATTTTTAAGGAAAAAAGGTACGTAACGATATTAAAGCTGGCAGATGTTATGGCGTGTGAAGCCAAATGAATAACTTTCTTTATACGAAAGATAAAAATGTAAAGCGAAATTGTATCAATGAAATACATAGAGGTATGGCTTAGAAATCTAATCAAAAGCTTCAAATAGAAAAAACTAACTGTGACTGGTAGTATAGTCACTAAAATTACTGAAGAACTAGGTCATTAGTAATTCTTAGATTCTGTGATTGAATTCTAATGTGCATGAACTGTGTTGTGTAATTCCATACAAAATGTTTGTTGGAACTATGTTATTAAAATGAGATGTCAGTCGTCTGAGAATGCTTTATTCAATCGATCATGTTCGTTGTAATGCTACCGTTGAGATGTACTTCAAGTGTCCTTCATTGTTATTCATCGGTACTACCTTTACGGTCTTGGGTCAACATAATTAAATACGTAACCAAGTCAAATATAAGAATGAAAAAGAACTCTCAATAACAATGGACAAAGTAAATTAAGCAACGAATGTCTTTAATATTATATGCGACCATTTGAAAGAATCATGAAATAAATCAACACTGTTAAGAACAAGTATAGAAATCACGTAGATAAACTCAAAGTTACAGCATAACGATACTTCGTGATGGCAGAACAGATGGAGTTTGAATACCTGAACTGAAATAGTATATCAGCCTCAGTGTTACAGCCTGAAAGTCTGTAACAACCTAGCACACTTGCCAAGACAGAGCGTGCCACAAGAAAATAATACTTTGTAAAGGTCTTTTCAAGATGTTTTATATTAAAGCAAAACCTCAGATCATCCTTGGTAGTTCCCTGGGGTCTGTGAGTGTGAGGCAAAAAAAAGGAATAGGTCCACTGATCCATCAGGCATGTCATAAGGGGTGACTCACATAATGTTGTGCCTGGGGCTTGCAACCTCATCATGTGAAACAAATTGTTACAAAAATCATTATTGCTAGAGGACATGAAACCTTTGGTGCAAGTTTTAGGCAAGGGAATCAGCTTCAATGGTAGTTCTATTCTCCATAAGGCGTGTAAAGGAAAATGATGAATATGGTGATGATGATGATGGTGGTGTGTTAAAGAAGATTTATAATGTAATTTTGCATGATGACCACACTTAGTCTATTAGCAGTTAATCTACGCGGTAATATGTCTATTTATGGTTCATCATGTACTTGCACGGTTTTTGACTGATATTGAATGCATAAATATTAATACGTCACTAGGAGTTTATGACGTAATCTGTTTCGCACTAATGTATGCAAACGGTTGTTTCGAGACCTTTCATCTATAGTATTTGTCAGAGGAAGGCGTTCATTTTCTAGCTGCCAAAATGGTTGAGAAATAAAGTATTTTTATGTGGCTGTAATTTATCTGCGAAGGCCGCCACTTATTTAAGAAGATTCCAGACATTATGGAACCATTACATAACTTGCAGAGAAGTATTCCTACTTAGAATTTTTGCATCTTCATTTATCTGGTCCACATTACTTGGGTGATAACTTTTGCTACGCAACCCTAGTACAGCGGCCAGAAATGAATTGATGAGACGAGACTGTTGGAAGGATTTTTATGCACATTCATGTACTTTCTCTATGCCAATGCCTTAACTATGATTCGTCTACATGTGATTAAACCTGTCCTGTTATGTGGACCCATTTAACTACGAAGTTCTGCACTACTTTGATGGCACACATGTGATCTCACTCACGACATTCTTTTCAAGTTATCAGCATGATGCATTAACCCCATTCATATACAAGAACCAACTACAGCACAATCTCTTGTTACAAATACCAACCGTAACAAGAAGAATTTTTGGTTAGGAATAAATCGACTGTAATATTGAACCAGTCCCAAGAGACTACGTACTTGTTTTTTCGTAGCAGGAATAGAGAAATTCAGGATTTTAGAAACATTTTGTGGTACGATGATGATTGTGATGGTGGTAGTGATGATGATGATGGTGGTGGTGGCAGTGGCAATGTTGGGGTGGATTGCAGTGATGATGAAGGTTGTGATGGTGGTGGTGATGATGATGGTGGTGATGATGGAGGTTGTGGTGGGGGTGGTCGCGGTAACAAGGAAGATTATAGTGACAGTGGTGGTGATGATGATGGTTGTGGTGGTCACGGTAACAGTGAAAATTGTGGTGGCGATGATGAGGATGATGACGGTTGTGATGGTGGCAGTGATAGTGAAGACCATTTCAAATGGCAGGCATATTACTTATTCTGTGAAATTTGTCACGTATATGTTTAATTACTAACACAATATTCACTCTGTTTTCTGTTAAAATATTTGCTCTATTTTCACTTTTTTTCTCTTTAAATACTCATTTTGTTTTCTGATACAGCATCAATACATTGCCTCATGTAGTTTTCATATGAAACAATGAAATCAAAGGCATGAAGGGATTTAATTACATTTTGTTGCAATATGTATTGTCAGGTTTGATGTTGGTTCTGGTGCTGCTACGATACGAGGTGCTCAACCACTGGAGTTAAACAAATGGCACACTGTACATCTCAAGCGTAACAGGAAGAATGGTAAATTCTGCCTTCAGCAATATTTCTTTTAAACATAAATTTATGAAATAAACAGTAGGCCCTAAAACCTGTAAAGGCGACCGGCATGATGCTGACCACATGACCCCTAGTGTGCTGATGGTCAAGAAAAAATGGGCCTAACACCATATTCTCAATGGGCGTGTAATGGGATCCTTTAACTCCCTCCTAAAACCTGTCATGGGTTATAATTATGATCAGAGACAGTTCTTCGGTGGTGAGAGCAGTGCAGCTGCACCAGGGGCCATCTTCAGGGGTACCAAAATAAAACCAAATTACAGAATTTATAGTGTGATATAACTCAGTAGTATAAAATTGACCCTTATAAGAGAACAATGTCAGCATCTGTGGCCTAATGAATATGAACGCAGTTTCATAATCCATATATACCAGGTTCGAAAGCTGCTGCAGGCGGTTTGGTAGCAGATCGCTTTGTGTGGATTTTTAATCAATGGTATAAGCGCCGTACCGTTCAGAAAGCAATGGCAAACTACTGAATGAAAAAAATTGCCTAGAAAAATCACAAACAGCCAATAAAAGCTGGGGTTGATTGCCACGTCCTGTAAAGGATAAGCAACTAACTTTTAAGAGAACAATACAGTACGGCATGGAAGGGAGGGAAGCACCAAAATGAGATCTCACATCACCTTGACAATAGCCTCGGGGCCAGCTCTCATTAGGGTCATCATCATTATCACCCTTCAGCTTCCCAAGTAGCTTACATTCACCCCACCTCTCCTTCAACAAACGTACGCCAGGTCTTCCTGTCCCGTGCCATCAACTCAAGGCCTTTCCTCATCTTCTTCAACCTTTTTATGTCTGTCACCAGTTCTTTTCTCCATGCATTCTTTGGTCTCCCTCTACCTCTCTTACCCTGGAGTTACCAGAATAAGGACTGCCTTGTAATGCTATCAACAGGTTTCCTCAATGTGTTTCCTATCCATCTCCAGCTTCTACTCCTCATCTGTTGTTCCACTGGCACTAGTCTGATTCTTGTCATCAGTTCCACACTAATCACCTTGTCATACCATTTCAATCTTTCTATTCTACACAATTCTTAATATCATTTTTCATTTATGAATAAGCTAGTACATTGCTTGTTAGTGAGTAATGAATAAACATGTATTCATCAGGTACTTTGCTGGTCAATGATGAGCCTCCCTACTATGGAGAGTCTGCGGGAGATTTCCAGGGACTGGACCTTGTAGAACCCTTGTATGTTGGTAATGTTCCAGACATGAGAAACATACCAGCAAGTGCAAGATTTTCGTCAGGTTTTGTAGGTATGTTTGCTTCATTGTGTTTTTAATGTTTTATGTTTTTATATATTTTTTGTTTCATTCAGATTGTCAGAGTCTATTTGAATTGTTGTATGTCAGGTATGGGTGTAGGATTACTTGAACAGAATGTGAATAAGCTTGAACAAAGGTTGCACAGAACCACTGCTTTATTTGGTTTGGTTTGGTTTGGTTTGGTTTTAAGGACCATCTTCATTGCTTATGAAGAACTCCATCAGTGCTCTGATCTCCTCCCTTAGATCACACAAGGCAGATCTTTAACACAGTGCACAAACTCCTTAGCATCGGCGTGGATCCCAAAATGTGTATACTGGAATCACACATTCTATAAATATTATTGTAGTGGGTAGGTTTCATAACTTTTAAATTTTACCAGGGCAGCGGCTGTATGGCCTACTCTTTACGATTTTCCACTGCCAAGGGATTTTTAACATGTGCAACTTGCTCACAGGACCTCTTATTTTTTTCCCTTATCCAAGAAGTCTAGGCATCCGATCTCTCTACCCAGGAGATCAGGGGGAAGTATGACATTATTAGGAACCACTCGCTCTGAAAAAATTTCCATCTATTATATTCCCTGTACTGAGAGCGAGCCCGGTACCTTTAGAATTAGAGGTGAACTCTGACCCTAGTTTATTTACAAACTAGCAAGCAACCCATCAAGAAGTGAAGGCAAAGTAGTATGATGTATGATTTCTGTCTAATATCCTGAAGTTGGCACCATTTCTCCTGTATTAAATTTTTTCACTTTCCATTTCCTTTGACCTTTCATCTTCTGCCGAGAAAGTAGGACTGTCAATGCACACAAACACTTAGAAACTACAATTAACAAAAACACACTTATTAAAACTAAAGACAAGACTGAGTGTCGGCAAAACAAACAAACATTGTTCCTATGCCTGGAATTGAACGTGAAATGTTTGCTTGGAAGGCAAATATTCAAATCACTAAACCATTGACATGCCTTGGTTACATGGGGATTTTTTACTTTTAACCATGTCTCCCGTAGTCAGCTTAGGATGTTATTATTAGATAGTTAGCGGACATGCCAGGATGATTATGTAAAGCTGATTAAGACTGAAGTGCTCAGACTCACTGATAATAATGACAAACTGAACTGAATGCCAACTATTACTGGCCAGATTTGTTTTATAGGCATGCAGAGAGTCCAGAATGTTTTATATAGTTTTTTTCAGAAAACAGGTTATAAGACCTGAACTTGTGAAAAGTTCATCAACAAAGGGCTTTTAAAATATAAGTCAAGGAGACAATTACAGTAACTCATGTCATCAAATCGTAAGTAATAATAAATGACACAGTAAGAATGATAAAGACAGAGACATTTTTAAAAAAACTAGAGAGTTCAGTTGTTAATGTTGAATAAAGCCTGCCCTGTCATACTAAAAATCATATCATCATCCATCATTACTCTTCAGCCCAAGGAGCATAGGCCTTCAGCAACTCTATGTCAAGTCCTGTCCTGTGCCATCAACTCTATGTCAAGTCCTGTCCTGTGCCATCAACTCTATGTCAAGTCCTGTCCTTGACCATCAACTCAAGTTCTTTCCATGTCCTCCTTATCCCTATCATTTCCTTCTCCAGTTCTCTTATGAACATTCCAGTTGCCAAATCTGAAGATTTTCCTAGAAGAAAAAATGATGAGTCCGCAGCCCAGACTTCTTTCAGTTGTCTGTGGGTTGTGTCAAAGACCTCCTTAATAAAGGACCTTCTTCTGCCTTGGATGACTGAGTTGAATTATTTCCTTTAGTTGGCTGTTGAAGTTTTTGTTGCTTAAAGTTACTGCCAGATGGGTAGCCAACTACATGCCCAACCCTCCTTAGAAATTGTTTTTCAAATCCAGTGGTCCTAATGATGTTATACTCCCCTCTGGTCTCATGGGTAGTGAGATTGGATGCCTAGCCTTCTCGGATAAGGGTGAAAAAATAAGTCTCGTGTGCAAGTTGCGCATGTTAAAAATCCCACGGCAGGTGAAAATCGTAAAGAGTAGGCCATAACTTACCCACCACAAAAAATATTTATAGAATGTGTAATTTCTATATACACACATTGGGATTCTCACCGTGTGCTATGGAGTTCGTGCACTGTGCTGAGATCCTCCTTGTGTGATCTAAAGGAGGAGATCGGAGCACTGATGGAGTTGTCTGCGTGCAATGAAGATAGTCCTTAACTCTTAGTATCCGGCAAGCCCCGTGAAGTGGCGCGGGTTTAGTACCAATTTTACGGCTCGCCAGTTCAAGTGGCGCGCGACGGTAACGATAGCTAAACTAGCGCGTAAAAACGCGGTTTTAGCTCCCGTATAGTAAGAGTTAAAACCAAACCAACACGATCACTGAATCCAGGAGAAGATAAGCATACATTGTGATAGGAAGTAAACTGTATCAGCTAGTGGCCCCTTTCAGTCATAAGTGACTATTGGTATGCACCCCTGATGTGTGATAGCTCACAGCTGCTTTTTTTCCGGTGTTCCTTTTGCATGTTCCTTTCTCTTCTGCTTGTTGTGAGAGCTTCTTTTTGCCCAGTCTGAGATGACGCAGTAGGGAGCATCGCCACTTGGTGCAGTAGGCAGCTTCATCCTCCCAGGCTGCTGGATGTTTGTCCAGTGCCTTCATGTCTCTTTTGCACACGTATTTGAACCTCAGCTGCTGTCGCCTGCTCTTTTGCCATTAGGCAGTTGACCATAGAAAATATCTTTGGGGAAGCGACCATCTTCCATGCGGCAGATATGGCTATGCCAGTGTAGTCTGCGCTGTATCAGTTAAGCTGTAGGAAAAGACAAGCAGAGAAGATAACTAACAGTTTGTCAAACATCATGGTAGAATTGAGGAAGAATGCTGTGACTTGCCCACTGTCACCACTACTCAACTATCAGAATATCAGGTTGGAAACTAAATGACAGTTGATAAATAGTACATTCTTACCAAATATTTGCATCAGTGCCAAACATGGTTCCTGACCAGAGCACAGGAGGGGAAAATCCCATGCTTAAGAAGAGCCTTAATGTTAAAACGATAGACAGAAGGAGAAATGATGACATCAGAGAAATTGTAAGAACTACATCCTGTATTAGTCATATTCTTCTTCCTCTTCCGTCCTGAAAAGGACGTTGGTTGCATTGTGTCTGTTTACGCCGTAGCTGTGATATCTGCGCCTTTCGGCCGACACATCCGACTTCAGCACGGCATTTTTTGGGACCGGGTTTGCCTTCCCTCTTCGATCCCTACTCTCTCAGCCAGACTGCAGTGATGCAGCCTGTTTCCAGGACCACCACGTGGAGGTGGAGTAGAGTCTTGGTCAGCTCTGGTTCGCTGACCCTGACGCAAGCAGTCAAGCTATGGGTCACTGACTGCATTGTCTATTGTATTAGTCATATAAAAAGGTAAAGGTAAAGGATCCCGTTACACGCCCATTGAGGCATATTGGGAATATGGTGTTAGGCCCATATTATCTTGACCGTCGGCACACTAGGGGTGATGTGGTCAGCATCACGCCGGCCGCCTTAACCTTCCCAGAGTTGCTCTGGTACCCAATTGGGGCTGGGTCGACCCAGGAGCCGTTTGCGGCAAAAAAAAAAACACAAAAAAAAAACCACCTCATCTGGGGATCGAACCATAGACCACTGAGCTAGGAAGCCAGTGCACTAACCACTATGCTACCGCGGCTCCCAATTAGTCATATAGGACACTGAAAATAAAGTAGTTTGGCCATCTCATGAGAATGGAGCCAGATCAATTACCACAATGTGTCTACAACAGTAGAAGATATAGTTTTGAAGCGTAAAGAGCGACAAGGAGACATATAACAAACATTATTTACCATATTTACCATGCAAATCTGTTAACATAGATTATTTAATATAATGTCTAGCCAGATCTGTTAAACTTTGCTTTTACCATAAAATCCAAGCCAAATCTGTTAGCATAAATTATTTTGCCAAAATATCCAAGCCAAATTTTTGCTATAATGTTCATGCCACATCTGTTAATGTCGAGGCCCAGTCTGTTAACATAAATTGTTTGTCATAATGTCCATGCCAAATCTGTTAACATAAATTGTTTGCCATAATGTTGAGGCCCAATCTGTTAACATAAATTGTTTGCCATAATGTCCAGGCCCAATCTGTTAACATAAATTGTTTGCCATAATGTCCAGGCCCAATCTGTTAACATAAATTATTTGCCATAATGTCCAGGTCAAATCTGTTAACATAAATTGTTTGCCATAATGTCCAGGCCAAATCTGTTAACATAAATTGTTTCTCATAATGTCCATGCCAAATCTTTTTACATAAAATGTTTGCCATAATGTCCAGGCCAGATCTGTTAAAATGAGTTCAACTTTTCATCATACACAGGTGGCGTTAGTCAGATCAGGATTAAAGGTGAAGATCTTAATCTGGGGGCCGATGCTCGAGAGATTGTTCAGGTTGAACAATACCAGGTGTGCCGTGATGGACCATGCCAGAATGGTGGCTCTTGCCGACCTCACAACAGCAAGTTTGGGTTCATCTGTGACTGTCCTAGAGGGTTTATAGGGCAGAGGTGTGAGTTGGCTGGTGAAAGATGTTATCAAGGTATGTGGACATTTGTTACTAATTTTAAAACATTCTTACTTAGTTCTTCTTATATCACAATACTTCTTTGTTTCGTTTTGTTGTTGTATCATTTAATATCTTCTCTCCATCTTTCTCATATTTTTTCATTTGTCACAAAATAGATGCAAACAGACATCTAATATCTGAGTTATTTTGTTTTTTAAATCATTCCAGGAGCATGTGGTTCTCAAGGCAGATGTTACAACTTGCCAGCTATCTCTGGATTCAACTGCATATGTCCTATCGGATATGCAGGAGCCGGATGTGTTCAGAGTAAGATATTGCATTTATGACATTATGTTATCTTTGTATTTGCATTATGTTATCTTTGTATTTACACGTCCTGCAGGATAAATGGCAGACTCTCAGTTACTCATGTTTTTTAGAAGTCTGAAATTATAGGACAATCTATACAGAGAATTACAATCTGATCATAAGACGAGGGCCAAACATCGGACGTGTTTCAGCCCTTTTGTCTCAGTTACACTCTAAGGGGGTGGGAGCACTTGGGTCATGACTTTTAAGTGTCAGCCTCCTGTAGTCTTTTTTTCTGCTTGCACTGGGAATTGAACCCCCATCACCTTGGCGTATTAATGCTGGACAAGGTATAGCTGAAACAGTCCAGCATAATCACTTGGTAGTTGGGTCTTTTTGCATAAGGATGTGGCAGTTGTACATGAAGACTTTTTAGTCTAAAAGAAATAAATTTGGATGGGTAATTTCTGAAGGTCAATTTTCAAACTTTCGCACTCTGATTTTAGGGGGGGGGGGGGGGGGTTGAAGATTAGTTGATGAGGTAATAGGGCAGTGAATATACCCTGAGATGAGGTTAAGAAATTATATCCTGAGATAAGGTGAAGAAAATATATCCTGAAATAAAGTGAAGAAAACATACCATGAGATGAGGTGAAGGATAAGTATTGTGATATAAGATGTAGAACATATATATACTGCTGAGATGAGGTGAAGAAAATATACCATGAGATGAGGTGAATAAAATATATCCTGAGATGAGATGTAGAAAGTGTAGATTGAGATGAGGGGAAGAAAATAAATACTGAGATGAGATGAAGAAAATATATGCTGAGATGAGGTGAAGAAAAAATATACTGCGATTAGGTGAAGAAAATATATACTGAGATGAGGTGAAGAAAATGTATATTGAGATGAGGTGAAGAAAATGTATATTGAGATGAGGTGAAGAAAATGTATATTGAGATGAGGTGAAGAAAATATATGCTGAGATGAGGTGAAGAAAATATATACTGAGATGAGGTGAAGAAAATATATACTGAGGAGGTGAAGAAAATATATACTGATATAAGGTGTAGAAAGTGTATACTGAGATGAGGTAAAAAAATATATATACTGAGATGAGGTATAAAAAATATATGCAGAGATAAGGTGTAGAAAATATATACTGAGATGAGGGATAGAAAATATATACTGAGAGGAAGTGTAGAAAATATATACTAAGATAAAGTGAAGAACATATGTTCTAAGATAAGATGAAGAATTTATTACAGAACACAGAGCTCTGGAAAAAAGATTCATATTCTTCTTTGTACACTCTCAAGACGTCTGCTTGAATGTTTTCAAAGAAAGCAGTGGTCAGTTTTAGGCTATTTGAATCTCCGTAGAGCTTTTCTACGAATGATGCTGATGTAGGTCATATGTGCTTTCTCTGTTCCGTATATGTTGGGCAACTTTGAAGCAGATGTTCAGCAGTCATTTTATCAGCACCACAGTTAAACAGATCAGTAGTTCCTATCTTTAGCTTGTTGAATAGATGGCATCCCAATGTTGTGGCCATTGCAGAGTCTGAAGATTACTACGTGTTCTCTTCTGTTGAGCTGGTAGTTTGCATCATTTTGTGTGTGACCTGGATGCTCAACCTCCCTGTTGTTTCTGTATCTGATTCTGATAAAACTCTTTGCCTCCTCGAAAGTAATGCTTGCATCAGGCTGAGGCAGATTTCCACCTTCCTTTGCCAGTCTGTCAGCCTCTTCATTGCTGGTGATGTTACAATGAGATGGGATCCATTGGATCACAACACTTTTGAATCGTTGACATAGTTTGTGGAGCACTATTCTGAGGTCCTGCCATCACCGGTGTCAATACCTTGTCGAGGTATGGCGGCTTGCGTACCCTGATTACCCCCAGAGCTATGCCAGCGGGAGTTTTACTCCTGGAAGGTTCTACCAAGCTGGACAGGTTTGCGCGGGCAGGGGTCAGACGAAAGCAGACACCCTGGTCCTCCAGGTTGGGGGTTTTAGCATAGGGCTGACACCCCTGTCTATGTAAAAAAAAAAAAATTGAAGTTACGGAAACAACAACGAATAAACAAACTTTGCTGCGGGACATACATCCGGAGTCTGAGGCTTGTATGACTGTCAGTGGTGAAAGCCGAAAGGAAGCCACTGACATGAGAACGGACGTCCTGACTGCAAAACACGATACAAGAATAGGATTTTGGAATGTCAGGACAATGAATGAGACGGGTAATCTAAAACAGGTCACGGCAGAAATGAGAAACTATAGGCTACATATTCTAGGGATAAGCGAGAGCAGATGGACAGGGGCAGGAAAAGTTATAACAGCAACAGGAGAAACCGTACTTTACTCTGGAAGAGAGGATGGACAGCACAATGAAGGCGTAGCCATTATTTTACAGAAAAGAATAGAAAGGACATTACTGGAATGGAAACCCATCAACAACAGACTGATAAGATTAAGATTGAGAGGTAGATTCACCAATACTACAATAATACAATGCTACGCACCAACGAATGACAGCGATGAAGAGGTCAAGGATGAATTCTATCAACAACTGCAGAAAGAAATGGAAGACACACCTAGATATGATCTTATTGTAGTAATGGGAGACCTCAATGCGAAAGTTGGTACACACAATACATATAATGAAAGAGTAATGGGGAAATGCGGCAGCGGAACAGCAAATGAAAATGGGGATAAATTAATAAGTTTCTGTAGTATTAACAACCTGGTCATTGGAGGAACACTTTTCCCACATAAAGAAATTCACAAATTAACATGGGAATCACCAAATGGTCGGGACAGAAACCAGATAGACCACATCATGGTTAACGGTAGATGGAGACATGCATTACAAGATGTGAAGGTAAGAAGAGGTGCAGATGTGGGAAGTGATCACCATTTAGTAGTAGCAAAACTGAAAGTGAAACTAAGAAGGGCTGGACCAACTGTAACTACACAGAAAAGGTTTGACATCAGCAAATTGAAGGACCCCCTTACTAGAAAAGCTTTTGCGGCTGACATAAAGAAACGATATCAATTTGCCAAAAGTCAGGAAAAGACATTGACTGATGATATAGACCAGCAATTCAACACCATTTCAACAATATATAAGGAAAGCAGCAAATCATGCTTGGGATTCCAGGAAAGGAAGAAGCAAGACTGGATAACACCAGAAACACTAAACACCATAACACTGAGAAAGGAAATGAAAATAAAGAAAACAGAAGCGAAGTCCCCCAGGTTAAAGCAACTATATAGCGAACAGTACAGTCAGCTGGACAAGGAAGTTAAACGCCAAACCCGAGCCAACAAAAGGAATTTTCTAGATGATCTTGCAAGACAGGCAGAAGAGGCAGCACTGAGAAATGAACAAAGCACAGTATACAAAATAACTAAATTCATCAGCGGAAAACGAGGTGCAAACAATATTACATTAGTAAGAGATAAGCAAGGAAATCTCATCACGACAGCAGAGGGACAGGAAACAAGATGGGCAGAGCACTTCAGAGAAACTCTGAACAAGGAACCACCAGAGACACAATTGAATGTTCCTGAGGCTGAAAACGATCTAGATGTAAATATAGACATTCCATGAAAAGAAGAAATCACAGCAATCAAAGGGTTAAAGAACGGAAAAGCTCCTGGCCATGATAACTTAAATGCAGAGCTATTTCAGACAGACCCTGAGCTAGCAGCAGAACTATTAGAACCACTATTTGCACAAGTCTGGAAAACGGGGACAACACCATCAGAGTGGAACAAAGGAATAATTGTCAAATTGCCCAAGAAGGGAGATCTTGCAGACTGCAATAATTGGAGAGGAATCACTCTTCTCTCAGTTCCCAGCAAAATACTAGGCAGGATAATTATACAGAGAATTTCAAAAGCAGTAGACCACAAAATGAGGAAAGAACAAGCAGGATTTAGAAAGAACAGAAGATGTGTAGATCATATATTCACTCTCAGGAACATTATAGAGCAGTGCTCAGAATGGCAAAGACAGCTGTACATTAATTTCGTTGATTTTGAAAAGGCTTTTGACAGCATACATAGGGACAGTTTATGGAAAATACTGAGGGCATATGGAATTCCAAGCTGCATAGTGTCAATCATAAAAAGCCTCTATGCCAACTTTACGTGTAGTGTTGGGCAGAGTAACCTAACCTTTGAGGTGAAGACAGGAGTACGACCGGGATGCCCCTTATCAACCACTCTATTTTTAACAGTCATAGACTGGGTGATGCGACAGACAACAGAGGGCAGTCCAAGAGGAATAAGATGGACTACATTTTCTACATTAGAAGATCTGGAATATGCAGGTGACATTGCACTACTAGCACATTCACATCAACACATCCAGGAAAAAACGGACAGACTTAATAAGTTTAGCCAGCAGGTGGGCTTGAACATCAATTTAAGGAAGTCAGAGGTCATGACGCTCAATGTGAGCAACCCTGAGCCCATATCAGTAAGGAATCAGCAACTGATACAGACAGACACCTTCACATATCTAGGATGCATAGTAACACCAGACGGCGGGGCAGGCAAAGACATCAACATCAGAATGAATAAGGCAAGAACAACCTTTTTTAGCCTAAACAACATCTGGAAGTCCTCTCAATACAGCACAAGCACAAAATTAAGATTATATCTGAGCTGTGTGCTTTCTGTGCTTCTCTATGGTGCAGAATGCTGGAGAGTTACAGAGAAGGAAATGCCGAAATTGTCCTCTTTTCACACAACATTCCTAAAATAAATTCACCGAATCTTTTGGCCGAATACCATCACCAACCAAGATCTGCTTACTCGGAGCAAGCAAGAGGACATGCACACCATCATAGCTGGCAGACGCTGGAGCTGGGTTGGCCATGTCCTCAGAAGAGACCCCAATGCCATCACAAGAACAGCTATGCTTTGGACCCCTGAAGAAAAACAAAAGAGAGGCCGACTAAAAACAACCTGGCGGAGGACTGGAGGCTGAGATGCAAAAAATGAACCAGAGTTGGGGCACTGTACGAAGGATGGCCACCGACCGAGCAAAGTGGAATCAATTTGTTGTTGCCCTACAAGACGCCACTAGGCGTGATGGCCACTGACTGCTTTGACGGTCGGCGGCTAAGGATCAAAGAAGAAGATCAATTCTGAGGTCATCCAGGTCTGTATTATTTTGGCTTTTTAACATTGCAATTACTGACTGTGCATCTGTAAAGAAAGCAACTTGTCTCTCTGTGCTTTCCTCTGTCATTATAACCTCTGCTGCAGTTTTCAAGGCCTCTGCTCTGCTCTGAAGTTACTTGAGAATTGTCCTGTTGCCACTGACAGCCTTTTTTGTGCACCAGAAAGACACCTCCACCTCCATTTTCTGTGGCGTTTATTTCTAATCCATCTGTGTATGCATGGGTTCAGGTGTTGCATGGGTAATGTTCCTCAATGTATTTTGTCGCTATGGAATTTCTCTATGTTGCTGTCTGGCTCTTATTTCTTTCAATTCCAGGAATGTTTTCTATCATTTCAGGGAAATGATGTTGTTTTCAAATATGGAAGCTTGTTTTAGATTCAACTAAAACCCATTACGGATCAGAAGGGAGGGGCTGCAGGAATATTTTAATAAATAATGACAGGATTTTAAATAAAACACGTATGCTTAACCTACAACAATAATAGTTATGCTTAACAAAGTGCTGGATGGTACAGTGCTGTTGGTTGTCATGGAAACATTGGCCTTATTAGATTTTAATGTCATGCATCAAATCTTTAAAGTTTTTATTTTTTTGAATTATGAGCACCAAATCTGAGTTGGATGTTCATCATTGTATTTTAAATACTTCTTCAGAATAGATTTTTGTTAACTTTAGCAAATCTCGAGCTACAAAACATTAAAATTAGCTCCTAAAAATAGTAATAAATTTTGCTAAATTTTACAGCACTATTTGCAGTAATTCATAGTTTTGATCAGAAATATGATCTGACAAAAGAGGCTTTGAACATGAAGAAGCAAAGGAAATTAGACCCTTCCAAATGATTTGATACCAGTGCTTTGGTTAAAAAAAATAAATTATTTTCCATTACAAAGGTGTCCGAGTTGCTGACCCAGCATTCAACAAAACATCATTCATCTCATACCCAACGATTGCGGAGGGACTCTTGTCAGTGCGTATCCGACTGTTGTTCAAACCAAGATCTCTTGATGATGGAATTGTTCTGTACAATGCCCAGAGGCAGGATGGTAGGCAGGACTTTATTGCTATCATCATCAAAGATCAACATCTGGAGTTCAGATTCGATACTGGCTCAGGTAAGTTAAGTGTGACTGCAGCCTTATGCAGTAATTCATAGTTTTGATCAGAAATATGATCTGACAAAAGAGGCTTTGAACATGAAGAAGCAAAGGAAATTAGACCCTTCCAAATGATTTGATACCAGTGCTTTGGTTAAAAAAAATAAATTATTTTCCATTACAAAGGTGTCCGAGCTTTTCAACCAAAAACTCATTCAGTCTCATACCCCAACGATTGCGGAGGGATCTGTGTCTGTGCCGTATCGTCTGTTGTCAAAACCAAGATACAATGCCAGAGCAGGATTAGGCAGGACTTTATTGGCTCGTTCGTTCACTGGTCAAGTTTTGATTTTTTACAAGTCGTAGGCATTCATCATCATCATCATGACCCCTCAGCTACCCAAGGCCCTTAATAAACTTATACCAAGACTTCCTGTCCCGTGGCATCATCTCAAGGTCATTCCGTGTCTTCCTCATTTCTTTCATGTCTGTCTCCAATTGTCTTCTCTGTGTGTTTGTCAGTGTCCCTCTGCCTCTCTTACCCTGAGGATTAGAGAATAAGGACTGCCTTGTAGTACCTACGACAGGTTTGTCTCAGTGTGTGTCCTATCCACCACCAGCATCTTCTTCTCATATCTTGTTCCACTGGCACTTGTCTGATTAATGTCATCAGTCCACATTAGTGATCTTGTCATACCGTTTCAATCCTTCTGTTCTACTCGAGCATCTATTTGTGAACGTTTAAAGCTTCTTGATTGATGTTTTTGTTGTTCATATAGACATTACATGAGATAAACTATTTTCTTAATGCTGAGGTATTTGAAACGTTTAAAGCTTCTTGATTGATGTTTTTGTTGTTCATATAGACATTACATGAGATAAACTATTTTCTTAATGCTGAGGTATTTGTGTTGTTATAGTTATTTTTGATCAGAATCGACCTCATTGCACTCCGGGCAAACCCATAGGTGCTCAGTCTCCTTCAGCAAATGTCGAAGAGTATAAATGCTAATTGTACCTGTAGATTTCTTCATTTCATTTGCTTTACAACTAACTGTTAGCTTTATGGTTGTAGTTGTGTCAAGAGCTTTATGGTAGAGAATGTATTGTGTAATTTTAAGGTGCATCACTTTCTTCAGTTCATGGAAATGCACTGTGCATCTATTATGTGATTCAGTTCACTCTGCTTCTACTAAAGGATTCAGTTAAAACAAAGCCCAGATATTTAGTTAAATTCCACGAACAGATGAGTACAGTGTTATAACATTGCTAGAATACATGGCATTTTACGTTGAACAGGTTGACATCACATGTGCTGGAAGTGACAATCATCCCTCACTAGGTGCAACTGGCTGCAGCATTACATGTTTATAGTGTGTTTCATTATCTTACTGTCGGTTTGCCCAATTTCATTTGTAATGTTCTTATGTCAGTGAGTCATTTGTGCATGGTTTGTTATGGAACACTTGTTCCTTAAGGTAACTTCACAAACAGAAATAAGGATAGGTTATATTGTGTTATAATGGTGGTTGCAGATTCCTGGACATTGCTCGATCCAAGAAGAAACTTGAGATCACTGCCATGGTTTCTCCTGGCATGTAATATGTTTCACCGTCTTGTTGGAAGTAATTTTGAATGCATTTTACATCAGCCAGCTGTTCCATAAACTGGGAGAAAATATGCAAATATGCTGTGGTGCCCAGAGTTCATTATTTAACAAAAAAAATGGTATAAATGATCCTTTGATCGGTTATTGTGCACCAAATTCCCACTTTCTTCAGATGCAAGGGTTCTTTATGAGGATTGTCTGCAGCCCACATCCTGGAATTTAGGGAATTCACATAACCTAGAGAATGAGATGAATGAATTATGGTCATATTCGGCACTGACAAATGTGTACGTAGGAGGGTAATTAGTTCTGCTGTTCGTGATCTGTGGCTAAATATTTGGATATCTTTCTGTTGTTTTTGAGCTAGTGAGCGAAGTATTTTTTCTTGTATTCATGTAGACTCAGCCAGGCTGAGTCCATCTCAGGACTCATCGCGTGGTGGCTCGCTGGGCCCACTCTTAGACCAATAATATTGCTGCATTTAAATAAACTCTGACCTCCGCCAATGATAACGTGAACAACCCCGATGACTCAGTGTATATTTTCCTCCGCTGTGACCTTTGCACTGGCTATAATGGAATATATAGCACAAAAGACTGACTTGTGATGCTGCTTGTGACTTCATAAATAGACCAGAAAAACACTAGGGGAAGAGAACTGGAGTGGATGGCACAGGACAAGAGGAACTAGTACAGATTTATTTTGAGGCCTTTCTCCTTCAGGAACTGAAGGATAATGATGAATATTGTACAATTAGAAAGGAAATTATAACGAAGGGTCATTTTGTTTTTCTTGTTGCTATCCTAGGTCCAGCAGTATTGAGAAGCCGCAGACCCTTGACTGTTGATGAGTGGACAATGGTTGTGGTTGACCGCAAGGGTAGGGATGGAATGTTGATTGTCAACAACGATGAAATAGTCAGCGGTAGGTCAATTTTACTGGTAGCATGTTACTGTTAATAAAATAAAGAAGTTTAAAAAAAAAAAGGATTATATTATGCAAATATATTCAAATATATAAATTTATATGTACATGTAACACACTTAGATATAAAAATAAATGTGTATAATTATATGAATCATTTATATGTGATACCTGGGCCAAAAAAAATATATATATATATATATGTATGTATATATATGTATGTGTATATATATATGTATGATGTGTGTGTGTGTGTGTGTGTGTATATATATATATATATATATATATATATATATATATATGTATATATATGTAGATATATATATATATGTATGTATATATATGTATGTGTATATATATATATATATATATATATATACTTAGTTGTTCCTCTTCTACTGTGAGGTGTAAAGGTTTGTAAGAGAGAGCGCCAGACTATCTTATCGGCTGTCTTCCTCCTGACCTGGTCCCATTCTAGTCCTCGGTCATTCAAAGATTGTCTAATGTTGTCCTCCCAGCGGACTTTTATATATATATATTTATATATATATATATTTATATATACAGTAGCCTCCTCCAGTCATATATATGAGGATGATGTACCCTTCAAGTGATCCCCATCAGGTGTATTTTGCCTGGACTTCCTTTTCGCATGTTCTTTTCTCTTCTGCTTGTTGTCAGAGCTTCTTTTCACTGAATCTGGGGTGTCACCGTCGGACACATCACCATTCGGTGCAATCGGCAGTTTTGCTCTCCCAGGATGCGGGATTCTTCTTCTTTGGTGTATATTTTTTTAAATTGTAAAATGCATTTTTTGGGTAGTTTTTTTGGGTTTCTTTTCCCTACCTGGTATTTACTCTCTAGACCTGGATATCAAAGCATTTGTATATTCATTGCATGATCCCTGATTAGTGGTAGTGGCTTACTTTCAAAGGTTTTATTCTTCTTTTGTCTTCATATTTCTGACTTATCTCTCACTTTCTATCCTTTCCTTAATGAAGGCCTTGTGGTCGATACATAAGCAGTTTTCTTTGTATTTTGTTATAGTAAGATGCATTACATTTTTTCCTTTGTTCTAAATACTCACTCAGTTGATATTTATCATTTTCAGTTTATTTAATGAATGCAGTAAGCCTATACTACATCAGGCCATGAATTTAAGACAGTGTTAGTTTTCTTGTTCATAATAAAAGTTGACATTAGCTCCTCTTCTAGCACTTGTTTAAATTGCTGCTGAAGGTGGTGTCACCATTACAGCAGGCCGATAGTAGATAGCTTGTGCCACAGCATTGCATATGCTGATGTTGTGGTGAATCATCATCATCTTGCTTTTTGCTTTAACACACAGCCACCACTGCACGTAGCTCCCTTGAGGAAGCTTACACCATAGCACAGACTCTTACAATTGTGGTTTATATAGCACTGTGTTTTACATGATGAGGTTTCCAGCCTCATACACAACCTCATAGTAGACATCTTTTATGAGTTGTGGTTGTTATTGTAGCATTATTTTTACTTGATGACGTTGCCAGCTTCATGCACAACCCTGCTTAGTTACCTTTTACAACAAGCAGACGGACGAACCTTTCCTGTGCTCCAGTGTATCAAATCCTGAGCTCCACAAGGGAGTTGTATATTTTTCTCATCTTTGTTTCATGTTTCTGATCTTTGCTGATGAAGGTTTTTCCCAAAACATGCTGTGTTTCTAATGTATTTTTAGTACGGCTGGGATCTTTAATGATTAATTAATCAATTAAAATTGTTTTAATCGATCAATTGATAAAACAAATTTTAATCGATTATCTTATTTTTAGCAGTGTGAATGTTTTTTGCTTAAATGCAAGAGCATTTTATGTTAGTGGTTTGTGATATGGAATTTGGCAAGTATGGTCAATAATAATCAATTGTATGGTTGTAACTTTTCATTATATTTTCAGTACGATATTGTCTTATAACAATTAAAATAAATAAAGTCCTTAGTGATTTAAAAAAAAAAAAGCAGTGTAATTATGATTTTTAAAATAATTTCTCAAATTGTACTAAATTAATCGATTAATGTTTGATTAACACATTAACTACCATGAGCCGCTGTCCGTGGCGCACAAAATAAACACATTTGGACCGCGAGCTGCTCAGAATGGCGATCTAAGTTTAGTAAGAAAACAAATGAAATATGTGCCGAAACACATTCCGATCTGGTTCGAGATTTTAATTGACCACCGGAAAACTAATTTCCATAGCATGTTTGTTGTAGAACACTGGAAAATTGATATTATGTTCATATTTATCAACTTTTCGGGTTAGTTACCACATTGTGTAAAACTGTTTACCATGACAACTAGTGATAAGACCCCAAAAAATGCTTGTACATCTCATCTAACGTCTGAACAGGCTAGAAACATGTTTCAACAATTGACTGATAGATCTAGTGATGAGGACACGAGTGAAAACGGTGTGCACATTGATTGAAATAGTGATTATGATAGTGGTGGGGCGCAAGCTGTTATGATAGTGAAAATATTGCAAGTCCTCAACTATCGGAGGGCCGCGAAATAGCAACCACCTCGATTAGAGTTACAAATGGTACTTATTGTAATAGTACATGCATTTATCTTTAAAATGACGTGTAATTCATAAAAATCTGTAAACAATTACAAAAGCTACAGTTTACTTTGTGCATACACCTACAGGGTGAAAATGGGAACAAAATTTAATTACACCACAGAGTGTTTTCCAACTCGATAGTTAATGTGTTAAAAGACTTTTGATTAATTAAGATTTTTAAAATCAATCCCAGCCCAAATTTTTAGTATTATTATTAGTATAAATTTGTGGTAAAACTGACTCGAGTGCCATTTTTCATGTTTGTTTTAATTCCACAAGGAGGTGTATGGCCTTCAAATAAGTTTTATTTTCCATTTACAAACATCTTTTGAAATAGATAGGAAGCATTTTGTACAGCAGACATTTACAACCCTTGTTAAAATGTTATGTTCATATTACGCATATCTTTGTAGACACCCTGTATATAGCATTCTGTTCTGAAATATTATAACTATTACATACATGCCACACCTCAGACATGAAAAACCTGTACAAAAAATCCAAAAACCCTGTACAAAGACCCGCAAAACCTGTACATAAACTGAAAACATAACAAAAGAGTTAATTCATGTAAAAATATATTCAATTTGATGGTTCTGCACCATCATAGTGACATGCGCCCATTGCCTTTTTAAGCATGTCTTCACTTGCTTTAAAACCTAAACAACAAGAGTTAGAATTTATTTTGCATTGTAGAAATGCTGTGACTCTATCATCATTTAGTCTATTTCTGCACATAAAAATTAATACAATTTATGGTGGAACTGAAGAACAGTTTGTGTGTGTTCTATAGTGCCTTATAAAAGTATAGATCTAAAGAGACCAGTAATAAGCATTATGGGTTAGGTTAAGGAATCTTAAATCTAATATATAGGGTGTCCATAAAAGATTGTACCCTTTTCAAAAACATTTACTCTCGGCCACATGATGTGGTACGAGGATGCTTTCTATCACAAAAGTAAGATAATCTCTGCAAGTTTTTAAGCATACCTTACAAAGACTCAAAAAGAATGTACCTATTTCTTTTTTTTTCACCTACTCGACCAGTGTGTTGAGAGACATGTAACAATTACCGGTTGCAACTCAGCTGCGAAAGTTTCACTTGAAATATCCGTTGCGCGCATGCGCACTTTTTTGAGTCTTTGTAAGGTATGCTTAAACCCTGGCAGAGATTATCTTACTTTTGTGATAGAAAGCATCCTCGCACCACGTCATGGGGCCGAGAATAAATTTTTTGAAAAGGGTACAATCTTTTATGGACACCCTGTATATATATATATATATATATATATATATATATATATATATATATATATATATATATATATATATATATATATATATATATATATATATATATATATATTTTTTTTAAAGCTAGCAATGAAAATATAAACTGGCACAATATTATATATTCTCTACCGAACTTCAATAATTAGAATAGCCGTTATAGCCCAACTGGTAGCTGTAAATAGATCTACCCATATGACACCAGCCTACTGATATGGAAACACCTGTTAAAGATAAATTAGGGAATCCAATACCAACAGAAAAAGAACAAATGAAGAGATGGGCTGAGCACTTCATGGAGGTGCTAAACAGACCACCACCAACAGTAACACCTGATTTTAATAATGAAACACCCACAACCACCTTGCCAATAACTTGCGATGAATTCACACTGGACGAGATCAAACAAGCCGATAAAAGATTTAAAAATTTTAAAGCTGTTGGAGTTGACGAAATTTCAGGCGAAATGATTAAAGCAGTTAATGACAACAACCTCTTGAGAATTTTAGATATTATAAATGAAGTATGGAGAGAAGAACAACCACCACAACAATGGAAAGACAGTATTATTGTAAGGTTACCGAAGAAAGGTGATCTATCAGACTGTAATAACTGGCGTGGTATATCTCTATTATCAGTACCTGGAAAATTATTATGTTGCATGATGTTAGAAAGACTTAAATTGCATGCTGATGAAAAGATCAGAGAAGAACAAGCGGGTTTCAGGCCGAAACGATCATGTATTGATCAAATATTCACACTAAGAACAATTATAGAAGAATCAGTGGAAATGCAATCGCCACTTATTATCACCTTCGTCGATTTTCAAAAAGCCTTTGATAGTCTACACCGCCCATCATTGTGGAAGATACTTACAATCTATGGTTTTCCAACAAAATATGTGAATATAATCAAAGCACTATATGACAATGCAAGATGTTGTGTTAGAACAAATAAAGGGAATACAGAATGGTTTACAGTAGAAACAGGGGTGAAACAAGGCTGTATTATGTCACCACTACTTTTTGGAATAGCTATTGATTGGGTTATGAGAAACTATACCCATAATGAACAATTAGGTATAAAATGGACAAATGGAAAATTCCTGGGGGACCTGGATTTCGCAGATGATTTAGCATTCTTAAGTTCAACACCCAGACAATCCCAAGAAGCAGTAAATGAACTTTTCTAACGAGACCTTTAATATCATCCTGAACCTTGAAAAACTACAGAAAGTTGAAAGTTTCAATTATTTAGGCAGTAAAATGACTCAGGATGGTGACACAACAAGAGAAATTCATACTAGAATTGCTTTGGCAGCTAGCGCCTTCAATAGATTATCTAACATTTGGAAATTACGATCATTGAATATACATACCAAGCTTCGTCTGTTTAATTCAAATGTTATCTCAGTGTTAACATACGGCTGTGAGAGTTGGAAAATAACAAAATCATTGGAGAACAAGCTGAATACATTTGAGAACAAATGTCTTAGAAAACTCATGAACATCAGTTGGAAAGAATTCAAGACTAATCGACAAATAAGAGAAGACTCTAGGCAGAAATATGTCTCCAACTATATAAGGAAAAGACGATGGTCATATATCGGTCATGTCCTACGAATGCAAAACAACAGAATACCATTGCAGGCACTCACTTGGGTTCCTGAGGGTAAGAGGAAAAAAGGAAGACCAAAAGAAACACTCAGAAGAAGAATAATAAGAGAAGGAAGAACGTTGGGGTTAAACAATGTGCAAGAGCTAAGAGGAGTGGCGTCACAATGTACAACCTGGAGAGCACTGGTTTCTGCCTTATGCGCCGTGTTTGGTGCTTAAAGAATTTATTATTATTATTATTATTATATGACTTTTAGTGTCAATCAAACATTGATAGTAATTAATTATTTAATAAATATAAATCATAAGTTGACCGTAATGATGATCACCCAAGGCAAAATCGCAGTTTTGTTAAAGAAACAAAATTAAAACTAAGACAAGAAGTAACTCCAAATAAATTTTTCTCTGATCGGGCTAAGATGCAAATTTGCCTTGCTTTTTTTTTTTTTTTTTTTAGTTTCATAATTTGGTAATATCGGACGCGGATAGATAGAAATCACATGTATTTTCGTACTATTTAGATTTAGGGTTACTAAATGGTACGTAAATACATGGGGAGCGTTCGGCGACAGTCATTCCGATATTACCCATTATTTGTATTATATTATTATTCAAATTTACATTTCTTACGCACTTTCTACAAGTTTTAGTGAAATCAAGTAATTTGTTGTGGTATCCGCCTTTTTTTTTTAAGCAGCCGTAAATAATAAATTATGCTAAACCTTAGGGGAAAAGAAAGCATAGGCCTAAGTTATCTGACAGTTAAATCTAACTTCATCTAAACAATGTTATTGTAATATTTAAAAATAATAAAATATGAATTACTTACCTATACTAAACTTGAAATCAACACTAAACAATAGGCTCGACTCCAAAAAGAACTCAGTGCTGTGTAATCGTTCAAATAATCAGTAACCTGCCGCTAGCATTAGCGAAAAATTGTGAATGCACAACACGCCACGCAAATCCTGCAGCAATTGAAAAATAGGCAGCTTGATTTTCATTGGTTGATTTTTTTATTCACTTGGCTTAACATCTCGCCGAATCTCAAATTACGGCTATGGTAGCGGCGCAAGACGATCGATTTATATATATATATATATATATTTAATTAGGCGAAAAAACCCGTACAGACGTTATGTACGGGCCGTACACATCTGAAAATGCAAACACCTTGTACAGATTATGGGTAAACCATAGCGTGTGGCATGTATGCTATTACTATTTATGTTATATTTTATTATTTTATGCAGAATGGGAGATAACAAATATTCTTAATATATTTTTACATACAGTTCATTATTTTTAATCTAAATTTTGTAAGACAAGACCTTTTTCAAGTTTTACAAATTTTTGACAACCGTATCAGTCCTTTATTGACTATTACTATATGTATGAAAATAAAAATATATATGTGAAGTAAAATCTTATGCACATAAGTTTGAAAGTCTCATTTTTATAAACTTTAAAGTACTGCACGTATAGAAGTATCGTATGTATAAATGGAAAAGTATCGCTTACATAAATTGTAAAATAGTAACGTGCATAAACTTTAAAAATACCATTGTATCCATTGTATAACATAACAACAGCACTAATAATGTTGGTAAACTATATCTACAGAACTAAGCATCATCTGTGAAAAGTATTAAAGTCAAATCCTGATCATTGATGTTATTAACAGTCATTGTAATTCATTTCATGTCAGAAATTGGTACTTTTTATAATGTCTTTTCTACACTTTTTTGTCATATTTTGATATTGATAAATAGAGGGGAAAAAAAAAACGATTTTGCATGCAGAATGACCCATTTACGAAGTTAAACCCATATTCAACCTGGACCTTACATTCTATTTCTTTACCTGCTATAGAACAAGTCGAGCCAAGCGATGAGCTCCTGTTCTCTCGCTTGGATAGAGGGGATGTGAACAGAGGTATACAAACAAAAGCATACTCTAATTAGCATCAAATCTTCTTTTTTTTATTTTCGGCATCTGTTGGTGTGACTTTTTAAACAAAATGCACTTTTCTATCTGTAAAGCACTAGCTTTAAACACTGTGTGACATCTCATTTGTTATAATTTGACATTTAAGCAAGTGGAAAGAGATTTCTAAGGTTAATAGACTTTTTTTTTTCTTCTTCTCCTCTAAATAACGGCTTAGGTAATGAGTAGAAAATCAATGAACACAGTGAATAGCAAAGACATTTAGCTAAAAACATACAATTAATGACATGCCGCATAAAGTAAAATCGTCATATGCAAAGTAATAATTATACATTTGGTCACTAGGATAGAACATTGATGGAAAGAGAATACCAAACATATAGAAATTATGACAAACAATATTTCACTGAACTGGAAAAGAACCACAAATGAGATGATCACATTTGAAACTGGTATTTTGATGTTTGTGTGTATTTTCACAACTAGATCTTTTGTCTTGCTTCATTTCTGGTTATGTGTTGCTTCTGTTCTGTTTTGATTTTTGCATTTTTCAAGTGCTTGCCATCACACAAATGTCGCTATAATTTGTTTTCCTATAAGTTGAAGTACTTCACATGGAATTAATGATCAGTTTTGTGTAAACATTATAACACAATGCACTGACTTCCTAGCTCAGTGGTCCATGGTTCAATCCCCAGTTGAGGTGAGATTTTTTAGACCGCAAACGGCTCCAGGGTCGACCCAGCCTCATGAATTGGGTACCAGAGCAACTCTGGGAAGGTTAAGGTGGCTGGTGTGATGCTGACCACATCACCCCTAGTGTGCCGATGGTCAAAAAATATGGGCCTAACAGCATATTCCCAATATGCCTCAGTGGACGTGTAACAGGATCCTTTACCTTTACGTTTACTATAACACAGTAGCTAGCAATACAGTAACTTATGTGCAATATTTCACTTTCATGTTTTTGCCCTAAATCAACTGCATTTCCCACACTGCACTTCAGTTTATATATATATATATATATATATATATATATATATATATATATATATATATATATATATATATATATATATATATATATATATATATATATATCTTCTTCTTCTTCTTCCGTCCTTAGCCACCGACCGTCAAAGCAGTCAGTGGCCATTACGCCTAGTGGCGTCTTAGGGCAACAGCAGATAGGTTTTCTTTGCCATTGTTTCCCATCACGCCTATTGGCGTCTTTAGGGCAACGGCAAATCAATCCATTTGCTGTTGTTTCCGTAATCGAAGTGACTGGCAAACGGGTGATCAGCCCGTTATATATATATATATTGGCTATGCTTTTTGTTTGTTTGTTTCTTTTTTGGTCTAATATTTTTTCCCCAGTTGATCAAGCAGTTTCATATCTAAAAGTAACTCTGGTTTCACAGAGTGGAACAGTCCTGTTTGCTTAACTTAATAGAAATATCCTGCATCTGTTTCACTTACATAATCTTTTTCACTCTTAGTGGGGTTTAGAGCCTTTCCTGCAACTCTCTACCGGGTTCAATTTTGTGTCAAATGTTTTCATTTTCCTTATCTAACTTAACATCCATCTAACCTCTACGGCTTGTCAGTATATTTTGAATGGCCTACTTTTCACCATTTGCCTTGTGAATTCCAGTGCATTGCCAGTTAGGCATTACTGGATTGTAGAATTTAATTTAGACCATCTTTATCTATAATTTTGTGTGATCCATCACCAGCCATCTTTCTTGTATATTATATTTTTCGTGTGTACCAGTTTTTTCCTTTCAATCATATCTCATAACTTAGTCAAGCTGTCGCACACTATCCATATGTACTGAAACTTTTATTTATATTGCACTGGTAAATGTTGATTAATTTTAATTTTTCAATCTTTCGCTTCACGTTTAACATTAGCCAGTAATAGAACAGTGATTGACTAACATAGACTCTGAACATGTAATGTAGCAGTTTTAAATCTATGTTTTGGATGCTTCTGCACTAATCTAAGAACTATTTTCTTTCCTAATTTGCACTGTTGAATTTATATTGCTTGCATGTATCTGTACCCAGCTTCATGACCTAGTATCATAAGTTATATACCATTATCTTCAATTGTAAGATGTCAGATATTAAACTGTGTTCTTACAGGTTCAGTATTAATAATTGGAATATGAGATTGCAAGAAATATCATGCTGTGCGAAAGCATGTTAAACAGCTTGATTGATATCCCAGATAATTTTTCATTGAATAATTACTTCAGGCAACACTTTGCTCAGAAAATTATTTGCATGCTGCTTTATTTGTACAAGCATCTTAAGTAGAAAGTTGAAGAACTATCAGTGTAATAAATTTGAAGAATAGGAAGTACAAACATTTAATTTAAATACTTCATAGCCATTGTATTATTCTTTATTGTTGTGCATCTAAGACTTCAGACTATGTATTTGTTTTGGTCATTGTTTGCCAAGTCTTCTCTGCTATATAAGGATACAAACTTTCCGTAATGAGTTTACAAAGGTCAAGACATTTCTTTGTTTCAGGTTAATTAAAAATGTCAGGTCTGTAAAAGACTTCAAGATTTAGTGTCGCTTCTCGCACACCTAACAGTTAACCCCACTGCCGCCATAGTGTCTGTGTTAATATTTATTTTTATAGTTTCTCTCCATCAGTCTTGTACCATCCTTCAGTCTTGTACCATCCTTCAGTCTTGTACCGTTCATCAGTCTTGTACCATCCTTCAGTCTTGTACCATTCATCAGTCTTGTACCATCCTTCAGTCTTGTACCGTTCATCAGTCTTGTACCATCCATCAGTCTTGTACCATCCATCAGTCTTGTACCATCCATCTGTCTTGTACTATCCATCAGTCTTGTACCATCCTTCAGTCTTGTACCATCCATGAGTCTTGTACCATCCATCAGTCTTGTACCATCCATCAGTCTTGTACCATCCATCAGTCTTGTACCGTCCATCAGTCTTGTACCATACTTCAGTCTTGTACCATCCATTAGTCTTGTACCATCCTTCAGTCTTGTACCATCCTTCAGTCTGGTACCATCCATCAGTCTTGTACCATCCTTCAGTCTTGTACCATCCATGAGTCTTGTATCATCCTTCAGTCTTGTACCATCCATCAGTCTTGTACCATCCTTCAGTCTTGTACCATCCATCAGTCTTGTACCATCCATCAGTCTTGTACCATCCATCAGTCTTGTACCATCCTTTAGTCTTGTACCATCCTTCAGTCTTGTACCATCCATCAGTCTTGTACCATCCTTCAGTCTTGTACCATCCATGAGTCTTGTACCATCCATGAGTCTTGTACCATCCTTCAGTCTTGTACCATCCATCAGTCTTGTACCATCCTTCAGTCTTGTACCATCCATGAGTCTTGTACCATCCTTCAGTCTTGTACCATCCATCAGTCTTGTACCATCCTTCAGTCTTGTACCATCCATCAGTCTTGTACCATCCATCAGTCTTGTACCATCCATCAGTCTTGTACCATCCTTCAGTCTTGTACCATCCATCAGTCTTGTACCATCCTTCAGTCTTGTACCATCCATCAGTCTTGTACCATCCTTCGGTCTTGTACCATCCCTCAGTCTTGTACCATCCTTCAGTCTTGTACCATCCATCAGTCTTGTACCATCCTTCAGTCTTGTACCATCCATCAGTCTTGTACCATCCTTCAGTCTTGTACCATCCATCAGTCTTGTACCATCCATCAGTCTTGTACCATCCATCAGTCTTGTACCATCCTTCAGTCTTGTACCATCCATCAGTCTTGTACCATCCTTCAGTCTTGTATCATCCATCAGTCTTGTACCATCCTTCGGTCTTGTACCATCCATCAGTCTTGTACCATCCTTCAGTCTTGTACCATCCATCAGTCTTGTACCATCCTTCAGTCTTGTACCATCCATCAGTCTTGTACCATCCTTCAGTCTTTTACCATCCATCAGTCTTTTACCATCAGTATTTTACCATCCATCAGTCTTTTACCTTCAATCTTTTACCATCCATCAGTCTTTTACTATCCAATAGTCTTGTACCATCCATCAGTCTTGTACCATCCTCCTGTCTTGTACCATCCATCAGTCTTTTACCATCCATCAGTCTTGTACCATCCATCAGTCTTTTACCATCCATCACTTGTACCATCCATCAGTATTTTACCATCCATCAGTCTTGTACCATCCATCAGTCTTGTACCATCCATCCATGTTGTACCATCCATCAGTCTTGTACCATCCACCTGTCTTGTACCATCCATCAGTTTTATACCATTGAAGGCTTTTAGCCATAAATTTAATCTGTTGAGCGATCAGTCTCCATATAACTGGTATTTATTTCTCTGTATAACTGACATTTACCTGCTTGTGTTGTTTGTCTGTGTGACCGCTTATGTTAAAAAACAGTTTGTGATGCTTATTTGTGTGACTATTTAGGTGATAAAAAAAGTTTGTGACACTTATCTGTGTGACTATTTAGGTGAAAAAAGTTTGTGACGTTTATCTGTGTGAGTATTTAGGTGAAAAAAAGAAGTTCTTGATGCTTATCTGTGTTTAGGGGGGGAAAAAAAGTTTGTGACACTTATCTGTACGACTATTTTCGTAAAAAAAAAAAAACAGAATTATCTTGGGCTGTTTTAGTGTCTGTCATATTTATAACGTTATGTTACGGAAGTGGTCCTTGATATAGGAACACTTCATAAGGATCCTCAATTCACTTCCAAAAAAGGTTGAGACATAGTTTTTTTTTTTTTTTTTTTAAATCTCTAAATAAATGTTGATGAAACTCTCCTTACAGATACACTAGAATGTGTTTATTTCCATCTCACTTTTACAGACGCAGTGCATTTTGTAAACCCTGCATTTATGATTATTTATGTTAGCGACTGTATGCATAATTACATTATGTATTTTTAATTGCTAAAACACGCAGACATATTTACAGAAGAATAAGTTTAGCAGACTGGTGAAAATTAAGTATAAGGCAGCATTAACAAAATACCACACTTTGCTAGAGCGTTCAATCAAATTGAGTCTTCTTGTACAAAATGCCACTTTTACTTGCAGGTTACTATTAATTATCTTATCTTGTGCATTCTGAGCATGAAGTTAATATCTTAATATCAAATGTTTATTTATGATTGTTCTCATTCCTGTTTGTTATTATATGTACAAGGTACCACAAGCAGGGACAGAACTGTTGGTCTTAACCTTCAGCGCCCTCTATATCTTGGAGGTGTTGACCCATTTGAAACCATCAGCTCAAATGCTGGCACATTTGATGGATTTGTTGGGTGTGTTGGAGAGGTATGATAATTTGTATAAGCAAGCTAGTTCAGTTGGTTGAAAGTCTGTAGGAAGTAATTGTATTTTCTTGTGTATATTGTTGATTTCCAAGTCATCATGTTCTAACATTTAACTTTGAAGCAACTTTCATCAATTCCAGGTCTTTCCTCATCCCTATCTTTTATATCCCCAGCTCTCTTCTCCACATTTTTTTCAGTCTCTTCCAGAACAAGGACTCCCTTTTATTCTATTAACAGATTTCTTCAATGTGTGCCCAATCCTTAAGCAGCTTCTTCTCATCTCATGCTCCGCTGGCTTTTGTCTGGTTCCCATCATCAGTTCCACATTGTTGAGCTTGTTGCACCGTTTCAATCTTTCGATTCAACGCAAGTGCCCATTTGTGAGTCTGACCTCTGGGTTGTTGTTTGTTGTTGTTCTCCATGTTTTAGAACTCCAGTTCTTACAATAGGTCTCTCTTCATTTCTTACAGTTCATACGATTGTTTATCTCCAGTTTTCTCTCTCCAGTTTTTACCATTGGTCTCTCTTCATTTCTTACAGTTCATACAATTGTTTATCTCCAGTTCTTCCAGTTGTCTCTCTCCAGTTCTTACCATTGGTCTCTCTCCAGTTGTCACAATTGTCTCTCTGCAGTTGTTACAGTTAGTCTCTCTCCCGTTCTTACAATTAGTCTCTCTCCAGTTTTTACAGCTCTTTCTCCACCCAGTTTTTACTTTTGTCTCTCTTCAGTTCTAGCCATTCTTACAATTGATCTCTCTCTAGTTCATACTGTTGATCTTTTCAGATCTTACTATTGGCCTCTCCAATTCTTACAATTGATCTCTCTCTGGTTCATAAAGTTGATCTCTTTAGATCTTACAATTGATCTCTCTCCAGGTCTTAAAATTGATCTCTCTCCAGTTCATACAGTTGATCTTTTGAGATCTTACTATTGGTCTCTCTCCAGTTCTTACAACTGGTCTCTCTCTGGTTCATACAGTTGATCTCTCTCCAGTTCATACAGTTGATCTCTTCAGATCTTTTTTTTTTTTTTTTTTCTTTTTTTTTCCTTAACCAGCGGCACTTGGGCTTTCAGCCCTTCGGCCCAATGACATGTCATTGCGAGGCTGGGGAACCTGAGGACTTTCCTTCCAACCCGGTCAGGAGCTTCGCTCCTTCCCATCCACAGAGGGTTTATCACAGGAGCCGTTCAGGCTATTTAGTCAAATTTCCGGCCGTAAACATTTCTTCAAACGCCGACGCCTGGGTTTGAACCATGAACACCTGGTCGCCAGTACAACGCCGAAGCCATTACACCAGCGCGGCTCCCGTTCAGATCTTTCAATTGGTCTCTCTACAGTTCTTACAGTTGATCTTTTCAGATCTATGCTTCAAAAAGAGAGAAAAAAAAAAGTAAGGAAAGATTGTAGGTTGGTGATTAAAGGTAATGGTCATCCCGTATACAATACTGCCATAGAGGAGCGAAGTGTTAAAGGTTTCACTTACGCTCGGCTTTACTCGTTAGAGTGATCAGTTCCCTTCCTCACTATAGTTGCCTCCTTAACTCAAGAACAGAGTCAGGTACCCATTTTTTAACAGCTGGCTGGACGGAAATGTGATGCAACCAGGTTTTTAACCCATTCCCACTGCCTAAAGAGGCTAGCATTCTTACCACTCTGACACTGTTGGTCTCTGTGTTGATCTTCGTCATACATTTTTATGTATGCATTATCTAACTGGTTATCAGTTGTGAGTTATTTTCTCTTAGCAGTCTGTTATATTCTTTTATCCATCACTTATTTTCTCTTATCCATCTGTTATTTTCTCTTATCCATCAGTTATTTTATCTTAGCAATCAGTTATTTTCCTGTATCCACCAGCTATTTTACCTTATCCATCTGTTATTTTCTATTATCCACCTATTATTTTCTCGTTTTCAGTTGGCGATTGGCGATACTACAGTTAAGCTTATTGAGGATGCTATTGAAAGCCTCAACATTCGAGACTGCGGAGACAGGAGGCTGTGTGAGAGAAGACCATGTCGTAACAATGCTGAGTGTGTTGATGTCTCACCCACTCAGTACATATGCATGTGTCCTGCCCAGTTTACAGGTGGGTATTTGAAGGAATTGAAATACTGCTGCAGCTTTAAAAGCCAAAACTGAAAAATAATTATTAAGGCCAACTGGCAGGGAAACAGTTAGAAGGCCATTTGGCAAGAAAACTGTCAGTAGGCCAGCTGTCAAGAAACAATCAGTAGGCCAGCTCTCAAGAAACAATCAGTAAGCCAACTGGCAAGGAGCAGCAAAATCAGTAGATAAACTGGCAAGGAAACAGTCAGTAAGCCAACTAGTAAGGAACACAATCAGTATGTAAACTTGCAAGGAAACAATCCATAAGCCAGCTGTCAAGGAAACAATCAGTAAGCCAGCTGTCAAGGAAACAATCAGTAGGCCAGCTGTCAAGGAAATGATCAGTAAGCCAGCTGTCAAGGAAACAATCAGTAAGCCAGCTGTCAAGGAAACAATCAGTAAGCCATCTGTCAAGGAAATGATCAGTGAGCCAGCTGTCAAGGAAACAATCAGTAAGCCAGCTGTCAAGGAAACAATTATTAAGCCAGCTGTCAAGGAAACAATCAGTAGGCAAGCTGTCAAGGAAACAATCAGTAGGCCAGCTGTCAAGGAAATAATCATTAAGCCAGCTGTCAAGGAAACAATCAGTAAGCCAGCTGTCAAGGAAACAATCAGTAGGCCAGCTGTCAAGGAAACAACCATTAAGCCAGCTGTCAAGGAAACAATCAGTAAGCCAGCTGTCAAGGATCAGTAAGCCAGCTGTCAAGGAAACAATCAGTAGGCCAGCTGTCAAGGAAACAACCAGTAAGCCAGCTGTCAAAGAAACAATTATTAAGCCAGCTGTCAAGGAAACAGTCAGTAGGCCAACTGGTAAAGAAATAACCAGTTGGCCAGCTGTCAAGGAAACATATCAGTAAACCAACTAGTAAGGAGCACAATCAGTAGGTAAACTGGCAGGGAAACAATCCGTAATGTTTCTGGAGAAAAAAAATCATCGAAAAATGAGTGGAAGTAGTTTGAGGCTGGCAACAAAACAAGAAAATATTGTAAACCCAGTAAAGCTAATCTTTGCAATGGATGCAGCACTTTTTCTGATCCATTTTGCTCTATGCAAGATGTTGTGTCTTCTTGCAATGGCTCATTTGCACTTGGACAGTTTAAACTCATGTCCATATAACTCATGTCCATACAACTCATGTCCATACAACTCATGTCCATATATTGTGCTCATATGAGTCTCGAAAGAACAAGACAAAGAAAGAACAGCCCCCCCCTCATGCATGTCATACAAGGCAACTAATAGAAGGTTGGGCATGAGGCTGGCAACCTCATCATGTCAAACAAATTGCCAAAGAAACCACAGCTGTAAGAGTGTATGAATGCTTGGTGCAGGCTTCCTGCAAGAGGACCAGTTACAGTTGTGGCTCCATGCTTTGTTAGGAGCTCACAAGAACATGATAGTGATGGGCAAGTTGTAGTTGGCATGTGAACAGAAGAACCACATTGTGAGCCAACTATGTAATATGAATACATTAAAGTACGAACCACACATTGTAATATAATGCGAATCTTGACATGTACGATATTCTGTAAATAAACATGGCTACGAACTGAACATGCTTTTACTGAGTGCTCTCTGAAACATGTGTGTGCTTGTGTAGATGACGAGGTAATGCTTATATACATACATCATAACATTACAAACTAGACAGCTCTTCTCTTTCTTTTCCTTCCTTTTTCGCTCCTTATGGAGCCATCACAGCATCTGATCCTCTTAGCAGGAAACCTGCACTAATGCATTCATGTGCTTTTGCAGTAGTGTTTCTGCAGCTATGTTTTTTTACATGATGAAGTTGCCAGCCTCCATGCACAATCTAATGTTATCTGCCTCTAATGACATGCCAGAGGGAGCAGTTATCTTATTTTTCCTTTGACTCGTTAGAACCCCCCCCCCCCCAATTGCACGGGGCTAAATAATTCAGTGGATATCTTTGAATAAAATTAAGGTCCTAGGTTTTTTTAATGCAATTAATTTTTTTTTATATCTCTTCTTTTATATTTTAGTAATTAGTTTCCTATCCGGTACCATCATTGTAAATTTCATAATCCTGTACCATCATTGTAAATTTCATAATCCTGTACCATCATTATAAATTTCATAATCCTGTACCATCATTGTAAATTTCATACATGACTGCAGTACTATGAAAGTAAACAGCTTTCAGAGTGTTGCACATATTCTTACTTTGTAAAATATCTGGAAATCTGACAACGTACCCCCAGAAGTATAAGCACCATTTCAGACAGGCAAAAGTTGTCAAGTCACAGTTTGGTTTTTCGGTGAAGGTCAAGGCAATCCCATAGCAGAAACTGCTGTAGGGGAGTGAAATGTTAGAGACTTCACCATACTAGGTCCAGCTTTATGAGATAGGGTGACCAGCTCCCTTCCTAGCTCCCTTAGCCTTTCCTAACTTGTGCCAATCAGATGCTGTCTTTAAGAGTTCTTCCTCAATTACAAAGTTTAGTAAAATCATTAAAATTTAAAAAATTTAAATATGAAATATTTTTGAACTAATGGAAAAATTGTAAAGATTTTTTAAAGATTTACCCAAGTGGAAGTATCCTTAGAATTTCTATCAGTTGATTAAAAAAAAAAAAGAATGGATATTTGGTAATAATTCTCAAATCTACTGCCATGGAAAACTTACAGGAAAATTATGGTTTCTTTAGTAAACTTTAGAAGTATCAGAATGGGCAAAGGTAAATAGTTGTTCAAGGTCATTAATATGAGGTTCTGTATAGGGCTGGCAACCTCATCATGTACAACCACTGCTACAAGAGCATGTCAGTGCTTGATGGAGGCTTCCTGGAAGGGGAGTAGCAGCAGTGGTGTCTCCATTCTCCATATGAAGCACAAAGGAAAATGATGATGATGATGAATGAGTATTACATGTTTGCAGTATATTCCGGAACCTTCTTCATGTGGAGCATTTCTTCTTGTTACAGGCACGGACTGTGAAACGGAGATTGATATTTGCGTTACCCGTCAGCCATGTCAGAACGGTGGCCAGTGTGTTGTTGTTGGCGATGGCTTCAGGTGTAACTGCCCTCTGCCGTGGATCGGAGACTACTGCAATCACCGTGAGTTAGCTTGATTTGAATGGCTATGCATGTTTATGTTGTTATCTGGCATAAATTCAAGTGATGAAAGTTAATGTACGCGTAATATTCAGAAAAATAAAGAAAGGCATTTAAAAAAGGATTGGTGTTACAACCACTTCCAATAAATTCTTCTTCGTTGTCTCTGTCAACTACCAATGGAAGAAGGAAAGGGATATAGACAACAGATCTGACCCAGTCCACCAGCTTCATAGACACCAGCAGACCATCCTTTTCCACCTGAGAACTGGCCACTACAGATTATAGGCCACCTCTATCGTCTCAGGATATCCCATACTAATGAGTGTCCATGTGCAGCCGGAATCCAGACTCCTCATCTCATTATCTTAAACTGCACAGCCCATGATGATCTACCATGCCATACTTGGCCAGATGGTGATGAGCTCAGGCAGAAGCTATGGGCCTGCTTCATGAACCTGTAAAACTCTGGGGTCTTCGTCCTGGCAATAGGCCTGCAAATTTAGCATGACTAACAAACTGAATGAAAGGAAGAAGGAGTCTGTCTTCTATGAAGCATTTTCCCACAGCTAGACCTCAGGGCATTTCTGTTCTGGTCCAGGTCTTTCCATATCTACTTACTAGGTAAATGAATGGGATCCAGATTTATTCAGCATTAGATTGGGCACAGAAACTTTCTATTGTTTATAAAACTTTTTGTTCCAAATCAGGTTTCTAATACCTTATAAAAATTTTGATTTTATTGTAAATAATTCTGTAACATTTTACAACATTGTTACTATTTTTAGACACTAACTTCCAATCCTACAGTTCAGGATTACTGAAGTTATTTATAAAAAAACCAACTGCAACAACAGTTCTAAAATACAATAATGAGATTCCAATTCAAATTTGGTGCTCAGAACTCAAATAAAAAACAAAATAATAATTAAAATGCCTCAGTGAATTGAAAAATAGCATCAGTACCTAGTATGGCCACCATTTCCATGGCAACTGTAGTATCCAATGCTTTGTTACACATAACTATTATTGTTGTAGGTTAAGCATGTGCATTTTAATTGAAATTCTACATTTACTTATGAAAACCTGCATTTACTGATGAAAACTGGCACTTACTGATGAAAACCTGCATTTACTGATGAAAATCTGCATTTACTGATGATTTCTGCATTTACTGATGAAAACCTGCATTTCACTATAGCTTCTCCCCATAATTGTGTACATATAAAAAATGTTTGCAGGAGAACCACTGAACACCAGTGTTGAGGTTATTGGTCATGGCTACGTTGAGTTCAGCAAAGATCTTCTCCCTCATCAACGCCGTAACACTGTTGAGGTCATAAGTGTGACCATCTCAACCACTGAGTCTAATGGTTTGCTCTTCTGGCAAGGGCAACAACCAGGAAGTCAAGGTGGCAAGGATTACCTGGCCATGGCTGTAAAAGATGGATTTGTAGAGTTTAGGTATGTTGGTATATTATCTTTTGTTGTATCAGTTTTTAATTAAAGTAATTCTTTCATCATTCCGTACACTTTACCTCCCCAAGGAGCATAGGCCTTCAACAAACTTCTGTCCCAGGCCGTCAGCTCAAGATCTTTTCATGTCTTCCTAGTGCCTTTCATTTCTGTCACCAGTTCTCTTCTCTTGTGTGTTTTTTTGGTCTCTCTCTAAAATGTTTACTCTTGAGATTCCATATCAAGGACTATAATGCTATCAACAGATTTCTTCAGTGTCAGACAGGATTTAACAAGAACAAAAGTAAATATATAGTAATTGGGAAGGTGAAGGTCTGAGGCTGTTCTTACAGTACATATGACTTTTGACAGGTGAAAGTCAATTAAATATCTGACTGGAAACACCAGGCTTTTATACCCCTCCACCTGAATATTATTATTATTATTTTTTTTTTAACATACACGCAAAATTTGTAATTTTGATTTGCCATATTTACAATGATTGGACATATGTGATGCCACTTTATCATAAGATAGTCGTTCATATTATTTGGAATTGAAAACAATATATATTCTTATTATAACCCATCAGAGGTTGAATGGGATATTTCTCATCATCAAATTTAAAAAAAAAAAAATCAACTGTAAGAACTATAGAGAGACTAATTGTAAGAACTGGAGAGAGACTAATTCAAATTGTAAGAATTATACCTATTGTAAAGGTTTCAAACCTGGTAACTTTGTTTTGAGAAGGAAGCAGTCTAGCCTCTCTGCCACTCTACATTTATTTGATGAGTTAAAGGAATTTATTTTCTTTACATATTTCCGCAGATATGAGCTAGGAAGTGGACCTGCAGTAATCCGGTCTACTGGAACAGTTGATGATGGCTTCCCACATGTTGTAGTTGCTGAAAGGTAACAAAAGATGTGAACTTTGTCAGGCACTGTCATGTCTATCTCTGTTGATATTTAGAAGTTTTTCTGTTAACTCAGAGTTAGATTTGACATTATTCACTTTATTATAGAAGTTTTTCTGTTAATTCAAAGTTTAATTTAACATTGTTCACTTTATTTTTGAAGTTTTTGTACCTAATTCAAGTTTGATTTAACATTAACTTTATTTTGGATGGTTGCTTAGACTAGAAGGATTGAAATGATATGACGAGATGACTAATGCAGAACTGATGAGAAGAGACAGACAAGTGCCAGTGGAACAAGAGATGAGAAGAGACAGACAAGTGCCATTGGAACAAGAGATGAGAAGAGACAGACAAGTGCCAGTGGAACAAGAGATGAGAAGAGACAGACAAGTGCCATTGGAACAAGAGATGAGAAGAGACAGACAAGTGCCAGTGGAACAAGAGATGAGAAGAGACAGACAAGTGCCATTGGAACAAGAGATGAGAAGAGACAGACAAGTGCCAGTGGAACAAGAGATGAGAAGAGACAGACAAGTGCCAGTGGAACAAGAGATGAGAAGAGACAGACAAGTGCCATTGGAACAAGAGATGAGAAGAGACAGACAAGTGCCATCGGAACAAGCGATGAGAAGAGACAGACAAGTGCCATTGGAACAAGAGATGAGAAGAGACAGACAAGTGCCAGTGGAACAAGAGATGAGAAGAGACAGACAAGTGCCAGTGGAACAAGAGATGAGAAGAGACAGACAAGTGCCAGTGGAACAAGAGATGAGAAGAGACAGACAAGTGCCAGTGGAACAAGAGATGAGAAGAGACAGACAAGTGCCAGTGGAACAAGAGATGAGAAGAAGGGGATGGCGATTCGATAGGACAGACAGTGAGGAAACCTGTTGATAGTATTACAAGGCCATCCTCTTCCTGGAATCCCCAGGTTAAGAGCGGTAGAGGGAGGTCAAAAGGCACATTGAGAAGAGATCTGAAGACAGACATGAAAGACATGAGGAAAGACATGAGGAAAGACATGAGGAAAGACATGAGGAAAGACATGAGGAAAGACATGAGGAAAGACACGGAGTTGATGGCACGGCACGGAAAGACTTGGCATAAGTTTGTTGAAGGACTTGGGGAGGTGAAGGGTAATGAATATTTTATTCACAGTTCAAAATCTCGCTGTAGCCAAAAAAAACAAAAACATTAGTCAGTTCACTTGAGTATGGTTTTCTCACTTCAGTTTCTAATATTTCAGTCCCAGTCTTGAATATGTTTACTCTGTTCAGAGCCTAAAGTAATTGTCGTCAAAGTTTGAAATGACTTTCCATTCTAAGCTCGAAGTGGCTGCCTCCTCATAGTTATTAATGGCTGGAACTCTGCTTAGCTGGAAAATCTACCACCGTTTTGATAGTGCAATTCTTCTGCCTTTTTTTTATGTTAAAGTATGTCAAATCTGCTGCAGTCACTTTATGTGTAATTATTTTGTGATCCTTTGACGAAGTACCGAAAAATGAATTATTTTATGAAATTCTGCAAAAAGTAATTATTTTGTGAAAATTTTCTGAAATACGAATTATTTTGTGAATCATGTTATGGAATATTGAAAAACGAATTATTTTGTGAATCATTTAATGAAATACAAAAACACGAGTAGTTAATCTGAAATACACTTTTAACAATAAAAGCAAGAAATATAGAAAATAAATAAGGGAAAGTAGATAATACGAGTAACTTACAAAATTAATGTGGACAAATGAAAATGTTCTAGCTGACTGAAATAAAACTGCAAAGAAATCCTTCGATGGCCTTTTTCCTTTGATGAGTAAATCAATATCAACATTTTCCTTTGATGAGTAAGATCAATATCATCATTTTTCTTTGATGAGTAAATCAATATCATCATTTTCCTTTGATGAGTAAATCAATATCATCATTTTCCTTTGATGAGTAAATCAATATCAACATTTTTCTTTGATGAGTAAATCAATATCAACATTTTTCTTTGATGAGTAGATCAACATTTTTCTTTGATGAGTAAATCAATATCATCATTTTCCTTTGATGAGTAAATCAATATCATCATTTTCCTTTGATGAGTAAATCAATATCAACATTTTCCTTTGATGAGTAAGATCAATATCATCATTTTTCTTTGATGAGTAAATCAATATCATCATTTTCCTTTGATGAGTAAATCAATATCAACATTTTCCTTTGATGAGTAAGATCAATATCATCATTTTTCTTTGATGAGTAAATCAATATCATCATTTTCCTTTGATGAGTAAATCAATATCATCATTTTCCTTTGATGAGTAAATCAATATCATCATTTTCCTTTGATGAGTAAATCAATATCAACATTTTTCTTTGATGAGTAAATCAATATCAACTTTTTCCTTTGATGATTAGATCAACATTTTTCTTTAATGAGTAGATCAACATTTTTCTTGAATGAGTAGATCAACATTTTCTTTAATGAGTAGATCAACATTTTTCTTGAATGAGAAGATCAACATTTTTCTTGAACGAGTAGATCAACATTTTTCTTGAATGAGTAGATCAACATTTTTTCTTGAATTAGTAGATCAACATTTTTTTTTGAATGAGTAGATCAACATTTGTCTTTAATGAGTAGATCAACATCAACATTTTTCTTGAATGAGTAGATCAACATTTTTCTTGAACGAGTAGATCAACATTTTTCTTGAATGAGTAGATCAACATTTTTCTTGAATTAGTAGATCAACATTTTTTTTTGAATGAGTAGATCAACATTTTTTTTTGAATGAGTAGATCAACATTTGTCTTTAATGAGTAGATCAACATCAACATTTTTCTTGAATGAGTAGATCAACATTTTTCTTGAACGAGTAGATCAACATTTTTCTTGAATGAGTAGATCAACATTTTTCTTGAATGAGTAGATCAACATTTTTCTTTAATGAGTAGATCAACATTTTTCTTGAATGAGTAGATCAACATTTTTCTTTAATGAGTAGATCAACATTTTTCTTGAATGAGTAGATCAACATTTTTCTTTAATGAGTAGATCAACATCTTCATTTTTCTCTCCTTACAGAGCATAGAGCCACCGCTGTAGCTAGTTCTCTGGCAGGAAGACTTCACCAAGCAGTCACATGCTCTTGCAGTGATAGTTACACTGACAGTTTATATTATATGATGAGGTTGCCAGATACATGCCCAACCTTATATTAGTTGCCTTGTATGACATGCCTGAGGGTTCAGTTTATGTTGTTGAGTTTTTTGTTGTTGAGTAGATAAGCCAAGTTAAAGACAGTCAAAATTGATTGATTGATGGGCTAGTAATAACGATGTTGGTGGTATTCAATGATGACTTACAAGGACTACGGTCTGTTCATCTATTTTGTCTTCTCATGATTTGTTAATTCTTCTCATAATTTGTTTATTTTATTTAAACTGATTGTGGTAATCTGATCTTTTTTGGTTACTGTCAGTATCAAGGTGCTAAGCACAGTGAGGATCTGAGATTAATTGTCGTGCCTCATTAACCATTAGGTGGTACATTTTTATCTACATTTCTCTATAGACTGGGCAGGAATGGAAGTTTGAGCATTGACAACCAAGAGCCAGTCAAGGGGGCATCGAGGGGAGCTCTCCAGGTGCTCAATGTTCCAGGGAATATCTACTTTGGTAAGTGTTGCTTGATAAATTACTCCACAACATATATATATATATATATATATAATTTATATACTCAGGAGGTGTTTAACTGGTGCAAGGAAACTGGTTCCAAAGTCAATCCCAACAAGGCCTGCGTGATGTGGTGCTCCTTAAGCAACTCCATAGTGAAAACAGATCTTCCAGATATTACTCTCAATGGACAGAAAAATGAAAGGCAAGAAAAGCTGAAATACCTTGGAATTGCATTTGATTGCTGGCTATGGTATAAGTACCATGCTGATCACATCATACAGAAATGCAGCAGAGGTCTGGCAGCCCCGTAAATAATGGCCGCTGCGCATCTGGAGCAGAGAATACTATTTCTTCTTTATCATCAGCTCGTCATATCAGTCATTGAGTATGGGCCGGGAATACTAATGCTGTCGGTAACACAACGTGAACACCTAGAATGCATTCAAAATGAAGGGATCCACATAGTCTTGTGCTGTAGGCATGATACCCCCATTGTGACAATGAGGTACATGCTTGGAGCGCTGTCGATTAGATCCAGATATGTGATGGCCTAGGCAAAAGCCAGTTTGCAAGTAACCACAGACAAATGGCATCCCCTGCATGGAAACATAGCAGACATCAAGGGAGCAATAAGGAGGGGATGTCATGGATGGCACAGGCAGAAACAACGATCAAGCAGGTTACCACAGTTGAAAATATATTCAAAGGGGAAGAGTGGAGTAAGTCAGATGAGAACTGGATTAACTACCAGCAAGTCATCATCAGCCTTGGCAGAGAGCATAGAACTTGGGGCAATGGGAAAGCGGAAATGGAAATTAAATAAAATGATACTTGATCATGCTGGGGATAATCATTCCATTGTGTATACTGATGGGTCTGTGATCCATGGTGAAAAATCAGGTTGGGGCTTCTCTGCAATGGTAATGGGCAGCATTGTCGCTGAACATAGTGGGGTGTACAAGATAACAACTTGAATGAGAATGGAGGTAGAGGCAGCTACTGCAGCTTTAAGGTGTAGAGATGGGCAAATCGACACACTCCGCTGTTTCGAGACATTCGGCACAGTGATTTAAACTGTATCGACACACTGTTTCGACACAACGGCACAACGGCACTTTTGCCCGTGTTGGGACAAGTCTCTAGCAATAGACAGTATACATGAAATCTATGGCGTTTCGTGTGACTACAATTCAATATTTTTACACGTCTTCATTATGATGAAATAAAACGGAGATATGATGATAGCTGCAGTATATGTGAAAATAATAAAAAACAACAATAATAATAACAGTAATAATAACACATGATATCAAACTAGAGTAAGCTAGTTTTGGTAAACAATGATTCAAATCCACACCGAGTACACAGATATCAGCAGAGCTAATAAAGTGTCCATTACATTTATACGAACACATGGACACTTTCAACTTTAACATAGTGCCTAAAACATTGACAACTGCAGCACTGACACAATTTCCAGTGTCTATAACTTCTCAGCAAAAATAATATCACTTGTAAAATCAAGTCATCATAACACATCCCTGAAAAATATGACATGTTTAATCTTCCATACTATCTATGAACGACTAATGTCCCGGACGCTTGACTCAAATTTTAGAAAGGCCCACGGAAGGTGAGACAGTGAGACAGTGTGCCTCTTTGCAAAACAGCGAGGCAGACAGGAACTGAAACTGTTTCGAAACAAGAAGCAGTCTGTGTTTCAGATATTTTGGACTCAGCGCTGTTTCAAAGCATTGTTTCGACACACACACACAGTAGCCATCTCTATTAAGGTGGCTAACTGAAACTTCAGTAACAAAGGCAGTCATTGTATCAGACTCTCAGTCCATGCTTCAAAAGATTCAAAATGGTTGGCTACGGCATGAATGGAAAACATTCATAGAAGCTTCAGATCTGCAGGAGCTGGTGTGGATCTACTGTCCTGGTCATGCAAGGGTATGTGGTAATGAGAGAGCTGACAAACTAGCATCAAGAGCATCAACAGTGGGGACACTGGATATGGATAAGGGAGAGATACTGAGAACAATTAATGATCACATGTTAGAGAATGACACTGCAATTGATGAATCATCAAGGTTAAGACTGTTGGAATTGGGCATCAGACGTCAGGCTAGATGGATGTATGAGAGGATGAATCCATCATGGTTTTAACCAGCTAGTTACAGGAACAGTTAGCATTCACACTCTTTGTCATATACTAAGGGAGACTGAGCACCTATGGGTTTGCCCAGAGTACAATGATCTTGATTCTGCTCAACAATAACAATATTTGTGATAAATGGATGTCGTAGTATTCTTTATACATAAGTAGAAAAAAAAGTTTGTTTGCATAAGCTTTTAATGTCTAGTCAATCTGGTTAAAATGAAGGACAATGGGTCGTTTTCTTTGATGTCATACAAATAAGTCACCAGTGTTGATAGGGTTAGAATTATGGTTATGGATTCCTAAACCTAATGCTAACCCGTATCCCTTTTATCGCATCTCTGAATTCTTTTTTTAAGGCCGTATCAAACAGATGGCCCACTGTCCTTTATTTCAACCATAAATCTATACAGTACTTTATATCAGCGGTCAAGTTTCGCTGCTTTATTTTTCAGTAAAACGGAGATCTATTACCACTGTTCTATGAACTGTTTAATTTTGTAAAGTTGTATTAGGTTTTCCTGCCTCCCATGATTATAAGTTGAAATAATTCATCCATCAAATAATGGATGAGCCTAATTCAAAGAAACCAAAGCTGGTAGATAGGGTCAGAGGTCATGATAGTAGTCGCAGTATTTTATGCAAGGGATGAATTCCTTAATTTAAAACTAGCATAATAATCACTGTTTTTTAATTGGAATAATGGTAAGGCAGTACATTCTCAGAGCACATCAATGTACAACTACGAGGATATTTTTGCTTTTAAACATGGCAGTGTTTTGTCTTCATTTTTAAGACATTATTATAATATATATATATATATATATATATATATATGTATCATCACCATAGTTATATTTCTGTTATAAAGTTAATGATTGTCTAGTGCATTTTACAAAACTAACACAACCATGTTATGAATTCTATGATAACTTTAAGGGATATGAAAGGGATACTTTCAGGGATATTGTACACCTGCATTTTAAATGATTATCACAAACAACATTTCTAATACACATAAATAACAGCACAAGACTTTATTAGTGTGGTTTATATCAATCAATCAATACTCTTTAGCTCCCTGAGGAGCATAGGCCTTCAACAAACACATGCCAAGTCTTCCTGTCCTGTGCCATCCGCTCAAGTTCTTTCCATGTTTTCCTCATCATTTTCAACTCTGTATCCAGCTCTCTTCTCCATGTGTTTTTGGTCTACCTCTGCCTCTCTTTCCCTATGGATTCCAGAACAAGGACTGCCTTGTAATGCTATCAACAAATTTCCTCAATGTGTGTCCTGTCCATTGCCAGCGTCTTCTTCTCAGCTCTTGTTCCACTGGCACTTGTCATCAATTCCACATTTGTGACTTTGCCTTTTGGCTTTCTCTAGGTTGCTTCATGTGCCTCCTTTCCAGAGGACCGTCTTGGGTGGCTGAGTTGATTTGTGGTTTATATCGCACTATTTCAAATGTTTATTAATTCGTGTATGTCATTTGTCATTGTAAAACTATATCACTTATACTATATTAATATATTTTTTGTGTAAGGTTTTTCTGGGTGTTTGTGCTGGTTTCTACAGGGTTTTACTAGTCCTGTTTACAGGTTTTCATCTCAGGATGACAGGTATGGCCAGGTATTTGGCAAGAAATATTTCTCACTAATATTATTTGTACACAGAGTTATTATTATTTCAGTCTTTAGTGAATCAAATTTTTCCTGAATTTCTTTTAATAGGTGGCGTTCCTGATCTCAGCCAATACACAGCTGATCTCTTCAAAGACAATTTCGTTGGATGCTTGACTAATGTGAGACTACAGACTAACAGAGTGTTAAGCTTTGACACTGATCCTATTGGAGGATGGAACGTTAGCCCATGCTCGATGGCCAAATAGGTCAGCCCCAATGCTCATTTATGTCATCTTTTTAAAACTAAAATTGTCACTCTGGTAAATAGAAACTTTTGTCATTGTCCATATATCTGAGTTAAATATGTTTTGTCTGTGACCTGTATATACCTAGCATTGTATCAGAACGCTTGAATTTGTTTTGTCATGCGACGAGAGTGATGTCTGAATGAAATTATTAAAATTTGATGTCATTTCTTTGGATCTCTTGATCATTTTTCTTGTTTAACTTAGTAGAAAGCATTGTAGTGTGCCAGGTTCCTGCAAGCCAAACAAGCAAATTTCCAAGTGCACTACCAAGAAGAGGTGAATGAGTTGGGGCACCTGTACTGAGTACATAAGTAAATGTTATTGGCTGGTAGGATTTATAGTGCCTTTTAGTATTTACTGCACTCTAATTATATTGCAGATCATGCCTACATAGAGTTTTAAGCATTATTAGTAAATGTTGCTTTTACAACTGTTAAGCCAGTCGCTAATAAGATGTTTATAGAGGAAGAATATTTCTGGGTGATTTAGACACTAGCATGATATTTCTGGGTGATTTAGACACTAGCATGATATTTCTGGGTGATTTAGACACTAGCATGATATTTCTAACCTTCATGGAGCTGGCAACCTCATGTAAAACAAATTGCTACAAAGCCATCTGCTCTAATGCAGACTTCCTGGGAACCAGCTACAATGGGGGCTCCATGCTTCGTAAGGAGCAAAAAGAAGAAAAAGGAAACTAAGAAAGAATGACACTTGTGGCCTGTAATTCCCAGGTGGCTTTTAACGAAACAGAAAGGAATACTGCTCATTCATGCATACCAGAAAAGGTGATTAATGTGAGGTTACGTGCTGGCAACATCATCACATATAAAACACATTGCAACAGACATCACCACTAAAAGAACACATGAATGCTTTGTGACAGTCACTCTGCAAAAATGCCAGCCACTGTGGTGGGCTGCATGCTCCATAATGAGCAGTAAAGGGAAATAATAATGATTATACTAAATCATTATCATTGTGCTAAAGTTGAAACAAGATGACAGACATATTGGCTTTTATATTTTAACACATGTTTTGGCTAGTAGCTATCAAAGAATGTTTATACAACAGTGCCTCGAGAAGTCTTCAAAAGAAATGCAAATCAAAGAAAAGAAAAGTTTAATTGAGATTATTCAGCTGATTCACGACTTGGAGGTAATCTGATTATTTGCAATATATCTACTGCTGTTTGTGGTAAATCTGCTGAATCGTGTACATTTACAAAATATCAAAACCCACACACCAAACATCTGCCATTGTGTATTGTGTCAGTGAAGACATGTGATAATATGTATTAAAACTATGCATGTGTTTTACTGTGACTAAATACTCAAGCTACCTTTCTACTGCTAACAAAAAGATTTGATTTACACACAACATGTGCTCAGTGCCTTTATTAGGAGAATCTGCTTATTATGTCAGTTATATTATTATAACTGCACACACAAGCTCACACACATATAGACTGTCCTTGACTTAATGATGGGGGTTTACAACCTCGATGTAAGTCAGTATGGCCGAAAGTTGGAAATCACTATAAACTATAAAAATCATAGGGTCATGTTTACAATCAATCTGCCAGATTGCTAAAATTTGTAGGCCAGCTTTATTTTCTCAAATGAATTTTATTCTGTGTTTATAGTAGAATAATAGTAGCCCCGTTCAGCCATAACTGGCAACAGGAATGGGCACCTGAGGTGATAGCCCTCAGCTGCTTTTTTCCTGGTGTTCCTTATTGGTGTGTTGTTTTCTCTTCTGTTTGTTGTGAGAGCTTCTTGTCGCCCAATCTGAGATGGTGCCGTAGGAAGCATCACCGCTTGGTGTGATTGGCAGCTTCATCCTCCCAGGTTGCTGGATTTATGTCCAGTGCCTTTTTGTCTCTCTTGCACACATCTTTGAACCTCAGCTGATGAGTCAGCTAAAAATTTGTAGCCGTGGCACCGATAAAATGACTGCCAAACATCTGCTTCAAAGATGCCCAACATAGGAGGAACAGATAAAGCACATGGCCATAGCCAGTACCATTCTGGGAAAAAGCTCTATAGAGATAGAAAGAACCTCAAGCTAACAACTGCCTTCTTTGAATATGTTCAAGTTGATATCTGAGAGTGTATAAAGAACCTCAGCTGCGGTCACCAGGTTGTTGCCATCTGCCAGTTGTTGTGAAATAATACAGTTTATAATTTATAACATAAAATTATTATATTGTTATAAATTATAACATAAAATTACTGTACTGCACTGTGCTTAACTGTAATAAATAATGAATAAATAAATCAAAAACATTTTCAGCTGAATGTCGGGAGTCATAAATAACCGAAGTGGGATGGCCATTGTAAGTAAGAGTAGTCATAAACCGCAAACGTCATAAGTTGAGGACAGTCTGTACATAGGTTGAAAATGCTTCTATGTGTGATTGTACTTGGATATAAACTATCCTGAATGTGATATGAGCTGAGCTTAATTTCATTTATCTCATGCTAATTTCACACACCCAGATGTACTCATATGAATGTTCTTTATAAGCAAGGGCTGTATCACTATGCAAAGTAGCATTACGATAAAACTTTCCTAAATTTAGATGTAACATAAGCCGAGTAGCATTTATAACCGCTCAATTAACATAGTAATTTAAGTGCTTTCTGTAACAATTTGTACACTTGCATAATTCAAGAAAGTCTTTTTTTTTTTTTTTTAACTATTTATTTTGTCTTGTTTTAGTAAGTAAATAAATATTCAGTATTTTGTCCAAAGCATAATAAATAAACCAACAAATGTTTACCACATCCAAATCTTACTTGTTTGTTTTGTTAATTAGTTCTAATAATCTGATATATACAGGGTGATTGAAAAAAATCCCTTCCAACTTTTACATTTTTATATCTTCCGCAATGAAGGAGCTGACAGACTAGTTTCAAGAGCATCCACAGAAGGTGCATTGGATATGGATAAGGGAGGGATACTGAAGGCAATTAAAGATCGGCTGTTAGAGAATGATACTGCAATTGATGAATCATCAAGGCTAATAAGATTGCTGAAATATGGCATCAATAGTAAGACCAGCAGGGATGGACATATGAGAGGATGCATCTGGCGTGTATACAACCAGCATGCAACAGCATACATGCCACACTTAAAGGTTTACCCATAATCTGTACGGGGTGTTTGCGTTTTCAGATGTGTACGGGCCGTACACGGGTCTGTACGGGTTTTTTCGCCTAATTATTAACCCTTTCAGCACCATTATGACGTACGGACAAACAATTAGTGCGATACCTCGTTCCCATTCACGTCCTATTTTACAGAACTCTTTTTGACATTTGCTGAGGGAGTCTGAGCACCAATGGGTTTGCCCAGAGTGCAATGACTTAAATTCTGATCAATAATAACAATACATTCACTTGTATCTACTGGATATAATTAACTAATGTCAAAACAAGGAGCTTCTTTTTTTTCTTCTTTGTTCACCTTCAGACTTCTGCATTAATGACTAATAAAGGCAGTAGTCAGCTCAAGGTTCCTGACATCTCCATAAATTGTATTAATTTTTTTGCAGAAATAGACTAAATGATGATACAGTCAATTACAAAACAATTTTAACTCTTGTTGTTTAGGTTTTTAACGCAAGTTGTAAATCATGGACAGAAGTAGGTTTTTGTCACTCTGTTCTCTGCTCTAAACAAGTAGCAACAACTACCATTTGACAAATGAGTTTTATTTATTTACATTTATTACCAGAAACAAAATAAAATTTTAAATGGTCAATAAACTGACATTACAAGAAGCAACAAAAGTAGCCGCCGCTTGCTGTCAAATTATGTGTTGAATAAACCAAATCCATACCTCTCAATTTCTACAGGAAAAGAATAATCTGTGCAGGTTTTTTAAAATTGTCATTGGTTAACTGATTCCGTACGTAATTATTTTCAGCTCTGGACGGAATTATTTTTAAGCCCCAAAAATTTACACATACATAATTTACGTTTACTGACAATGTGTGTCTAATCATGAGTTAAGTATAACATATTATATATCAAATTAAAGTACATTGGATGAACAATATAAATCCATATGCCTTTCTAGCTAATTTTATGTTATGTTTATGTTATAACAGATAACACGTACACGGAAAAAAGATAACTTGAAATTTTGAACAAAAATTTTTGACTTACGTAAGGCTTGTAACATAAATTGTTATCACAATACAGTTTCACTGCTCTCTTTGTGCAGGTAATCCATTTAGAAACACAGAAAAAGTAAGAAAGTTATGGTTGATCACACAGTTTGTTCACTGTTCACATATTAATAACATATCCTGTGTGTTTTTCGGCCATTATGGCGATACGACAAAACACGATTAAAGATGAAGATAAATGTGAAAAAATCCGTTCAAACGCAAATAAAAGACGTTGAAGCTTGTTGAAATTTGCCCAGTTTTGTGTTTACTTCCGTTCGAGATAAATTCCGGGCAGTATAAAATATCAGAATAGAAAGAAACAATGAAATAAATCAGCGTCTTTTAAAAGATCTTACGTCTACAGCGTTCGGCCTTTGCGTCTATTATTAGATCTTGCATACGGAATCAGTTAACAGGCGTACAGGCACTTCATACAGGTTTTTTTCATACTTAACATTTTTTTTTCTTCAAACTAGTTCATTTTTTTGCAAAAGGTGTCTGTACTGCATATAATACAGCACGTCCAAAATTAAAAGAAATAGGCCCTACAGTTCATTTTAGCTAAAATGTGTGTAACTTAGTTTAATGTTTTTCAATTCTTAAACGATCTTCTGTATTAAAAAAATATCCTTTTTTTTTTTTTGGACGCTAGGTTTTTTTTTGGTATTGCGTACAGGTTTTAACAAATTTGTACAGGTTTTTAATCGGTTTGGTGTACAGGTGTTTGTCTTAGGAGGTTGACAAGTATGCAAATCTCATGCTGAGCTGTAATGGTAATGTGACAATTTAATTTAGTTAATTGTCTTTATTGTCATGTTTGCTTCATAAAAGCTGCACACTGACAACTCCATCAGTGCTCAGATGTCCTCCCTTAGATCACACAAGGAAGATCTTGGCACAGTGCACGAACTCCATAGCACTGGCGAGAATCCCAGAAGAAATAATTTAAAATTAGGAAGTGACTTTTCAATCATGGATGCTTGCGTTGAATAGAAAGATTGAAACGACGTGACAAGATACCTAATATGGAACTGACAATCAGAACTAGACAGGTGCCACTGGAACAAGAGGTGAGAAGAAGAAGCTGGCAATGGTGAGGACACACACTGAGGAAACTTATTGATAGCATTATAATGTAATTCTTGTGGAATCCCTAGGGCAGGGGTAGGCAGCCCAGGGGCTGTAGGAATCTATTTTAAATACACCGCAATCTCTAAAGATCTACCTTTATAAACTCTTGGGTTTTTTTTTCGGAGTACCTGGAATCTGGAATAAATCCAGTCTCTATGTAACTTTTATCTCTACTGCACAATCTGCTTCCTGCAATCTCATCATCAAAGCGGTAGAAAATTGAAACTAAATATCTTCCAGAATGTTAACTTCACTTCAAAGAACAGATCACTTTCTGTCTTATACAGTTTACGAACAAAGTGAATTTAGTAAGCTAACATGCAGGTCTGACACCTGGGGACCTCTATTAAGTGCTGGTGGTAGAGGGCTTATCTGAAATGTACTTAGATTTTACAATTCTTCAGGGATAGGCAGCCCAGGAGCTGTAAGAATCCATTATTAATACACCGCAATCTCTAAAAATCTACCTTTATAAAATCTTTTTTTTTTTTTTCAGAGTACCTGGAATCTGGAATAAATCCAGTCTCTATGTAACTTTTATCTCTACTGCACAATCTGCTTCCTGCAATCTCATCATCAAAGCGGTGGAAAATTGAAACTAAATATCTTTTTTTTAGGCCACAAACGGCTCCTGGGTCGACCCAGCCCCAAATGGGTACCAAAGCAACTCTGGGAAGGTTAAGGCGGCCGGCGTGATGCCGACCACATCACCCCTAGTGTGCCGACCATGAAGATAATATGGTCCTAACACCATATTCCCAATATGCCTCAATGGGCGTGTAACGGGTTCCTTTACCTTTTTATCTTCTAGAATGTTAACTTCACTTCAAAGAACAGATCACTTTCTGTCTTATACAGTTTACGAATAAAGTGAATTTAGTAAGCTAACATGCAGGTTTGACACCTGGGGACCTCTATTAAGTGCCGGTGGTAGAGGGCTAATCTGAAATGTACTTAGATTTAAAAATTCTTCTCTCCCCCCCAGTGATCTACCAAATGATACATTTTGATCTACTGGTAGATCAAGACTGACTGGCTACTGACCCCTGCCTGACGGTAAGAGAGAGGTAGAGGAAGACGGAAAAAAAAGGAGAAGAGAACTGGAGACAGAAATGTAAGGGATACAGAAGATATGGAAAGATTCTGAGTGGATGGCACAGGATAGGAGGACCTGTCATGAATTTATAGAAAGTTTATGCTCCTTTGTAGTGAGTGAATGATTGTAGTTTATGCTCCTTTGGGAGCTGATGTGTAGTGAGTGAATGATTGTGGTGCTTGACTTTATCAGTTTGTTTTATATGATGGTGGTTTTTTTAAACAGCAACTTACTAATGACTTGCTGAGTGCCAGATTCACTAAAGTGCATGCTTCCCGTGGCAAAGTTACCAGGTTCCAGGATCGACACCTGTTCACTGTTTTTTAGAACAGAGCTAAGTGGAAGCAGTTTGTTGCTGCCCTATAAGACACCACCAGGTGTGATGACCACTGACTGCTTTGACAGTCAGCAGCAAAAGATCAAAGAAGAAGCTGCCTCTCGCGGCAAAGTTACTAGGTTCCGGGATCGACACCTGTTTACTTGTTTTTACAACAGTTTGACAGCATTACAGGTCACTGATGTCAAATGCAAATAGTGCTTACTATTGCACTATGCCAGAAAAGATATCAAAGAAATCTACCAGACCATAGGTGAGAACAGTGATGATTACAACAAGGTGAAAGAAAAATGAAACTCGTATCTCAGCCCAAAGAAAAATACCATGTATGAACAGTTCAAGTTCAGACACGCCAGTCAAAACAGTGCAGAAAATTTAGACCAGTACGTTACAAGGTCACACAATCTTGCAAAACACTAGGTTTTCATAGTCCGAATGATGAAATAAGAAATCATATAATGCAAACATATGAGGAAGGAAAAACAATGCCCTCTCAAATTTATAAAGGACAAGCAAGGCAAATTGCTTACTGCCCCGAAGGAAGTAATGGAAAGATGGAAAGAATATTTCTCAGAACTCCTGGATGGTGAGCATGGTGAAGCAACAGAAATGATAACCACTAGCACAGAAGAGAAAACCAATGATGGTGAAGATGACATAAAGATGGAAGAACTGAGGGCAGCACTAGAGAAAATCAAGATGGGCAAAGCAGCAGGGCATGATGGTATAACACCAGAAATGGTTAAGTACATGGGAGCATCAGGCGACCTATTACTCTTAAAGGTCCTACAGGCAGCATGGTGCAACAAGACCATACCAAAGGATTGGGAGATTGCCATCATAACACCAATTTTCAAAAAGGGTGACAATCGACAATGTGGAAACCATAGAGGCATATCCCTTCTCAGTGTCCCTGGTAAAATCTACTCTAGAATCCTAGAGCAGAGACTCCGACGCCTAGCTGAGCCACAATTGGATGAGGTCCAGTGCGGATTCCGAGCAAACCGAAGTACTCAAGACCTAATCTTCACACTCAGACAGCTGAGTGAAAAGGCCCTTGAGTATAAGAGTGAGATCCATCTTTGTTTCATAGATCTGGAAAAGGCGTTTGACAGAGTCCCCTGGAGCAAACTTTGGGACTGTTTGGCAAGGAAGAATATTCCAGCACCTCTGATTCATGCTATACAGAGCTTCTACAAGTCTTGCAGAAATTATGTGAGGACAGCAAACCATAAGTCAGAAGAGTTCAGGACCACCACTGGTGTAAGACAAGGTGATATCCTGTCACCTTATCTTTTCATACTCCTCATGGACGATGTCATCAAGGCATGTAAGGAGAGAACAAGAAAGTATTCAGTGGGGTACTGGAAGATGAGACAGGTCTATATTTCGGAGCTGGCATTTGCTGATGATGTTGCCCTGATTGCTAAATCAGAGGCACATCTCCAATCCAACCTGCAAGTCTGGAAGGAAGAGCTGGAGAAGAGAGGGATGGTCATAAGCAGCTCTAAAACAAAATCCATGGTGATATCACGAGAAGAAAGAAAACATCAGATTAAGTTGGGAGAACAGGTCCTGGAGCAGGTCGACCACTTTAAATATCTCGGAGCTATTATAGACCGAAAGGGAGGCATCAAAGAAGAGTTGGCCACTCGAAAGCAGCGGCTGGGAGACTTTTTCAGGCCATAAATCGTGGATTCCTCAGCAAGAAAGAGGTTGGTAAGAAAACGAAGATGGCTGTATACCGCTCCACCTATGTCCCAGTTTTGACATATGGATGCGAGTCGTGGGCAATGACTACAACCCACAAAAGCCAGATCCAAACCTCAGAAATGAGGTATCTGAGGAAAGTGGTTGAAGTAACAAGAAGAGACATGGTCCGCAACCAGACGATACGTCAAGGCCTGAAATCCCATCCGCTGCAGACCCAAATAGAACAGTCCCAACTAAGATGGTTTGGCCATGTCTGCAGAATGGGAGAAGATCGGCTACCACGACAAGCATGGGAAACAAAGAGCCAGGGATCCAGACCTCCAGGACGACCCAGAGTTCGCTGGGAGGACAACATTAGACAATCTTTGAAGGACCGAGGACTAGAATGGAACCAGGCCAGGAAGAAGACAGCTGATAGAATGGTCTGGCGCTCTCTCTTCCAAACCTCTACACTTCACGGTAGAAGGGGAACGACTAAGTAAGTAAGTAAGTATAATGCAAACATGCATATTATCCAAATTAAGAAGAAGGATTCTCCAAAGTGAAAAATCACTTACAATAGATGAAGTACTGCTAGAAATGGTGGAAATACAGGCTATGTAAGAAAATTGTTAAATTAAAATTTTAAAGATCCCAGGATTTAGTCACACAAGTTAACAAACAAGATAAACAAAAACTCTTGCCTGAGTTCAAAATCTATGAAAGTATCATACACAAAATGAAAATTCTGAAGTACAATTTTTTGTTTACTATTCATTCATCAGTCTTCAGTTTCAATTGTCTTTTTGTTAATTATAGTTTCCAAAAAACTGTGTATGTTGATGAGCTAACATACTCATTGGAAGGTGAAAAGAAAATATAAAGGACCTGAATACACGAGACATGGTGCAAAATTCCGGTCATGAGACAAATCACACACCATAATTCTTTCACATCATTCTTGATGGGTCACTTATTAGTACTCCATAATATAAGAAGTAAAGAGTATTTCCACATGGTCAAATACCAATCAAAACCCTTTAGCTCCACAAAAAGCTTAGGCCTTCAACAAACACGTGCCAAGTCCTCCTGTCACATACCATCAGCTCAAGTTCTTTCCACCCTCACCCATTTTCACTTCTGTCTCTAATTCTCTTCTCCATGTGCTTTTTTTGGTCTACCCCAGCCTCACTTATCCTGGGAGTCCCAGAACATGGACCGCCTTGTAATGCTATCAACAGGTTTCCTCAATGCATGTCCTATCCGTCACCAGCGTCATCTTTTCATCTCTTGTTCCACTGGCACTTGTCTGGTTCTTGTCAGCAGTTCCACTTTGGTGACACTGTGATAGCATTTTAATTCTTCTATTCTACACAAGCACCCATTTATAAAAATCTGTAGCTTTTTGGTTGTTATTTTTGTTGTACATGGTCTAATTAACTCCCCACCAATGTGCTGTTTTTGGAACTCGTGATTACATTTTGTAAATTTCCAGCTGAATTTCTTCTCAGCTCACCTATTTCCATTTTTCTGTTTGAACAATATCTTCTTCTTCTTCGATCCTTAACCATCGACCGTCAAAGCAGTCAGTGGCCATCACGCCTAGTGGCGTCTTGTAGGGCAACAACAAATTGATTCCACTTTGCACGGTCGGTGGCCATCCTTCGTACAGTGCCCCAACTCTGGTTCATTCTTTGCATCTCAGCCTCCACAGTCCTCCGCCAAGTTGTTTTTGGTCGGCCTCTCTTTCGCTTTCCTTCAGGGGTCCAAAGCATAGCTGTTCTTGTGATGGCATCGGGGTCTCTTCTGAGGACATGACCAACCCAGCTCCAGCGTCTGCCAGCTATGATGGTGTGCATGTCCTCTTGCTTGCTACGAGTAAGGTTTGAACAATATAATAAACTATAATTCTAGGATGTCTGCAAGACCATAAATTACTTCCCTTTTCTCACCATTATCAGCAAATGAGAATATAGCAGAATAATTTGTGCAACTGGGAGCAATAGAATAACAACAAACACTAAATGTGATTAATATTAATAAGTAGATTTTATTACATACATGAATTATTGTTTTTTTTTAATTTATAAAAAAATTTAAGTTTTGCCTTCTTTTAGTGAGGCTTATCATTTTCAACCTAGACACTGGGTCTATCGATTATATTAGTATGCATGTTCAAATATTAAAGGCCTTCCGGTCAAGAATAAGTATTACATACCGTACATGAATGAAGTTTGGATAATGTGGTAAATTGTATAGAAAGAATATGTTCATGATAACAATTATGTCCCTTGTCCTCGCCTTTAGTAATAATAGAATAGATACTATTAGTAGCTATTAAGGCGTGCAGAAATGAATTAATAAGTAGATTTATTACATAGATGAAAGAAAATGTGACAGTGTGAAACACTGCATTAAAAGGAAATGTTTATGACAGTTAGATACTTCACTTACTCCTCTCTTCACCATTATAATTAAGTAACATAATACGTTACTTCCCTTTCTCTTTTCTTCATCATTATAAATAAGTGACATAATAACATGATAAATATGACTGGACCATGTAATATTCGAGACCACAGAGTCTTTATTACTTGATCGCGCACCATAAATGCTGGTCTTGCCTGGCCTAAACATGAAATAAAACTCCAAAAAAATAGAATAATTATCATAAACAATGTTTGTGAAAGGAGACAATATTAATAATACTATAGATCAAAAGACTTGAAGAAACACCACTAAAAGATGTAGAATCGTACACATATCTTAAAAGTAATATAGACAAAGTTGGAGGGACAGACAGTGATATCAAAATAAGAATACAAAAAGCAAGAGGAGCTTTCATTGCATTTGGAAACATATGGAGAACAAGAGAAATCAAGTCCAACACGAAAATAAGAATCTTCAACTCAAATGTAAAGTCAGTCATATTGTATGGCTCTGAGACATGGAGAACAACAACCAAAAAGCTACAGATTTTTATAAACGGGTGCTTGCGTAGAATAGAAGGACTGAAATGGTATGACAAAGTCACAAATGTGGAATTGATGACAAGAACCAGACAAGTGCCAGTGGAACAAGAGTTGAGAAGAAGACGCTGGCGATGGATAGGACACACATTGAGAAAACCTGTTGATAACATTACAAGGCAGTCCTTGTTCTGGAATCCACAGGGAAAGAGAGGCAGAGGTAGACCAAAAAACACATGGAGAAGAGAACTGGAAACAGAGGTGAAAATGATGAGGAAAACATGGAAAGAACTTGAGCGGATGGCACAGGACAGGAAGACTTGGCATGTGTTTGTTGAAGGCCTATGCTGCTTGGGGAGCTAAAGGGTATTGATCGACAGATCAAAAGGCCCCATGTAGTTCCTAGGGGTCGCTGATGAGACAAAGAAAGAATAGAATTATTGATCCCTAGACATGTCATAAATGGAGACCTAAATGAGGTCGGGCATGAGACTGGCAACCTCATGACATAAATAAAGCTGCTGCAGTAACTAACACTGCTAGAGCACATAAATGATTATGGGCAAGTTTTCTGACAGGGAAACAGTTGGCAGTTTTGGCTCCATGTTCTATAGGCGGTGAAAATAAAAATGATGAACGAATCATGATGAACAGTTTTAATATTGAAGACATATAGAAAATTTGATGTATATACTTAAGTAGCTGAAGGCAGTATAGACATTATAATGAATATAGTTTTATAAATGAAGACAGTATAAAAAATATAATGAATATAGTTTTATAACTGAAGACAATATAGAAAATATAATGATTACAGTTTATAACTGAAGACAGAATGGAAAATATAATGAATATAGTTTTATAACTGAAGTTCGTATTGAAAATTCAGTTAGTAGGCCTATAGAAAATACAATGATTATAGTTTTGTAACTGAAGACAGTATAGGAAATATAATGAATATAGTTTTATAACTGAAGACAGTAGGCCTATAGAAAATATAATGAACATAGTTTTATAACTGAAGACAGTATAGAAAATATAATGAATATAGTTTTATAACTGTAGACATTATAATAAATATAGTTTTATAACAGAAGACAGTATAGAAAATATATGAATATAGTGTTATAACTGAAGTTCATATTGAAAATATAATGAATATAGTTTTATAACTGAAGGCAGTATAGAAAATATAATGATTATAGTTTTGCAACTGAAGACAGTTTAGGAAATATAATGAATATAGTTTTATAACTGAAGACAGTAGGCCTATAGAAAATATAAAGAACATAGTTTTATTACTGAAGGTTGTATAGAAAATAGTTTTATAAGACAGGATAGAAAATATAACGAATATAGCTTTATAACTGAAGACTGTATAGACAGTATAATGAATATAGTTTTATAACTGAAGACAATATACTAAATGTAATATATGCATATAGTTTTATAAATTAAGGCAGCAGTGGATACCATGAATAGTTTTATAACTGACTGCATTATAATAACAGTTAGCCTGATGAACAACTTTAAAACTGAGGGTAGTATATTAATAATACATATGACGAATAAAGTTATTACTAAAGGCAGTAAATATTTATTATAGTATTACATAGGCCTACTCAATGATCAACAAGAATACAACTAAAATTTCAGTCGATTGATGTAGATTGAGGTTGTATCAAGGTTCAAAGTAGAATAAATAATGATGGATCATCATCATCAGCTGCCATCTTCACAACGAAGGTTGGCTGTAATGGATCTCCAACGTCTTCTGTCTCTTGTCTTGGTGGTGCACTCTGATAGACTCTTTCCTGTCCATCTCTTGATGTTATCTTCCCCTTGCACGTTTGACTTCATCTCTGCCTTCTATTATGGTCTTCTGCAAGGTGTTATGTCGTTTAATGTGGCCGAAATATTTTAGCTGCCTAAGTTGGAGTTATTTTTTCATAATTACGTTTTCTAGGACCTCCTTATTTGTTTTGTTATCATGAAATGCGCCACATTCTTCTATATATCCACAGTTCGGTAATTTCGCAATGATTGTCGCCGAACGCTCCGCACACGGCTGTTTCCGAGCGATCTTTTAGTTATTTCCCCTTTTTCTCCGACCGCGCTATTTATAGCCCACTTGACAGAGGTCACGTGGTCAGCTTCCTAATGGGAAAAACATGTGGCGATGTTTACTTTTGATAGGGCTTAATTAATGCTTTTAGGCTACTTTTTTATTATAAATACCGGCTTTAATTTTGCGTAAAGCTAGACTAGAAATGTTAGAGTAAATTTTAGAACAAGAACAAACATTTTATCACAATTAGAACAGAAGATATAATAGTCTGAAATAGTGTAAAATTTACGTTTTTTTTATATTTTGTTATGGTTTGTTTATAATGCAATTTTCACTAAATCGGTCACAATCAACATGCATAACAACTTACAGAAATCAAAAGTAGAAAACCTGCAGAAAATGGATATCAAAGATTTGTTTTGGTTTCATGCGTCAAACATTAATTATTGAAAGTTTAAATTGCAAGTCCACATTTATTACCTTAAAATAACACACCCAATTGTCCCCAAAACATGTTTGAATTGCTTTTATGCTACTTTATTATTATAAATACCGGCTTTAATTTTGCGTAAAGCTAGACTAGAAATGTTAGAGTAATTTTAGAACAAGAACAAACATTTTATCACAATTAGAACAGAAGATATAATAGTCTGAAATAGTGTAAAATTTACGTTTTTTTTTTACATTTTGTTATGGTTTGTTTCTAATTCAATTTACACTAAAACGGTCACAATCAACATGCATAACAAATTACAGAAATCAAAAGTAGAAAACCTGCAGAAAATGGATATCAAAGTTTTGTTTTGGTTTCATGCGTCAAACATTAATTATTGAAAGTTTAAATTGCATGTCAACATTTATAACCTTAAAATAACACACCCAATTGTCCTCAGAACATGAGAGCTAACAATTATCTCAATCATTCATCATGAGTTCTGATCCAGTCTGCGCAATGTTTTTCTAATATGTGCTGTTTATGAATTGTCTTACTAGGGAATAGCTTTCTGAACAAAGACATATAAGTCTCTATCGATGCTGTTATTGATTCTTTACTAATTGGTTTACTGTGTGATATTTTGTTGTGTACTTTCTCAAATGCTTCTTTCAGTGAGTTGAATTGTTCTTGGGCAATAAAAGCTATGTTAGTTATATCTTGTTTGTCTGTAATTTTCAGTGTTTGTGTAATGATTGCTCTTGTAAGATCTTTATAAACTTTTTGTGTGAGATATCTGTGGCAGTGATTCCCTATAAATGCTCTGCTATTATAAGCCTGTTGTATGATTTTGTGTTTGGCTAGTACCTTGTCCATGTGTGAGCAAACTGGACCAGACCTAGTACACAGATCTTGAAACTGAAGTTTGGCCAGCGCATCTTGTGCATTTTCAAGTCTAACTTTAAAATTATCTGTCTCCTCCTTATCCTCACAAAGTTCAATACCTACCTGAAAAATTCAATTTTAGCTCCTAATTCTTCTGCCTATTTCCAGTTCCTACTAAATCTCTTCAAGTTCTTAAAAGTACTAATGTTTGCATGTATCTCTTGCGAATTCTCAAATATCTTTGCGTCTATTGTATCAGCTACCTGTTCTAGAAGTCTGTGGTGTTTCAAAACAATGCCTAATAAAATATGAAGGTAAGGAGGAGCTACATTTTCAATTTCAATCTCTAACATTGGTTTGTGTAAACAATTATGGTAATGTACCACTTGCCTTTTATTCCCTTTCCCATATTTCATATATCTATTGTAATCTCTTATCAACATGGCCAAACTTCTTGGTTTGCAAGTTGTATGCTCTCTGGATGTCTTTGATGAAAATGATTGGTTTGTCTGGAGCTCAAGGAATATACCCATGTCTGTGGTGTCTCCAGCAAAATAAGGAAATAATCCCCGAATAAGAAAACAACAACTTGTTTACCATCCCACTCTAAATATTTTAGTGACTCTATCTGAGCTTTCATGCCATTCATAAATATTTCTAAATTATCATATGTATCTCTGACTCTAGCCATTGATAAAAGGATGGTATTAGATTTAGAATTTGGTTTCTCTAAATTTACTACCTGCATTGTAACTTTGAATGAAGAAGATATACAAACAGTTACTTAGAATTCGCTGGCAGCCGTCGTGTGCACAGGATTGTCTACCAAAGAACACCAATGGAACAGTCCTTATCTCACACACAATTAAAAAAAAAAAATTCATATTATAAATAGAAGATTAACAAGACTTGAAAGATAGATCAAATTATGTGGAAGTAATCTATCTATAGCTTTACATGTTTTCTGACGCTTATATACGTAGCTAAATAAATATCGTAACTGCTTCTGGTGGGTTATCTTCGATTATTTCTAAACTTTTAAGAATTGCTACCATCTCTGCGGTAAAAATCGAAGCCCCTTCAGTTACACTGTAGCTCTTTTTTATTCCCCATTGTGGTATTACAACTCCGGCACCTAGTTGCCCATTATCACCCTTGGATCCATCAGTGTAGACGGCCAGACTTTGTTTAGTTAGTTGATCTATGAACTTTCTACTTATCATTTTGGCTTCCTTATCTTCTATGTTTTGTTTGATCTTTTCAGTAAGTGAGTGGTCTATGATTGGTGTTTTTAGTTCCCAGGGTGGTATTTTGCTTCTATATTTATTACTATTTTCAATTGTGTTTGATAGTTCTTTGAACTGCGTTAGGTCTTCTATAGTTCTCCACCCTGTTGGATATCTATCTTTATTTAAGGGGACGTTCCATACACTTGGTTGGTTTTTGACAAATGCTTTATGTGTTGGGTGGGTCACTTCTTGTGCTACTTTACTCCAATAATTTAATCTTAGTTCTTTCCGTCTTAGACCAAGGGGAGGTATGCCAAGAGCTACTTCTAGCGCTTCTACTGGTGTCGATATAAATACACCTGTAATGGTTCTCATGGCTGCATTTTTAATCTTGTCCAGTTTTGCTTTGTTAGAAGCTGCAGCTGAGTCATAGACTATGCTGGCATAATCCAGTTTCCCCCTGATGAAAGACTTGTAGAACATAAGCATTATTTTATTGCTGGTCCCCCATCCATTACATTTTACTATCCTTAGTATATTTAGGGGTCCCCTACAGCTTTCTACTAAATTGTCTATATGTTTATTATAATTGAGTTGTTTATCTAAAGTTATGCCCATAAATCTTGTTGTTGAGGAGGTACATATTTTCTGTCCTTTAATGGTTATATTGATTTTGTTATTTTTAAAAATTTCCTTTTCTGAAAATCATGCCTACTGTTTTGTTTACATTAATTTGGAAGCCCCAACTTTTCATCCACCCTGAAACTTTGTCTATTTGATTTTGAAGTTTTTTGTAAACATGGGCCAAGTTTTTTTCTAGATCGCCAAATGGCAGTCATCTGCAATTTGTGATACTGCATTCTTAATGTCGTTAAATTCATCTGCTAAGTCGTTTACAGCTATAGTGAAAATTGAAGGTGAAATCACTGATCCCTGAGGAATCCCATTCTGTTGTTCATATATATCTGACTTATCATTGTTTACCTGTACAGCAAAATACCTGTCCTGTAAAAAGTTTTCTATATACCTATAGGTTTTACCAGTAATGCTAATCTTTTTCATTTTGTAAAGAGCTCCATCTCGCCAGCATTCATCATATGCTCTTGCGACATCTAGAAAAACTGCTATTGTCTTCTCTTTTCTCTTGAACCCTAGCTTTACATCGTGTTCTAATCTTACAAGCTGGTCTACTGTACTTCTGTCTGCTCTAAACCCTGACTGGTTTGGGCTAAATAACTTATTTTTTTCCAGGTAGAATTTAACTCTTTTATTAACAACAGTTTCCAGTATTTTACCTAGTTGTGATGTTAAGGAGATAGGCTTATACGAACTTACATCATGGGCTTCCTTATTGGGTTTTAGGATGGGTACTATCATAGCTACTTTCCATGCTTTTGGTATCTTTCCTAAGCTCCAGATTTTGTTATAAAGTGAAGTTATTATGTTTATAGTTCTTTTTGGTACTTTCTTAAGGATTTCATAACTAAGTATATCTCGCCCTGAGGCAGTATTAGATTTATCTTTTATTGCATTAGTTACTTCTTCCTCTGTTATATCAGCATCTAAATAGTTTGTTTCATCTATCTGGTCTGGTAGTTCTTTTGAAAACTGTATCCTAAGTCTTTCTCTTCTCTCATTTTCTTCCTGTCTAAGACTACTTTTTGCACTGACTTTATAGAAATACTCGGCAAGGGCATTAGCTTTTTCTTTATCTGTTTCTGCTCTCTTTGGTAGTTTGATTGTTGGCATTATTGTTTTCTTCTTGTTCCCTTTGATTGCTTTAAGCTTTTTCTATACTTCTTTAATTTGAGTGCTAGGTTTAAGTGACTGACAAAACTCCTTCCAGTTAGTTTCTTTGGCTTTAAATATTATTCTGTTAGATTCATTCCTAATAAGTTTATACTCTTCATAGTTTTCTTTTGTTCTGTTATTTCTATATTTTTGTAATGTCCTTTTTCTTCTCTCATAAATTTCTGCACAGCTTTTATTCCACCAGGCAGCTGCTTCTTTATTCCACTGAGGTTTTCTTTTCTTAGTAATGTTATTTACTGGTTTAAGATGCTGTGGCATATTTTTATTTGATATATATTTTATTGCTATTTTAAGAATTTCATTGGTCAGTGTTTCTGCCCCCAAGTCAGTATCATCTGATTCCATGTCTTTATATTCCATCCCCTCCAGCTCTGCTTGGAAAGCTTCCCAGTTTGCTTTTTTATAGTTGAAAGTCGGTTTCTCTGGTTCTGGGTTCGGACTGACATTTTCATGCATGGTTATTATGATGGGCAGATGATCTAAGTTTGTGTCTTGTAACACTTCCCAATTTACATTCGCTAGGTTGTTAGTTGCTATACTTATGTCTATTGCTGAGTCTGTCCTGTTAGCTTGTGGATTAATTCTAGTTGCAGTTCCATCATTTAGTAGTTCATTGTTTTCTATGAAGTCAAGTAGGCATTTTCCTGCATTGTTTGCATGTTGTCCACCCCAAGCATAATGATGGGAATTAAAATCGCCTACTATGATTGTTTTGGGGCCTAGTCTGGTGCTTATGGATAGTATTTCTTCATCTTTAATTGTGCCATCTTTAGCGTATATATTTAGAATTGTTAGATTGTTTGGTTCAGCTGCTATAGTAACCTGGATACCTTCTATATTGGTTGTATTAAACACTTCCCAGTCTATAATTTTAAATTTTTCGCTAACTAAGACTGTGACACCACCTCCTCTACCTTCTTTCCTATCGTGCCTAAGTATCTTAAAGCCCTTACAACTATATCTACTGTTTGGGTTTAAATGGGTTTCTTGAAGAGCATATATAGCGGTAGTTTCTCCTGTCTCTGCTAGTAGGGGTGCAAAATTCTTTTTGATACCCCTACAATTCCACTGTATAATTCTAAATCCGTTGAACTTTAACATCATCTAGTATCCCTTTTATTTTGGTTAAACTATCAAATTTGCTCTTATTCTAAATTTCCTGTACCCGTGGGCCCATTATCAACCATGTTTTCAAGAAATTCCTCATTCAGACTTGTCATTTTGTACCTAATTTTTTCCACTAAGTATGGTAAAAGTACATCAACGTGTTCTTTGATAGTTTCTTCTAGGTTGCTTTTGTTTTCCTGTTGCCTTTTGTTCTTTTTGACCACTTTCCTATTTTCATCCAATACTACATTCACTTCTCTCCCTATGTTAATCTCCTGTCTTTCACTTTCCATTCTTTTTAGTATTACGAGGATTTCATTTTCCTCGTTTAGTTCAGACATTTTGACTAGTATTATTTCATTTTCTTCTTTCAGTACAGTCAGTTTAGCTACATCCTGGGAAATTTGGTGCTGAATGGCTTTCACTTCTTGAAGCAATGCCTCTGCACTTTTCGGCGCATTCACATTTTCCAATGTTGTAGCTGAACTGTCTGGCTGGCTGTTTTCTTTTGTTTTGTTAGTTACTTTCTGATATTTTTCTTTTGACAGCTGCGTTTTAATTTCTTCTTTTACAGACTTGATTTCTTCTGCAACTTTACTGTTTGTGTTTTTGGTGCTTTCTTTTATTTCTTTAATTACTGTTTTAAATGGTTTTCTTGTTAAGATGGATTCTTTTAGTGCTTGTTTTGTTTGCTGGTACACTGGACAGCCATGAATCCTGGCACTGTGGTTCCCTTTACAATTGATACACTTTCTGTTCCCATTCGCCTTTTTGTAGTCGGTATCTGCCTTTGCCTTTTCGCACTGTGTAGAGGGGTGGTTACTGGAGCAGTATCTACAAACTGTTTTACCCTTACAGTGGTTCCTTCCGTGGCCGAATTTCAAACAGTTGGAGCATTGTAGCATAGGGGGAATGTAATCTTCTGTATTCTTTTTGGTTTTCCCAAACAGTAGTGTTTTATGGGTTTCCCTCCCTTCTGTTGTTATTACAACCACTGGGGTTACAATACTTCCTTTCACCGTTATTCTGTCTACGTGTACCAGCTTTATGTCTGGGTTCTGTTTTGCGAGGTTGTTCCTAACTTCCTCGCTTGACAGGGTAGTGTTTATCCCCTTTATCACACATCTACTTGTCTCTTTTGCTATCTTTATCTTCACGTTTATGTCGTGTGCAAGAGTCACTGTTTTTGCTTCTACTTTTAGTTCCTCTAACATCTCTTTTATTCTGTCACTCTGGTTTAGGATAATGATTATGCCGAAATGGTTTACGAAATTTTGGCTATCGCCTTTTTGCCTAACACAGGTTCCAGGATGGTTATAATTTTGTCTTCATCTAGTGCCTTGATCTTGACAGCCTCACCAGCTACTTGCGTTAACTTTAAACTACATATGTTTACTACCTGATCTTTATTTTTGGAAACTGCCTGGGTTGCTTTATGTCTCGAGCCTTCTTTGGGCATTTCTGTGCTTTCATTGCTATTTTTTTGTTTAGTGTTTTCTTCTATGAGGTCCTGATTTTTTTCTTCTAGTTTTTCGTGCCTGGTGTCACTATCTTTGGTTTTAACTGTTTCTGCCCACGTTTTGCCTTCACCTGACTGTGCTCTAGTTATAGGTGGCATGTTTGGTTATGAGCTATGTCCTAATTTCCTATTTAAATATATTTATTTATTGTTCTTTCCTATTTCTTTTAGCTCCCTTTCTTTTCTTTTTGTTATTATTATTTTACTTATTTTATTGTGCTATCTTGTTTTTATTCTTTGAAGTTTTGTCTACTTTGGTTCGCTCTTTTGATTTGGCAAATCTAAATTTTTCCCTATCCACTAATATTTATATTAATAGTTGATTAACACTACTAGAATCTACGATTACAGTTTAGGAGGATTTAACTTATTGTTATTTCGTGGTGAGTTAAGTAAAACAAAAAAATGGCTGAAGTACCACGCAATGGAAAGCACGTGGCACCTGGGCCTTTAAAAATTTATTTGTTTCTTTCTTTTTTTTTTATTTACTATTCCTAATTTATATTATCACTCCTAGCTAGTATCAAGCGATCAACAAATATTAATTATAATAGAAACAGAAAATACTTAAATAAGAAAATTAATTCCACTTATCTGGCTTGTATTTCCCACGGTTGTGGCACGTCTGATCGCTCTTGCGTCTGGTGAAAAATGGAGAACGTTCTGCATTTAGTCACGTGTATTTATTCCAGAAATTGAAGCCGACCCACGGTAAGCGTGAGTCATTGCGTGGCTTCTTTCTTAAACGGGCCACCCTCTGAAGCAATCATCCTGCCGGGAAATCTAAAAATAGCCAGCAGGTCATAAGCTAAATTTAGAACTTACGAGTAACCAGAAAAATTCCATTTCCTAACGAACCACGCGCTAAAATCACACCCACCCCTAACTTTCGCGTGCGTGGCTGCGATATTGTGAACTTTTCCCCGTCTAGAATTACCCCTCCTAATAATTACGGACGCACTCACTGCTTACAGAATTAAAATGCCCCGCTATTATGTTACACTAGAAATTCCTTCATGGGGAAAAAACTGGTGCGAGTCTAGAATCTAAAACCTACCGTCCCTCTAGAAATCGTAATTAATTATCTACAGAAAAAGAGCAAACTCCCTTATTATTCACATAGAAGGAAAAAAACGAATAAGATAAAAATCCCACCATAATCTCCTCCTTCTGAAAAAAAAAAACGGAAAATACTACAAAGAGAAGAAACCTGGGGTGGATTACATGTAATCCCTCCTAGAAAAAACGTAAATAAATGCAAGGAGAAGAGACATGGGGCCTGTTGCAAATCAAATCACAGAACTCCTCACACCGTAACAAGTTCGATTCTCCAGTTGAGGGAATAAACACCATAGAATGACATATTCAGATGGTCGCAAATATGAGCCGCTCAGCAGCATGGCAGGCCTTAAATGGCAGAGTAAGCCAGGAGCTGAGTTTAACACCAAGCCCCCAACGGTGCAAGAGGTTGAAAGCTTTGTCCAGAAAGCGCGGTGCAAGTCAGCTCCAGGTCCTAATAGTGTTCCATATGTGGTGTATAAGAGATACCCTGAGGTGCTCAAACGACTGCTCCGTTTACTGAAAAACGCGTGGAAAACCCAGATTGTAAGCAAGGAATGGAGAAAGGCGAACGGAGTCTACATCCCGAAGGAGCAAAATTCCACAGACATCAGTCAGTTCAGGCCAATCTCACTACTCAATGTGGAAGGGAAGATATTCTTCTCAGTGATGGCAAAAAGACTCACTACATACCTCCTGGCAAATGGGTACATTGACACTACCATTCAGAAAGGAGGTATTGCAGGTACACCAGGATGTCTGGAGCATGCCACAATGATCTGGGAAGCAATCCAAAAGGCAAAGTCTGACAGAACAGACCTCCATGTAATCTGGTTGGATCTAGCGAATGCTTATGGATCCGTTCCACACCAGATGTTGTGGCAGGCCCTAGAAATGTATCATGTTCCACAAGAGATTGCAGCAATGCTAAAGCTGTATTTCGCAGGATTTGCTGTCAGATTTTCAACCAGAGAGTACACAACGAAGTGGGTTGGCCTTGAAGTTGGAATTGCGATGGGATGTACCATCTCTCCGATGCTGTTCGTGATGGCTATGCAGGTAATCCTCAATGCGGCTGAAGGAATGGCTATAGGTCCGAAGCTCGGTGGAATGTGTCACATGCCACCGCTCAAAGCATTCATGGATGACACAACAATTCTGACATCAGATGAACATCAGGCCCGGAGGATGTTAGCACGCCTGGATGAACTAGTCAGCTGGTGCAGAATGAGCTTCAAACCCAAGAAGTCGAGAAGCCTATCAGTCAGGAAAGGGAAGATAGCAGAGGTCATATTAACGGTTTCCAACCAAAGAATCCCTACTGTCATTGAGGAACCTGTTAAACGTCTTGGCAGGGTGTACGATGCCTCATTAAAAGACTCAAAGGCAGTACAACAGACAATAGAAATGGCAGACAGAGGGCTGCAGATCATAGACCAAAGCAGACGCCTGGGAAAGTTCAAACTGTGGTGCCTCCAGTTCATGTTGATACCGAAGTTGCTGTGGCCACTGCTTGTATATGAAATAAGCACACGTACAGTGGAAGCCATAGAGCGGAAGATCAACAAGTTCATGAGAAAATGGCTAGGGGTACCACCAGGTCTGTCAGATGTAGCACTGTAATGCAAAAAGTCAAAACTTCTGCTTCCTTTCAAGTCAGTTGTTGAAGAGTACAAAGTTGGAAAGGCAAGACTTGCAATGATGCTACGCGAGTCAGCTGATGACGTGGTTACGTCCATTCAGCCCACACTGAAAACGGGAAGGAAGTGGAGAGTGGAAGAAGCTGTTGATGCTGCCCAAGAGTCACTCAAACTGAGGGAAGTAATCGGATATACACAAACGAATAGACGGGGATTTGGTCATGGACACATCCGCTGGTGGTCCAAGGCATCAAGCAGGGAGCGCAGAGACATGGTAGTTCAGGAGATATGAGGAGCTGAAAATGAGAAGAGGTTGCAAAAAGCAGTTCTGCAGGTCCAACAAGGCCAATGGACTACATGGGAAGAAGCCCTGCAGAGGTCCCTGACATAGAATGACATATGACATATGGCACTTCTTAAGCTCAGCTTCGTTGTCAGATCACTGTATGACCTGCTGCCGTCGGCCACCAACCTTGTGAAATGGGGAAAGTCGGATGATGAGCAGTGCCCCCTGTGCCAGGGGAGGCAGACACTCGAACACGTGCTCTCATCGTGTAGGGTGTCATTGGGGCAAGGGCGATACACTTGGCGCCATAACAAAGTGCTAAATGAGCTTGCTGCGACAATAGATCTGGCAAGAATGAAGGCGAATAGCAAACCCAGGCCGAGCACCGCAAATACATACTTTCTGAGGGCAGGAAAACCAGCACACCCCAAACCGAGTGAACCTGGTAGCAGTTTACCATCTCTTCTTGACTGTGCAAACGACTGGGAGATGGCGGTAGACCTACCTGGACGAAGGGCATATCCAGAGAGTATCAGGAAATCGCGGAGACGGCCAGATATAGTGCTTCATTCTTCAGCAAAGCTTCAGGTCATACTGATTGAACTGACCGTGCCATTTGAATCCAGATTAGCCGAGCAATATTCGTTCAAAGCGGCCAAGTATAGTGATCTGGCCGCGGATCTGAGACACGATGGGTTCACTGCAAGGGTCATGGCTGTTGAAGTGGGCGCAAGAGGGCTTGTAGCTGCATCAGTGTATGATTTATTGAAACTATTGGGGCTGAAGGGACAGTCGAGAACAAGGGCACTGAAGAGGCTTAGTGAAACTACCGAAAAGGCATCATGCTGGCTGTGGAACAACCGCAATGGGCAATGGAGATCGTAATAATAAACGCTGCGGTATAGAAAACACCAGGAATTTTTCTAAGTCCACAATATGCTGGGTTTTTGGTGTTTTTTAATACGAAACAAATACAAAGGTATGCCATCAGGCACTCGCAGGAAACAAAGAAGTAGAACACCAGACAACAGAAAAACAACAGACATGAGTGGCCCACCCAGGACCCGAACACTGGACCCTCCGTGCGACAACCCCGCCCAGCCATGCAAGCGAATCACACCATCCGCCCTGCCATCCACGCATCATCACAAAACGATGTTTCAATGGCAGGTCAACAGTGCGAACCACAATACACGACACCAGAAGTCCTCCATGGGCAGTTCAGCCTATTAATGACGCAATCACTTCTGTTGTATTTCTATCAAGCAGTATAGGCCGAATCCAACAAGACCCTTAGGACCTTAATACTGTGTCCAGTAAATGATAGTAGACTAGAACAGTGAGAACAGGATAGTGGGTAGGTTTGGTATTGTACAAACATTTATTACAAATAAGGGAGGGAAACCCGAGGCCTGCAAACAGCAAATTAATACGAAACAAATACAAAGGTATGCCATCAGGCACTCGCAGGAAACAAAGAAGTAGAACACCAGACAACAGAAAAACAACAGACATGAGTGGCCCACCCAGGACCCGAACACTGGACCCTCCGTGCGACAACCCCGCCCAGCCATGCCAACTTCTGGTGTCGTGTATTGTGGTTCGCACTGTTGACCTGCCATTGAAACATCGTTTTGTGATGATGCGTGGATGGCAGGGCGGATGGTGTGATTCGCTTGCATGGCTGGGCGGGGTTGTCGCACGGAGGGTCCAGTGTTCGGGTCCTGGGTGGGCCACTCATGTCTGTTGTTTTTCTGTTGTCTGGTGTTCTACGTCTTTGTTTCCTGCGAGTGCCTGATGGCATACCTTTGTATTTGTTTCGTATTAATTTGCTGTTTGCAGGCCTCGGGTTTCCCTCCCTTATTTGTAATAAATGGGTTTTTGGTGTGCTGGTGAACGGGCTGTGACGCAGCGGCGACAGGCGGTGTATGCTATAAGGGGTGTCAGTATAATAATTTCAGTGACGAACACGCAGTGGCTAGACTCGTTGACTTCGCGACGATGTCTCAGTGTGTGCGACGGAACGAACGGAATAATGTGTCTTCTCTTTGTTACTTTCACAATTGCCTCCGTGGCTGGCGGAGTTGTCGATTTTAAAGCTGCTACCATAAGTGGAATGGGTTCATTTTCGATACAAGACAACAGGAAGCTGAGACGCTTGGGAGTCATGACCCAAGTGGGCCCGCCCCCCTTAGAGTGTAAAGGAGTATATAGGGCCGAAACACTTGCTAGAAAACACCAGAGGTAGAGAGAGAGATAGAAAACACCAGAGGTGGTGAGGTAGAGAGAGAGAGATAGAAAACAACGGAGGAAGAGAACTGGAGTCAGAAATGAAAAAAGGGACGAGGAAGACATGGACAGATTTTGAGCGGATGGCACAGGACAATCTGGCATATATTTGTTTATTAAGGCCTGTTCTCCCTAGGCAGCTGAAGAATAATATGAGGATGAAGTATTCAGCATCATCATTACTGACCAAATAATTAAGATGACGGTGGGGGTCCGAGTGGCTCAGGGGTATGGCAGGTACCGGGTTCACCCCCAGCACAGAGAATATTCAATTCAATACCCTTTAGCTCCCCAAGGAGCATAGGCCTTCAACAAACACATGCAAAGTCTTCCTGTCCTATGCCATCCGCTCAAGTTCTTTCCATGTTTTCCTCATCATTTTCACCTCTGTATCCAGTTCTCTTCTCCATGTGTTTTTTGGTCTACCTCTGCCTCTCTTTCCCTGTGGATTCCAGAACAAGGACTGCCTTGTAATGCTATCAACAGGTTTCTTCAATGTGTGTGCTATCCATCGCCAGCGTCTTCTTCTCAACTCTTGTTCCACTGGCACTTGTCTGGTTCTTGTCATCAATTCCACACTTGCGACCCTGTCACACCGCCCCAGTCCTTCCATTCCACGCAAGCACCCGTCCACAAAAGTCCGTAGCCCCTTGGTTGTTGTCCCTGTTGCTCTCCATGTCCCAGAGCCTCACACCTGAGCCGAAGACTCTTATTTCCGTGTTGGACCCGACCTCTCCCGCTCTCCATTCGCCTCCCAATGCAACGAAAGCGACTCCCCCTTTCCCACTGCACTCCCACTTTGACATCACTGTCCGTCAGAACAGAAGAGCCAAGTCATCTGCAAAATCCAGACCACCAAGCTGTCTAGTTAGATTCCACTGGATTCCACCTCTGTCGTGCAATGTCGATACCCTCACAACCCAATCCATTGCTAGTAAGAAAAGAAATAGAGACAAGAGGCATCCCTGTCTCACTCCCGCCCCAATCCCAAACGGTTCTGCAAGCTGTCCTTCACGAAGAACTCCGCATGCCATTTTCACAAAGGTCTTCTTTGTTAAGTCAATGATCTTCATGGGAACTCCATAATGCCTCATAAATTTCCAAAGCGACTCTCCGTCCACACTGTCAAACGCCCATCCACAGTCCACGAATCCGATGTACAGCGGTGAACTCCATTCCAGACACCGTTCAACTACCATTCTAAATGTGTTCATCCGGTCTGCACAGGATCTATCTTGTCGAAAACCTGCCCGCTCATTTCTCAGCCGCTTGTCTCAATCTCTCAAGGACGATTCTGTCCAATACCTCTCCCAGCACCGATAGTAACACCATTCCTCCACAATTCGCGCACCCCTGCAAATTTTCCTTCTCAGGCAACTTGACCAGATAACCTTCCCTCCATTCTGCTGGCATTTTCTCTCTCTCCCAGACTTTGCCAAGTAATTTGTAGAGAGAATATAATTGATGGAAATTTTTTTTCAGAACCAATTGTTCCTAATGATTTCATACTCCCCTCTGATTAAAAAAATTGGGAAACCTTCTGTCGTGGTTGATTTAGGGTTTTAGAGTATTTGTCGAGTCAGACAATTGTAGTGAAATCGACAAGGAGAGTGGACTGACAGAATTATAGACAACACACAGATAATGTGTAAAATAGGGTGAACTTGAAACAACCTGGCAGAGGATTCATTAAAGCTATCTCTCTTTCCAAGCCTCAACACACTTATATAGTCTTAAGAATCACCCGCTCTCTCTCCTTTCTTTGCTCAGAGACAATAGTAAGAGCTTGTAATATTAAGTATGGATGAAGGGTCGTGAACAGCGCGTTAATAAAAGAGTAAAATTTATTAAAGGTTCTTGAAGGAAGAAAATATATGAAAATAAGTATATCAGCACAACAACATAAGAAAGGCATCAATATTCACATCAGTTAACACGTATCCAATTAAACACAAATGAACAAATATCCCACCAACTCCAAAACCCGCCTGTAGAACACCGAGAAATAAATAAACAGAGTTCCTCAATCCTTCCGCTTTTGTGGAACCGAGTTCAATAACTCCATTTAGTGTCTTTATATGTATATCCTCCTATAGGTGATGAATTAAACTATAAATCCACTGTAGGCGCTATCCATGCACCGATAGTCACACACTAATCACGAGATAGGCTGTAGATTGCTCTGTCTATATTCGGCTGACCACTATTACGTGCGGAGGTTTTGATTGTCCCAACTAAGATGGTTTGGCCATGTCTGCAGAATGGGAGAAGATCGGCTACCACGACAAGCATGGGAAACAAAGAGCCAGGGATCCAGACCTCCAGGACGACCCAGAGTCCGCTGGGAGGACAACATTAGACAATCTTTGAAGGACCGAGGACTAGAATGGAACCAGGCCAGGAAGAAGACAGCTGATAGAATGGTCTGGCGCTCTCTCTTCCAAACCTCTACACCTCACGGTAGAAGGGGAACGACTAAGTAAGTAAGTAAGTAAGGTTTTGATTGACCAGAAACACACAAAAGACGAGGTCAATTTAGGACAAACGGTTCACTGCGCTATTATCTAGCGCGTGAAATTTTGCCTGCGTACTTGATGTTTAAATCCGGTTTGGCTTGTTTGGACTTTATTTGTGACTGAGCACTCAGTTTAAGCACGCAGTCTTGGTGCTTTCAATTCTGTTGAAGACGCTGGGCTGACAGATATGCTGGAAGCCACTATGCTCTGACTAGTGATCAAGAGGCGAGTACGAAACCACTACTGCCAAATACTATTTCAGATATGCTATGGCTCGTTATACACTGCATGAGCTCATTTCCCATTAGAGGGATGGGCATTGAAAAAGGGTTGTACTTCAAGTATAGGTGACAACTCGTGGTGCTAATTGCTTTCAGGAACCGTGAGATCGATGAGAATGTTACGTTCGTCACCTGACTGGAATCCTGCAGCAGCAATTGGGTGTCCTGTAACTGAGACCCAAAAAGAAACAACCTTTACACCAAGCAAACAATAAAATTACAATAACCTTATAATAACAGTTGTGCTCCACTATGGGATTTTAATTATTGTTATCATTGCTGTGACAGTCTCGGGCTGTCATTATCCATATGAGTCGCTCTCCTGTTACTTCCACTCTATCAATTATCAGCATGCGCCCGCATAGGCTAATATATCTTGTACATACATGTACCTGTCAGCAAATGCTCTCACAGCAAAATCTACTCCATCCTCTTCCAACTCAACATAAGGGATATCTAACCCTGTAGTTCCAGCTGAGTGGATATGTGATTCATCTTACAACATTAAGTGAATTTACATAAAATGCAGCATTAGACATTACATAATACGAAATGGTATGCGGCCCTTGGGTTCGATACACAAAAAGGGAAAAGTAATAACCTCCCAAAAATTGAATACATGAATAATGCAATGTTATAGCTATAATAATACGTTGTGACTTAAACATAAGATATAATTATATCTCCAGCTGATGGCTGCTTTCTGGATTGCCGTGAAAGTTCTAACCTGGTGTCTAACTACACAAGTAGGCATATAATAATTCCACACCACCACTAGAAGTTTCTCTCAGAAAGTAATAAGGGACTACCTCTTATAATTCCAGTGTTATAGCGCACGCACATCACTATCCAGTTTTAAGTGAATAACTTACAGCACTGACCTTTCCTTAAAGTAGTGATGCTTTTACCTTACTCTTAACCAATGGTAAGCACTGAACGGACTAAGAGGTTCTTTGCCTAGTAAGTATCTGTTAGCTTAGGTTTACCATTAACCCATTGTAAACAATAACACCTAGGAGACACCTAACTGCTTAAGAACGAGTTAACTCAGGCGGTAGATGGCGCGTCATTATCACTGAATTAATTACCGGGGAGAAATCACCTAAAATAACTCAAATCACACTACTATATTAGTTATATATAAAAAGCTAAACTGAATATATATATATATATATATATATATATATATATATATATATATATATATATATATATATATATATATATATATATATATATATATATATATATATATATATATATATATATATATATATATATATATATATATATATATATATATATATAATATATATACGATATATATATATATATATATATATATATATATATATAAACTTACCCGAGATGACGAGAGATAAGCAACACAATCTAGTATTTGTGCCCATATCTGCCTTTGTCTCATTTGGTCTTCTACGGGCATAAAAAATTTACGAGTGTGCTTGACTGAGTAAAATTATCTAGATTTATAGTCTACCAGAGACGCTAACTCCTGCCACCTGGCATCGCGTGTTCCCACGGATGTTCGGCGTATAACGTAATCATGCGTAAGACAAAAGTTATTCTAGAGTCTACATCCGACAACAACAGCAAGAAAATTTCGTAGATAAGACATAATATTATTCTAAAGCTACCCGCCGCGGTCAAGGGCCACAACCAAAATCTCAGAACGAACGTGAGTTTTGTCTCCCTTGAAATTGGAGATAAAAGTGGGTACTCAGATCAAAACAAAGTTGTCTCACCTTTGCTCCCGGTAGGGGTTCGCTTCTTCAAAGAATCTATTTCTCGCTCGAGATCAATGCGGTTACTAGCTACCAGCGTGTCCCCTAGTCAGACAACACCAGTTGCAGCTTAGGTAATATTATCGTAAGCTGACAACTACTGACCAAGTGGGGAATTTATAATGAAAGCCAGAACGAAATCAAACCGCGGGGTGGGGTCTGAGAGTAAGAAAAATGGGACGTGTTGGTAAAATAAAATTATCAGTCAATCCGTGACACCTTCTCCCCCCAAAGTATGTATAGAATGTGTGATTCTTGTATATACGCATTGAGATCCTCGCCAGTGCTACGGAGTTCATGCACGGTGCTGAGATCCTCCTTGTGTGATCAAATGGAGATCATTACACTAATGAAGTTGTCCGTTATAAAGTTGTGCAAAGAAGATGGCCCAAATTAAACCAAATAATTAAGAAGCACACGTTTAAAAATTATGATTGGCCAAAACTGTTAGTGTCTTCCTTTGATGAGGCACAGCCACACTGGTTTACCTGTTTTTCCCCACAGAGTTTACTTTTTTCAACCCAGCCGCGGGGTCGATTGGCTATATCAACATGTCAAGATGTAAACACCTATCTACCTTTTGGTGCGTTCCAGTAAGTAGGACAGTCCTCTCAGTGCATGCCGTAGGTATTGTTTAAGTTTAAACGAATGTGAATGAAGCAGGGGCGGATTGAGAGTTATCGGGACTTCGGGGCAAAAAGGGTAATTGACCACTGATTATCGATTGCACATAGAAAGGTTTACGGGATCATGAACTCCATCAGGCAGTGCCCGAAACGCCCAATACTCAGTCCGCCCCTAGTGAAGGCATATATGTACAGTGAAAACGTAATAGAAGAAGTGTGCATGAACAAAATACATCGGTAACATTTTCAGTGTGGTTCTTGTGTGTTTATTTCTGTTTTATTTTGGCTTACTTCAGACAAGAACATAACATAAATGTACTGCCACCGATAACACGAGAGGTAGAACAAGAAGACTCCAAGACGAGAGGTTCATAGAGGGCTTCACGCTGCCCTGAAAAGATAAATAGATAAATATATATGTGCCATGCACACATAGTTTATATATGTGAACAAATAATTATGTGAAATTAAATTCAAATGCAACATAAAACTAACAAGAAATGAAGGTAGGAAAACCTTTTATTAGCTAGGAGTTCTTTTTTGCGCATTGTCTAAAAAGAAAGAATGCCATGTTTCTCACATAAGTATTCAAGCGTAAAAATTAACTGTTTAGTCAATGGAGGCACGCACCATCGAGTAACAGCATCATTGTAACGTAAAGGGTAAAGGATCCCGTTACACGCCCATTTAGGCATATTGGGAATATGGTGTTAGGCCCATATTTTCTTGACCATCTGCACAATAGGGGTGATGTGGTCAGCATCACGCCGGCCACCTTAACCTTCCCAAAAGTTGCTCAGGTACCGAATTCACGAGGCTGGGTCGACCTCGGATCCGTTTGCAATGTAGAAAATCCCACCTCAACTGGGCGTCGAACCATGGACAACCGAGCGGCTCCCAGCGTCATTGTAGAACTCGTAAATATGACTGAGGTAGTGTCCGACTGACTTTTATTTGTAGTTCACATCATTAGTGGTACAACTGTATGCCACGTGACATCTTACGTTTTTTCCCCCCAAAAATAGGGGTGGGCAGGTTGTCGATTGCGTTACACCACTCGACAACTGAGTTAATTAAGGCAGACCGCTTGATAAATAAATTTTGTTCATTTTTCCCCTAATTCGTTAATAATTATTTTGTTTTGAAAGCTATAACGATTTTAACAGAATTAATAACAACAAGAAACGTCTGCGTTGTAAAATTACCGTTCTTCCCGGACTGGTGAACAAATGGACGTATATAAAGATGGGTCTTCTATCTAGTCCCAGTTGTATTATGACTTTCTACTATGACTGCGATCACCCATATTTTTATGTTTTTTTATCACTTTTCCCTCACTTTTAAATTAAAAATTTTTTTTTAAATTTTTATTAATTATTATCTTATTCCATTTAATTATAATTTCTTATTTTTTATCTTTTATTTTATTTTTTATTTTAAATTTATTATTTTTTTATTTTTAAAATTTTTTTTTTTTTATTTTTTTTTTTTCCCCCCCCCCCCCCCCCAACACTTTTCCCTCACTCTGTTTTCCAGTCCCTGTTTTCATTATTTGTTATTTTTTGTTTTTAATGTACTATCCACTTCCGCTTTCTGGTTTAGCGGCAGCCATCTTTGCTCCAATATGTGACTGGACATAAGGGAGTGTTTTTTTCTCTTATTTTTATAGCGTTATGTTCACTTAATTCTCACTTTATTTCCCTCCTGTCTCTTGTTTGTCTGTCCATGACGAAGGCCTTGTGGCTGTAACGTAGGTTTTTCTTGTCCTTTCTCTGTGTAAGACGTAGTACTATTTGTGTGTTTTTGTATATATATATATATATTTTTTTTTTTCATCCTACCGTTTTACCCCCGTCTTACGGCAGTTCTGCTCATATACTCATATCGTATATAAAGATAATGTCGTACCAAAATGTGAGGGTTTAACTGAGGCGATGTATTGCTAATTATCATGTTGAGACTGTGAGCACGCCTTTTGTAATTTACGCAGAACGCGGTGCTATCATTAGGCCAACTAGGCAACCGTCTAGGGCGCAGACATCAGAAGGGCACAGAACTGACCTCTGAGGGGCACAGTTTTATACAGAATAGTTTTTTTTAACCCATGTAAAAAATGCAACTGACAATTTATATTTTTAATTTTAAAGATAAATACCAAAACAGTGCCATGGAACATAATTGATTTTAAAGTCTTATGAACAGAAATTGAAACTTTTGAGAGACTTTAATATTAAGATCACAATTCACAAGATTATTCAAAATGATTTGTGTGCTAAAAACAATTTCCTTTGTATTTGAAAAAAGATAATCAAAGATTGTTGTATTACTTATTCTAGCAATTTAAAATATATTTAGCAGTTTCAAGTTTTGTGCTTTTCATTTTTTCTACAAGACATCTGTTTTTGAAAGTTGAAGTTGGCAATTTTGTTTAAATTTGGAGGGGATTGGGAATGGGGGGAGGGGGGGGGGTTGTATGCGCGTAGCTAGCCTTGTCTATGGCTCAAAATAGCTTGGCATCGGCGCCAAATACAAGAACTTCAATATTAATGTTTGTTTGAATTTGCTGAATTAAAATAATATTTTTTTCCTTCCGCATTTTTCGGTATCTAATTAATAAAATATTTTTTCTTCTTCGTTTTGGTCCTGACACAAGAATCATTGACCATCACGCCAGGTGGCGTCTTGTAAGGCAGCAAAAGTCTCCACTATGATCGGTCGACAGCCATTCTTAGTGTGCTGCCCCGGCTCTGGTTTATGCTTTGCATTTCTGCCACCGCCAATTCATGTTTGTGTGCCTTAACTGTTCTTTTCATTTCGCGCGCATGTGGAGTTTGGAAATTAAAAAAAAAAATTATTATTTACAATTGAAAAATGAACAGTAGCTACAATGAGTAATTGTATTTGGTAGAACAGAGATTCAACTCCGCCTAGGCCGGTCCCAAGCCTGGCTGAAAAAGGAGGAGCGCGGCCTCCATGGAGGCCCAAAGGAGGCAGCCCCTCCACCATGCAAAGGTACAACAGGCCAATCACCTGTTTGCTTTAAATCATGGTTACGCGAACTACAAGAGAGAAAACCGGACTGATTCTAAAGGCAACAAACTGGAACGGACTACGACTTATGGAACTTGGAACACAAGAAGTATAAATGGGAAAGAAGAGGAGCTGGTGAAAGAGATGAGGAAAGCAAAACTAGAAATCCTGGCTATAACGGAAACAAAGAAAAAGGGACAAGGAGTCATGGGTCTCGATGGCAACACGTTGCTCTAGAGTGGTGTACCCACATCTGAAAGATCTAAAGGGGACGTGGGTTGCATTGTGGTCAAAAAAAAAAGATAGTATCAAGGGATAGAACTTTGTCTTGGAGCGCATTATGGTTGTAAAACTAAAAGAAGGAGAAACCATAGTCAACTTGGTCATAGTGTATGGGCCAAATGAGGATGAGAGAGCAGAAGTCAAGGAGGAATTCTTCGAGCTGCTTCAAAGGACAGTGGATGATTGCCTAGATGAAATTATCATGCTTGGCGATTTCAATGCCAGAGTTAGAAATGACCATGCTAGATGGGGTGGAGTTATCGGAAGATATGGAGAAGATACTCTCAATGACAATGGAAAGCGACTCCTTAGACTCTGCAGTGAGCAGAATCTAATCATTACAAACACAAAGTTCCCCCACAAGCGCATACATGTATACACTAGATGTGAACCAACAAAGAATGAGAAGTCGGTGATCGACTATGCCATTGTTAGGAGGAGCTCATTCAAATATGTCCGGGATGCTAGAGTCTGGAGGGGGGGGGCTAGAACAATTGAAAAAGTGATACCCAACTACCTGCTTAGAAATGAGCATTAAGAAAGAAAGCCAACTGAAACCCGAGGGGTTGCTCAGCGGTGAGCAGCACAGAAGAACAACCTGATGACTTGGAAACCCTCTGGCTTATATTCAAGGACATCATAAAGGCAGCTGCTGCAGAAGCATGTGGTGAAGTCCAACTTGGGAACAAGAGAAAGAGGACACCTTGGTGGACAGGGGAAGTCAAAGAGAAAATAAGAGAGAAGAAACGGAATGGAAACAATAATTTGGAGCTAAAAACACAACAGGACAAATGGAGAAATATTTAGAATATGTGACACTCAGAACAGAAGCAAAGAACCAGGTGCTAGGAGCAAAACAGAAGTCCCGGGAAGAATTTGGAGAAAAGCTAGAAAAAGATGCGCAATAAAACCAGAAATTGTTCTATAAGACCCTAAAGAACATGAGGAAAAAAAAACAATGCATTCTCAAATTTATAAAGGACAAGCAAGGCAAATTGCTTACTGCCTCGAAGGAAGTAATGGAAAGATGGAAATAATATTTCTCAGAGCTCCTGAATGATGAGCAAGGTCAAGCATCAGAAATGATAACCACTAGCACAGAAGAGAAAACCAATAATGGTGAAGATGACATAAAGATGGAAGAACTGAAGACAGCACTGGAGAACATCAAGATGGGCAAAGCAGCAGGGCATAATGGGATAACACCAGAAATGGTTAAGTATATGGGAGCATCAGGCGACCTATTACTCTTAAGGGTCCTACAGGCAGCGTGGTGCTACAAGACCATACCAAAGGATTGGGCGCTTGCCATCATAACACCAATTTTCAAAAAGGGTGACAATCGACAATGTGGAAACCATAGAGGCATATCCCGTCTCAGTGTCCCTGGTAAAATCTACTCTAGAATCCTAGAGCAGAGACTCCGACGCCTAACTGAGCCACAATTGGATGAGGTCCAGTGCGGATTCCGAGCAAACCTAAGTACTCAAGACCTAATCTTCACACTCAGACAGCTGAATGAAAAGGCCCTTGAGTATAAGAGTGAGATCCATCTTTGTTTCATAGATCTGGAAAAGGCGTTTGACAGGGTCCCCTGGAGCAAACTTTGGGACTGTTTGGCAAGGAAGAACATTCCAGCACCTCTGATTCATGCTATACAGAGCTTCTACAAGTCTTGCAGAAATCATGTGAGGACGGCAAACCATAAGTCAGAAGAGTTCAGGACCATCACTGGTGTAAGACAAGGTGATATCCTGTCACCTTATCTTTTCATACTTCTCATGAACGATGTCATCAAGGCATGTAAGGAGAGAACAAGAAAGTATTCAGTGGGGTACTGGAGGATGAGACAGGTCTGTATTTCAGAGCTGGCATTTGCTGATGATGTTGCCCTGATTGCTAAATCAGAGGCACATCTCCATTCCAACCTGCAAGTCTGGAAGGAAGAGCTGGAGAATAGAGGGATGGTCATAAGCAGCTCTAAAACAAAATCCATGGTGATATCACGAGAAGAAAGAAGCCATCAGATTAAGCTGGGAGAACAGGTCCTGGAGCAGGTCGACCGCTTTAAATACCTCGGAGCTATTATAGACCGAAATGGAGGCATCTAAGAAGAGTTGGCCACTCGGAAAGCAGCAGCTGGGAGACTTTTTCAGGCCATAAATCGAGGATTCCTCAGCAAGAGAGAGGTTGGTAAGAAAACGAAGATGGCTGTATACCGCTCCACCTATGTCCCAGTCTTGACATATGGATGCGGAGTCATGGGCAATGACTACAACCCACAAAAGCCAGATCCAAACCTTAGAAATGAGGTATCTGAGGAAGGTGGTTGAAGTAACAAGAAGAGACATGGTCGGCAACCAGACGATACGCCAAGGCTTAAAATCCCACCCCCTGCAGACCCAAGTAGAACAGTCCCAACTAAGTTTGTTTGGCCATGTCTGCAGAATGGGAGAAGATCGGCTCCCACGACAAGCATGGAAAACAAAGAGCCAGGGATCCAGACCTCCAGTACAACCCAGAGTACGCTGGGAGGACAACTTTGAAGGACCGAGGACTAGAATGGAACCAGGCCAGGAGGAAGACAGCCGATAGAATAGTCTGGCGCTCTCTCTTCCAAACCTCTACACCTCACGGTAGAAGGGGAACGGACTAAGTAAATAAGAACAAAGCCTCTCTGGCACAGTAGTAGTTCTTTATCTGCTAAATCGTTTCTCAACTAGCGTTCTTCAAAACTTTAGGGTTCCACAATCCATCCTCAGCTGTAAATGGGTGCCTGCTCTTGGATTATGGAAGTACTAGCAATAACCTGTCAATAATGACGGAAGTAAATCAAAAAGTGTAATGTATTTTAAAAATATTTTTAAATTAAATATTCAAGTTCTTTGATGACAACATTTTTTGTGAAAGTGCGTGGATTGTTTCAAAGAATGTTCCCTGATAAAAAGTTTTTTTAACAAAAACTTTCAAGTTTTCATTATTTGTTCCTCGGGTGAGGGCGACATAGAGCTGGCCGTGTCCGAAAACAGGTTCAGAAAGGAAAACTCATACGTGATAACAAGATTGTCCTTGCACCTTATTGATCGTCATTGCAAATGCTAAAATCCCTGGGAATTGACGACGTCGCATCCTAAATGGCAAACTGCGCTCGCTCGGTTCTAAGTCAATGCGATGAATTAAGACTCGTTCTCCCTTATTCCTGCTAGTGATAATTTCTGCATCAATAGAATTCCGATGCAAGACTTTTATGACCAAAATAGTCTGTTTTTTGCGTTCAGATTTCGCATTAGCATGATACACATAGCAACCTTTAATTTAAGAAAATGTGGTGGCATTCCTGATGGGCACTGCTCGTTAAGGAACTCGGTTCGGATCATCGGAAATTATGGTATCTTTACTCCAATAAACCGTTTCATTTCCAGCAAGTAGCTCCAACAATAAGTCTGCAATACTTTAAATTAAAATATTGTCTTGAAGAAACAATAAAAAACTTACATTTTAAAGGTTATTTTTAACAAAATGATGAGTTAAATCCGTTTCCGGAATGAAACTGGGTTCTACAATCAAAAACTTACATTTTATTCATATATCACTGTCACTCACTTTGTGTTGCACAATTCACCGACTTTTCTTCGTTGAGTGTTACTATTTTCGGGAGAGTACATATAAGGGAAAAAATACAATTAATGTCTAACTTTCAACCACAGTTGCATCCTTTAGATGTGACTGACGTACAAACGGCGAGAATTATGAAGTTTGATGATGATGAAAAGGCAGCTTGGTAGGGAACTGGTTACCCCCACCTCTCGATTCTTGACCTAGTATAGTGAAGTATCTAACACTTTGTTTACCTACGGCAGTATCTGCTATGGGATTAGCTATATACCTATAAGCCAAGCAAAACAGTTTCATTTTTCTGTTGTCCTCTGTCGGTCACTACATTTATATGTTATTATGCTTTGATGTATTTTATTAGGGATGTAGGATAAAGAGAGAGGGATAGTACCTCACGGTTAGAGACAGCCATGTCATTTTTAGGATAGTCAAGATCCTATTTGGTTCTCCTCTCTTTATCTAGCTCATGTATGGCTCCACGTATACCGCTTGTGTACGGCGGTGGCCACATCCCGGGCAATAGTCTTGGCTGACTGGCTAAACTACATGAGTGGAGTAGAAGTAATCTTACTCAAGAGAATGTCCATCCCCAGTACACAAAGACTGAGACGGTGAGTGAGGCGGAGGAATCTAAGAAGATCAACTGCTCGCAAAGCGGGACAGCAAAGTGCGTGGCGCACTAGAGGCGTGTCGGGCATAGAAATAGACAACGGCTAGCCACCGTGGAAGAGATTGGGGCCTTACCACGTACATCCTACAGAATGTAATGAGATCACAACAAGATAAGAACAGATGTGTAAAGAACTCTCTGTCCCCTGGGGAAGAATCTACTGTAAAAATTAACAGGGAAAAGGTAACTCCTCTAATGAGTAAGGAAGTACATAATGACGAGTGTTCCTCAAATTCGGTTGAAAGGGAGCATTCTGAGAAAGACCACCTAAAAACTAGTAGGAGGAGCCTAAAAATAGGAACATGGAATGTTAGAACTCTAAACGGAGATGGAAAGTTTGAATTCTTATATTAGAGGCAACAGACATGAAACTCGATATACTGGGAGTTGCAGAGGCAAGACTATTGGATACAGGCTACAAAAAAGAGACAACTACACGCTTATACACTCAGGAGGAGAAAAACATGAAAGAGGGGTAGGAATGTTGATAAAGAAGGAATTAGAAAAATACGTATGAGGATACTGGACACACAATGACAGAATGATGTTACTAAAGATGAGAGCAGAGCCATTCGACATATCAATCTTACAAACTTATGCACCGACTAAAGATCATAGCGAGGAAGAAATAGAAGAATACTATGAAGAGCTACAACACACACTTAAACCAGTCAAATCTACAGATGTGTTGATAGTAATGGGTGATATGAATGCAAAAGTAGGAAAAGGAAAATACAAGAAAATGGTAGGACAGTATGAATTAGAGACAAGAAATGATAGAGGAGACAGACTTATCCAGTTCTGTGCAGAAAACCAGCTGGTCATATGTGTGATGGGGCCGTAAAGTTCAAGGCATATTTATCGCCCATATATTTTCGATGTGCGCGCAGCACGCTGGGATGTGAAGAGTCTGACTCAGTAGAAGATTTATTACTAGGCCCTAATAAAGCCTAAAAATTAGTTATATTTGATAGTTGTGTGTTATATTAAATAGCTGTAGGTTTTATTTGTGTTTTCGCTATTTCTAGAGCGATAATCGCGTGTGTTATTTGCGTGGCGCAATTAATCCGCGCAGCGCACTAAAGTTGAGTGATTAGCCTATAGCCTATATAAAGAGATAGTGGGCGGCGAACGGGCCTATTTTGCAAAAGCCGCCCAGAGAGAACAAACGAAGTTAGACACCAGAGCCAAGCTGCAAATGCCTTGAGCACGTGAGTTTGATTTAGAAGCAGATTAGCTTATTTCCTAATGAAATTAACATTATTTTCCTGTAGCTTTAGAATTACATTGAGAGTGTCTGTTTTAATGGTTAATGAAATAAACAGATTGATGTGTTTCCAGGACCTTATAATTTAGTCTAGAAATATAAATGAGTGAAAATAATGTGTGGGTAGATTTTTACTAGTGCTTAGTCCGGATTACGGCTGCAATAGTTAAGTACCAAGTATTTCATTCATCAGACTGGGCAAGAAAGGCAAACTATTTCACACATGAAACCAGGCAGAGAAGCGATTTAATACTTGAATTTAAATAATATTAACTGTTATCAAGATGGCAGCCACGTGTTCATGAAAGGCGGCGCGTCGTCATGCAGTGAATAAAGAAGGCGCCAAGGAGTCTGAATGTAACACGCTATGTTACGCTATTTTATATGGTGTGAATTGACACGTGGGCGAAGGCAGATTAAATGTAATTTTCTTCAGTAATAGAAGAAATAGTTTTCGTGTTAAATTTCCTTTAGGTGATGAATTTAATTCCAGTTTTGTTAAAGTTAAGAATAATTATATTTTATTCTTTGATGCTATGGTAATTGAGTGTATTTCACGATAGCCTACTTATCATAATTCTACTGTATATATTTAATGGGTTACTTTGAAGTGAGAATAGTCATTTAGATTTCTGGTGAGATTAGGGCCACTCCTTGGTGCGTAAGACACTTGGAGACAGAGGTGTTTCTCTGTTTGCTCCTAGCGGAGCATGGAAACACCAATGCAGCTGGTGTCCATCACAAGCCCACAAGAAGCATGTTTATGCTATTGCAGTGGTTGTTTCAGTAACGATGTGTTTCATGTGATGAGTTCCCAGTCTCATCAGGGGTCATATACGACACGCTTGTTACCAGGCGCACCAGTCGTTACTTACGACATGTTCAGAATGCAGTAACGAATATTGATGTGGATCGGTTGCGAGGTAGTGGTTTATGCCCATTAAGGAGAGTATTGGTTGTATATATTGTTTAATTCTATTTGATACATATTTCATGATTATTTAATTATGGTTATGTGTAGAATGGTTTGTGAGAGCACGTGGGCTCACTTGGAGATATATTTCTCTTCTCCGATCCTGAGGGAGCATAGGGCCACCAGTGTGGTTTGCCTCCGTATGAAGCATTCAGATGCTCGTGCAGTAGTAGTTTCGGTAGCAACCTATATTACATGGTGAGATTGCCAGCCTCATGCACAACACCATACTAGTCTTATTGGACGACATGCATGAGTGTGTGTGTGTGTATGATAGCTGAGTGTGTGCTCTTGCAGTAGTGGTTTCGGTAGCAATCTATGTTACACGGTGAGATTGCCAGCCTCATACACAACACCATACTAGTCTCGCTAGACGACATGCATGTGTGTGTGCATGATATTTGAATATTCAGTTTCCCGCAGTGTGGAAGGACAGTTTGACAGATGAGAGCATGGTGTTTCTGTTTATTTAACCATGATTTTAACTAGTCGTTGCTTTGTTTGCTTCTTCAGATTATCAATCGAGCACAGGCTGGGTGTTTGTTTGGTATTTGGTTTGTTCGCTTTGTTATTTGTTTAATGTTTGCTTCAGTGTGCTCTTAATGTCACTGATAGGGTTGTAAAAATAAATACAGCCCCTGCCTTAAGAATCAGAGTTTTATTGTTGAATCGGGTCGGTTGCGAGTGTGCAAGAGAGTGATCAAATATCATAACATCATCATCATCATCTCGCCCCACCCTATCACAATTGGCATTGTCGACAGGATCAGGCAGACAGCAACACCGAGCAAACAGCAAACGAGCAAATATTGTATTGTAAACACCCAGCAGTGCGGTCTTGCAGCAAGATGGCTTCGATCAATGCGCCTGTGAAGGTAGTATAGGTGGAGGTGCCAGAGGTAAGGCGATTTGATGAAAAGGCAAATCCCACTTGGCAAGAGTTTGTGGAAGATGTAGAGGCCATGTGGAAGATGGCGCCCTTTTGCGCAGAAGACAAGGTAGACGTGATCTTTAACAACGTTACACCAGTGGTCTCTAGGGAATTACGGATACGTGGCGGAGCCAAGGCCAGCCCTAAGCAGTTACTCAAGATAGTAGAAGAAGCCTACAGCGAGCAACCATCAGTCAGTGAGATGACCAGGAATTTCCAGGCCGTGAGTCAGGGACCTTGGGAATATGCTGTTTTCTGTGAAGTCAAAAAGCCAGAGACACTGGTCCAGATAGCAAGTGCAGAAGCTCACAATGAAGAGGAGGCACTCAGAGCAGAATTATCCCTCCTAAAGTCCCAGATAGCACAGATGTCAGACACCAGTTGGCCAGTACAAGAGAAGGTGCAAAGAGAGAAAGAACCAGGCCAACCGCGAGAACAGCCAACGCAAGACGAGGAGGTGTGTCCGCAGGAACCGCAACTAGCCCTTCTTGTATGAGAGAGTCAGGCTGTTGTCAAGGAAAGCTGTGAGCTGACAGCACCAACAAACGCAGCTGCACCGATAAGGCGAAAAGGGGTTTGCAAGGGGTACAGTGTCCACAGGGGATGGGGGATTATCACGCCAGATGATGGAGGTATTGATGTATTCATACATCAGACCATGATCTTCAGAAAGGGATTCATGAGTCTGGCGAGAAATGAGAGAGTGGAATTTGACAGCAAACCATCGGTCCAGGGCATGGAAGCAGTCATTGTGTGCGGCATTGGCGGTCAAGAATGCAAAGGAAGTAGGAGGCGACCCATGGCACAGAGAAAGCCTACCAGGTTGAGGTGCTATAATTGTGGTTAGTTCTCAGGCCACATGGCAGCCAAATGCCCTCAAGGCCCTCTTCCAAAACGATGTTTTAGATGCAAGTCTACAGAACACTTGATATCCGCCTGTCCCTCAAGGAGCTCTTTCCATAGGCGTACTGCCACAACTAGGTTACCTTTAGGGTGCAAGCCAAGAGATGGTCGTGACAACTGTCGCCCTGGGGGCGCCGAGAAAATTGGTCGTTGTCTAGGGAAGGAAACCCGTCCTAAGCAGATAGGAGGGAGTACACGTCGGTGTCCAGAAGAGGAGACTCATCAAAAGCAGATTGTGGGGAATGTGGGCCACTGTCCACACAAAACGACTGTAAAACAAGTCAGGAGCAATCCCCTACAAAGTCGACAGCTACATGCACTGACAAGCAGATGTCACAAGCCAGCAGCGACGCGGCAAAAGTAGATGAATCTTCTAGACCACAGCAACTGCCAGCCCAACAACGGACAACGAGGGACATGACGACCAAGAGCGTCCCCAGCGGGGTTGTACCTATTCTAGAAGCTCAGCCCAAAGCATCGCCGCTCAGAAAGAGTCATGCGCAGCACCAACGATCTGAGAGGTTACAATTGAAGCGCCAGAGGTAGTGATGTTATCGGGACGACAAAAAATCAGGAGGGAGATATATGTGATGGGGCCGTAAAGACGCCCCCTTCATGTTCAAGGCATATTTATCGCCCATATGTTTTCGATGTGCGCGCAGCACGCTGGGATGTGAAGAGTCTGACTCAGTAGAAGATTTATTACTAGGCCACAATAAAGCCTAAAAATTAGTTATATTTGATAGTTGTGTGTTATATTAAATAGCTGTAGATTTTATTTGTGTTTTCGCTATTTCTAGAGCGATAATCGCGTGTGTTATTTGCGTGGCGCAATTAATCCGCGCAGCGCACTAAAGTTGAGTGATTAGCCTATATAACGAGATAGCGGGCGGCGAACGGGCCTATTTTGCAAAAGCCGCCCAGAGAGAACAAACGAAGTTAGACACCAGAACCAAGCTGCAAATGCCTTGAGCACGTGAGTTTGATTTAGAAGCAGATTAGCTTATTTCCTAGTGAAATTAACATTATTTCCCTGTAGCTTTAGAATTATATTGAGCGTGTCTGTTTTAATGGTTAATGAAATAAATAGATTGATGTGTTTCCAGAACCTTATAATTTAGTCTAGAAATATAAATGAGTGAAAATAATGTGTGGGTAGATTTTTACTAGTGCCTAGTCCGGATTGCGGCTGCAATAGTTAAGTACCAAGTATTTCATTCATCAGACTGGGCAAGAAAGGCAAACTATTTCACACATGAAACCAGGCAGAGAAGCGATTTATTACTTGAATTTAAATAATATTAACTGTTATCAAGATGGCAGCCACGTGTTCATGAAAGGCGGCGCGTCGTCATGCTGTGAATAAAGAAGGCGCCAAGAAGTCTGAATGTAACACGCTATGTTACGCTATTTTATATGCTGTGAATTGACACGTGGGCAAAGGCAGGTGAAATGTAATTTTCTTCAGTAATAGAAGAAATAGTTTTCGTGTTAAATTTCCTTTAGGTGACGAATTTAATTCCAGTTTTGTTAAAGTTAAGAATAATTATATTTTATTCTTTGATGCTATGGTAATTGAGTGTATTTCACGATAGCCTACTTATCATAATTCTACTGTATATATTTAATGGGTTACTGTCATAAAATTAACAAGTGATACAACGTAAAAATATCTCCAAAGGATAAAATGTAAGGATAAAAACATAATGCGTAAGCTGCTGATAGTACATGATCGCCCTGACCGCGGGTCATCACCCTCCATAAAAATTGACTTGCTAGACGGGAAATCAAAACGGTTACCATGTGAACGGGATGAGAATGGCGGATCAAAAGGAAAAAAAAATATGACTGAAAAAATTGCGTGAGACTAGCAAGGCTAAGGAGACGCAATTGGGGGGGGGGGGAACGGAGAAAAAGTCACGTTTCCCAAGTTGACATAAAGTAAGGAACTCGACAGAAGGGACCTTGGATATGATACGCCACAGTCATTTATTGGACGCTTTTGCGATACCAAGCCTTTTATTTGAATTCAGCGGCAAACGCAGATGCTTGAAATATTACAAAATTTAAAAAGTAACTTTTTCTTAATATTAATGTTAGGAATATAAAAATTAGCTGGCCGGATGGCCCATTCTGAGCAGTGAAATAATATGCTTTTATTTATACAGACGGATAGCTAATAATGAAGATAATGACAAAAGACAGTGTTGTTCACATCAGCGAAAGACTGCATTGAATCTAACATGTCACTATTTGCACAAAAATCGCGACCTTGAGACGCAAGTGTTCAAATCTAGTTAGAATGAAAGAGAAGGGACATTGGTGGGAGCTGTGGCTAAAAATAACTTTTCAGGCAAATATGTAGAGGGGAAGGATAGGTTGGTTCAAAAAACAAGTACGTTTTTGTGAAAACGCAAGTAGAGACGGACGGACTAACAGATAAAAATCCATACTTGACTGAAGCATGACTGAAATGACTTTAGTGTAGGAAATTTGAATTTAAAAAAACCAAGGCATTGATTGGCCACAGACAATCATATTATCCGCGCTCAGACGAGCTTTTTTTGCCATTCCTCAATAGTTGTCCAGTGATAGACACAGTAAATTTCAAGTGTGGTGATCTCCAAATGAAATAAATTGAAATAAGTTCAGGGACGCCATACTATAGCCAGCAGCTCAGCTGAGTTTTGCTAGCATTTCTGTGTTCTTTATTCATAATCTGGTAAGATTGAAATTATTTCTTTGCATATTTTGAATATTGTTTAAGGTTTCGAGTGATTTGATACTGCCATATCGAAATCTAGCCTTACAAACAAGTAAGGATTTGCTCTAGACCCCCCGCCCTAGTTCAGGGTCTAGGGACAAACAATATATATATACTCCAGCAAAGATTAGGAAGGACAGATCAGGTGTTGAGATCAGTGGAACATATCACTTATCCTATGGGAAACCAACTTGGTAAGGTGTGTTGTATGGTCAGAGAGATCTGACCCTGTCTAAATGGTGTTATTGTAAATTGTTACGTGTAGAAGTGGCTCCTTAGGTAAGGTTCTGAACCTAAACCAATACTTTATTTCAGAGCTGTGAGTTTTTATGTTGACACCAAAAGGCGGTGTCAAATGCTGGGTCAATAATTGACAGTGAGGACCCGTGCAGTGTCGCATCTCGGCAGAACAGCCTTGTATTGCCCCCAAGCCCGGAGAGGTGGGGCCACCCGATATATTGCCCCCAAGCACGGAGAGGTGGGGCCACCAGATTCCAGCACCAGCGCTACACCTTCAAAGTTACGTAAGAAGGCTGGTCTGCTGGATTTACACCAACTTCATAGACATAACACCCAAAGTGAATTACTACTAAAACATCCCATTTACTTCCATCATTAATGGACAATGTTTGGTAAACTTAGACAGGGAGGGATGAAGCCACCCCAACAGCACATCTATTCATCGTTCTCCCAGGGAAAATAAAATTATAAACTGTAGAAATACTAACTAATCTTAAAATTTGTATACGTACACACATTTTATTTATCATGTCATTTATTCATGCCATTCACTCATAAATTCCAAAATCTTTTCATATGTTCTGGCCAAATAAAACCTTGGTTCAGAACAAATAAATTTAAAAAAAAGATTTACTTTCTAAAATTTCACCAGCTGGATTTAGTTCATTGTATTCTAAATTTTATTGATAATATATTATTTAATATCTGTGTGTGTGTGTTTGTATATGTCAATACAACACATTACATTCAGTACCCTAGATTATAACGTAGCCACATTTATTAGAAAAAAAGATAGGTGTGAGGTCGTAGTGGTAGCAAGAAAGGCCTTCTGAAAATTCACAACTACATTTTATCTCAGGAGCCTTCACAGCTGACCTCATACATCACACTTAGTAATATCACCATCATACAATACCATCAAACCCACTACATATATTGGGGTCTTGTCCAGGGATAATTAGCATAAACAGTAATATAAGGATCTCCTGGTGGGAGAAATAAAATTAGGGGAACAAAATTGTAAAATTCCCTTAAAATTAAAAGTGTCCCTTTAAATTAAAAGGGCAATTAGAAGTTGGTGAATCTTCACAGCCAGTGTTAGTTAATTAGTTAATTAGAATTATTTTGGTCTAGAATAATTATAATTACTTTAGAGATTGGAAATTTTACTTTGCTTATTGCTAGATTTGTTTAGAAAGTATGGCGGAGCTAGCAAAATTTAGATCAGCTGCTGTGCTGACCGCAAAGGAGATGGGAATGGATGGTCAGATTTTAATTCAATACGTAACGGCTGAATGTGATAAATATATTGAACGGGAAGAAAGGAGATTAGAAAAAGAGGCTGAAAGAAAATTAGAGTCTGAAAGGTTGGCTGAAGAGAAGAGGTTAGAGGCGGATAGAGAAATTAAGAGGCTGCAGATTGAGGCAGAAGACAAACGACAGCAAAGGGAGGCAGAAGATAAAAAGGCCGAAAGGGAGGCAGAAGATAGAAGGTTGCAAAGGGAGCACGAATTACGACTAAGGGAGCTGGAATTACAAGGCCAGGCTCCTGAAAATGGTGCCAGCCCTTTTGCCTCAGATGCTACGCCCGGTCTGGGAGCCTCAAACTCAGCTATGGGGTTTCATTTAGACCATTTTGTTGAAAAAGACGATGACATAGAGGGGTACCTAGGACGTTTTGAGTTATTAGCTACTACATATGGGTTAGAGAGAGAGAGGTGGAGTTTAAAGTTATCACAAGGACTGAGAGGTACTTCTTATGAAGTCTTTGCTAAAATGAACAGGGAAGACCAAGACAATTATGACATGTTAAAGCAGGCTTTGTTATTAAGGTACGAGAAGAATGGTGAATTTTATCGTAAGAAATTTAGAAATGCCAAACTGTTGTCTGGGGAGACATACCACCAATTCTCTGCTAGACTGGAAACCTATTTGGAGAAATGGACTGCTCTGGGGAAGACCAAGATCTTAAAGAAATGATCATGATTGAGCAATTGAGAGAGTCCATGGCTCCAGACATGAGAAAATTTCTCATGGAACAAGGTGCAGAGAAGTTGGGAGAGGTTTTAAATGTCGCTGAGAGGTATCAGGCAGCCCAGGCAGAGGTAAGTGGTGCTAAAAAGAAGCACATAGACAATTTTAAAGCTCCACAGCAAATTAATAAATTTGATAATAGAGAGCAGGGAAATAAAGGTAGGACAAACTTTGAGCGGCCAAGAAATGACTATCGCGACAGAAACTCACAGTTCAATGACCAAAAGTTCAATGAAAGAAAACCGTTGAACCAAGGAAAAAGATGGTGTAAATGGTGCAAGAAAGATAACCATAACACCGAATTTTGTAGAAGGAAACCTTCAAACATTGCTGCAATGAAGTCGGGGACGCAAAGATTAAAGGTTAATCCTAATGGACAACAGGAACCTTATCACCCCCCCAGTTTGTGAGGATGTTATTTGTAATGGGGTCACCATAAGGTGCCTTTATGATACAGGTTTGGATTATGATTCAGTTGTGAAGTCTAGCCTAGTGGACCCAAGTCAGTATACCACAGAAACAGTGGAAATACAAGGGGCGACTAAGGACATACCACTCATGACACTTCCCATCGCAAGGGTAACGGTGAAAACTCGCTATGTGGAAGGAGAAATCAGAGCAGCAGTGATAGATGAACCAATCTACCCTCTGATATTGGGGTGTAGATACGTCTTCTTGGGGAATCCCGAGAAACCTGTGATCATGGCGACAGTGCAGACCAGGTCACAGAAGAAGGAGGAAGAAGGTGAACCTATAAATGCTCATCCAGAGGAGATGAGAAAGGCGCAGGCTGAGGATAGGACACTCAAGCCATGTTTTAAAAAATTGCCCAAATGCCACACACCTCCGAGCAAGGGGGAATATTTCATGAAGAACAAACTATTATACAGGAAGGCCGGAACTGGAACAAATGGTCACAACCAGCTGGTTCTTCCCACCTCATATAGAGATAAAGTGATGGAACTCGGGCATGCGATTCCCTTCAGTGGTCACATGGGGATCAGCGCCACAGGACAGCGTATAGCTTGTCATTACTTCTGGCCAGGGATAACGGAGGATATAAAAAGATATGTCAAATCCTGCCCTGAATGTCAAAGGGTAGCTCCAAGGCACTGGACTGCTCCTGCAACTCTAGGGGAAATGCCCATAGTGGGAACACCTTTTGAGAGGGTTGCAGTGGATATTGTGGGACCTCTCACTCGGACCAAGAGGAGGAACAGTTACATCCTTACTCTGGTGGACACTTGTTCTATGTGGGGAGAGGCGGTAGCCCTGCCATCAATTGATTCAAAACATGTAGCGGAGGCACTACTTACAATATTCACCCGATTAGGATTCCCGCATCAAATCTTGACGGATAATGGATCTCAGTTCAAGGGGAAACTAACGGAAGAAGTTTTTAAACTATTTCAAGCCAGACACTTTCATTGTAGTCCGTACCATCCACAAGGGAACGGCCAGGTAGAGAGGTTCAACGGGACTCTCATTTCTATCCTGAGAAAGCTGGCACACGAAAAACCGGATCTGTGGGATCAATTCCTGCCCGCCGCATTGTTTGCGTATCGGGAGGTACCACATAGTTCAACCGGGATGGCTCCCGCAACTCTGCTATTTGGGAGGCCAATAAAAGGTCCTTTAGAAGCTCTATTAAGGACCTGGACGGATGAGAAGGCGGAAGAACCTGTTACCTCATCTTATCAATATGTGAACGAACTGACCACTCGTTTGAAAGCTGGATGGAAACTGGCAAATGATAATTTGAAACAAGCCAGGAAGAAACATGCAGCATATTTTAATAGGAAGGCAAAGGACCGAGAACTAGCTGTGGGAGAGAAGGTGCTGCTTCTACTACCTGGTAACCAGAATAAATTACAAATTGGTTGGCAAGGTCCATATACGGTTCTAGAGAAGGTGTCTAGAACAAACTATAAAATTGACAAAAAGGGGAAGGAGAAAGTTTATCATGTAAACTTATTAAAGAAGTATCTGGACAGACCACTCCAGGAAAGCACCCCCTTATTGACCTTGGCTATTGCAACCCAGATGCAAAAGGAACCACTCACCTCACATGAATACCCATTACATCCTTGTGAAACAGCAGCACAGGTAAAAGTCAGTAAGCACCTGACTAAAAACCAGAGGGAGAGAGTTCAACAGGTTCTGGAGGAACATACAGATGTACTAACAGATAAACCAGGCCATACAAATTTGCTACAGTATGACATGAAACTGGTAGACTCAAACCCAATCTGTATGAGAGCCTATTCTATTCCGTTCGCGAAGGAGAAGGCATTGAAGGAAGAAATAGATTATTTGTTGAAGGAGGGGATTATTTCGCACAGTAAATCATCTTTTAGTTCTAGTGTCGTTTTGTTGAGGAAACCGTCTGGGGAACACAGACTGTGCATAGATTACAGGAAACTGAATGCTGTCACAGAAGGACAAGTGGATCCATTACCAGACACAAAACAGTTATTTGCCAGACTGAACAAGGCAAAATACTTTTCAAAGGTGGATCTTAGTAAAGGCTATTACCAGATCCCAGTGAAGCCTGAAGTGAGACCTTATTTGGCTTTTAGCACTTCGGATGGACATTATGAATTCAATATGCTACCATTCGGACTGAAAAATGCTCCGAGTGTATTTTCAAGGATGATGCGCAAATTGTTGGATCCCCTGAATAACCCATGTATCACGAATTTCATGGATGATATTCTCGTCGCCACAGAGACATTTGAAGAACACATTGAAGCTCTAGAGATGTTATTTAATAGACTTCGGGAGGCGAACTTAACTGCTAGGCCAACAAAATGTTGCATTGGATGCAAAGAGTTGGAATTCTTGGGACACACTGTATATCAGGGTAACATGACCCCTGATCCTAAGAACTTGGAAAAACTGAAGAGAGCACCTAGACCACAAACAAAAAAGGACGTGCGATCATTCGTGTCGTTATGCGGATTTTATCAGAAATACATCAACAATTTTAACGCTATTTGTGCTCCTCTGACTGATCTGACTCGCAAGGGACTTCCAGATAAAATTATTTGGACTGCACAATGTGAACTAGCGTTCCAAGAGTTAAAGGAAAAAACTCACTAGCAAGCCTATTCTCAAACTGCCTGATTTGACACAGGACTTTGTCTTAAGAACCGATGCAAGTAATGTAGGACTCGGAGGGGCTTTGTTGCAAAGATCATCTTCACCTGATGGGGAACTGAAACCAGTCGCTTATGCAAGCCGCAAATTGAATAAGGCGGAACAAGGATACTCCACAAGCGAAAAAGAATGTTTAGCGTTAATCTGGGCAATAAAGAAGTTTCAAATCTATCTGTATGGTAGGACTTTTGTGGTCGAGACGGATCATCAGCCTCTCGTATTCTTATCTCAGGCTAAGCATGAAAACGCAAGATTGCTGAGGTGGTCTTTATTGCTTCAACCTTATCAGTTTAGTATCCAATATATCCCAGGCAAATTGAATGTCGGTGCAGATTTCCTCAGTCGGCACCCCTGTGATCAAAATTAGAGTAATGGCAGACGTGAGGAGAGATTTTATCTATGTGTATCACTGGTTTTAGAACTTGCCGAAGGCATGTTTTCAAGTGGGGAGATGTGTCATAAAATTAACAAGTGATACAACGTAAAAATATCTCCAAAGGATAAAATGTAAGGATAAAAACATAATGCGTAAGCTGCTGATAGTACATGATCGCCCTGACCGCGGGTCATCACCCTCCATAAAAATTGACTTGCTAGACGGGAAATCAAAACGGTTACCATTTGAACGGGATGAGAACGGCGGATCAAAAGGAAAAAAAAATATGACTGAAAAAATTGCGTGAGACTAGCAAGGCTAAGGAGACGCAATTGGGGGGGGGGGGGTGGGATGGGGGGGACGGAGAAAAAGTCACGTTTCCCAAGTTGACATAAAGTAAGGAACTCGACAGAAGGGACCTTGGATATGATACGCCACAGTCATTTATTGGACGCTTTTGCGATACCAAGCCTTTTATTTGAATTCAGCGGCAAACGCAGATGCTTGAAATATTACAAAATTTAAAAAGTAACTTTTTCTTAATATTAATGTTAGGAATATAAAAATTAGCTGGCCGGATGGCCCATTCTGAGCAGTGAAATAATATGCTTTTATTTATACAGACGGATAGCTAATAATGAAGATAATGACAAAAGACAGTGTTGTTCACATCAGCGAAAGACTGCATTGAATCTAACATGTCACTATTTGCACAAAAATCGCGACCTTGAGACGCAAGTGTTCAAATCTAGTTAGAATGAAAGAGAAGGGACATTGGTGGGAGCTGTGGCTAAAAATAACTTTTCAGGCAAATATGTAGAGGGGAAGGATAGGTTGGTTCAAAAAACAAGTACGTTTTTGTGAAAACGCAAGTAGAGACGGACGGACTAACAGATAAAAATCCATACTTGACTGAAGCATGACTGAAATGACTTTAGTGTAGGAAATTTGAATTTAAAAAAACCAAGGCATTGATTGGCCACAGACAATCATATTATCCGCGCTCAGACGAGCTTTTTTGCCATTCCTCAATAGTTGTCCAGTGATAGACACAGTAAATTTCAAGTGTGGTGATCTCCAAATGAAATAAATTGAAATAAGTTCAGGGACGCCATACTATAGCCAGCAGCTCAGCTGAGTTTTGCTAGCATTTCTGTGTTCTTTATTCATAATCTGGTAAGATTGAAATTATTTCTTTGCATATTTTGAATATTGTTTAAGGTTTCGAGTGATTTGATACTGCCATATCGAAATCTAGCCTTACAAACAAGTAAGGATTTGCTCTAGACCCCCCGCCCTAGTTCAGGGTCTAGGGACAAACAATATATATATACTCCAGCAAAGATTAGGAAGGACAGATCAGGTGTTGAGATCAGTGGAACATATCACTTATCCTATGGGAAACCAACTTGGTAAGGTGTGTTGTATGGTCAGAGAGATCTGACCCTGTCTAAATGGTGTTATTGTAAATTGTTACGTGTAGAAGTGGCTCCTTAGGTAAGGTTCTGAACCTAAACCAATACTTTATTTCAGAGCTGTGAGTTTTTATGTTGACACCAAAAGGCGGTGTCAAATGCTGGGTCAATAATTGACAGTGAGGACCCGTGCAGTGTCGCATCTCGGCAGAACAGCCTTGTATTGCCCCCAAGCCCGGAGAGGTGGGGCCACCCGATATATTGCCCCCAAGCACGGAGAGGTGGGGCCACCAGATTCCAGCACCAGCGCTACACCTTCAAAGTTACGTAAGAAGGCTGGTCTGCTGGATTTACACCAACTTCATAGACATAACACCCAAAGTGAATTACTACTAAAACATCCCATTTACTTCCATCATTAATGGACAATGTTTGGTAAACTTAGACAGGGAAGGATGAAGCCACCCCAACAGCACATCTATTCATCGTTCTCCCAGGGAAAATAAAATTATAAACTGTAGAAATACTAACTAATCTTAAAATTTGTATACGTACACACATTTTATTTATCATGTCATTTATTCATGCCATTCACTCATAAATTCCAAAATCTTTTCATATGTTCTGGCCAAATAAAACCTTGGTTCAGAACAAATAAATTTAAAAAAAAGATTTACTTTCTAAAATTTCACCAGCTGGATTTAGTTCATTGTATTCTAAATTTTATTGATAATATATTATTTAATATCTGTGTGTGTGTGTTTGTATATGTCAATACAACACATTACATTCAGTACCCTAGATTATAACGTAGCCATATTTATTAAAAAAAAAGATAGGTGTGAGGTCGTAGTGGTAGCAAGAAAGGCCTTCTGAAAATTCACAACTACATTTTATCTCAGGAGCCTTCACAGCTGACCTCATACATCACACTTAGTAATATCACCATCATACAATACCATCAAACCCACTACAGTTACTTTGAAGTGAGAATAGTCATTTAGATTTCTGGTGAGATTAGGGCCACTCCTTGGTGCGTAAGACACTTGGAGACAGAGGTGTTTCTCTGTTTGCTCCTAGCGGAGCATGGAAACACCAATGCAGCTGGTGTCCATCACAAGCCCACAAGAAGCATGTTTATGCTATTGCAGTGGTTTTTTCAGTAACGATGTGTTTCATGTGATGAGTTCCCAGTCTCATCAGAGGTCATATACGACACGCTTGTTACCAGGTGCACCAGTCGTTACTTACGACATGCTCAGAATGCAGTAACGAATATTGATGTGGATCGGTTGCGAGGTAGTGGTTTATGCCCATTAAGGAGAGTATTGGTTGTACATATTGTTTAATTCTATTTGATACATATTTCATGATTATTTAATTATGGTTATGTGTAGAATGGTTTGTGAGAGCACGTGGGCTCACTTGGAGATATATTTCTCTTCTCCGATCCTGAGGGAGCATGGGGCCACCAGTGTGGTTTGCCTCCGTATGAAGCATTCAGATGCTCGTGCAGTAGTAGTTTCGGTAGCAACCTATATTACATGGTGAGATTGCCAGCCTCATGCACAACACCATACTAGTCTCATTGGACGACATGCATGAGTGTGTGTGTGTGTGTGTGTGTGTGTGTGTGATAGCTGAGTGTGTGCTCTTGCAGTAGTGGTTTCGGTAGCAATCTATGTTACACGGTGAGATTGCCAGCCTCATACACAACACCATACTAGTCTTGCTAGACGACATGCATGTGTGTGTGCATGATATTTGAATATTCAGTTTCACGCAGTGTGGAAGAACAGTTTGACAGATGAGAGCATGGTGTTTCTGATTTTTTAACCATGATTTTAACTAGTCGTTGCTTTGTTTGCTTCTTCAATTAACAATCGAGCACAGGCTGGGTGTTTGTTTGGTGTTTGGTTTTGTTTGCTTTGTTATTTGTTTAATGTTTGCTTCAGTGTGCTCTTAATGTCACTGATAGGGTTGTAAAAATAAATACAGCCCCTGCCTTAAGAATCAGAGTTTTATTGTTGAATTGGGTCGGTTGCGAGTGTGCAAGAGAGTGATCAAATATCATAACATCATCATCATCATCTCGCCCCACCCTATCACATATGTAACACCTTTTTTGAACACCACGCAAGGAAATTATACACATGGAAAAGCCCAGGAGATGTAACAAGAAATCAAATTGACTATATCATGATAAAACATAGATTTAAGAACAGTGTCACAAGTGCAAAGACACATCCTGGCGCCGACATAAATTCAGATCGCAATCCGGTCGTCATCAAAGTAAATATAAAGCTGAAAAGAACAGGAAACAGAAGACAGGAGGAACCCCAGATAGAAATATCAGCACTGAAACAACCAGACATAAAACAAAAATATCTTATCGACGTCAAAAATAAATATCAACAGTTACTGACAGAAAGCATGGAGCAGTATAGAAGAGAAAGCCCAGAAGAAAAAGTAACCACGAAATGGGAATGCTTAAAAACAAGCATACAATCAGCAAATGCAAATTTACCTAAAAAGGAGCCTAAAAAAATCAAATTTGGATGACAGATGATATCTTGAGTAACATGGCAGAAAGAAAGAAAGCAAAAAACACTCCAGAATATAAAACAATAGAATATGACATACGTATTATGTGTAGACAAGCAAAAGAACGGTGGATAGAAACAAAATGCAAGGAAATAGAAGACTTGGAAGCAAAGCACATGACAAAAGAAATGCATGAAGAAATAAAGAAATTATCAAATAGGTCGCTGTTTGCACAAGGAGGAAGCTGTATCAAGAACAAAAATGGTGTAATATTACTTGATGAGAAAGAAATATCAAACAGATGGGCAGAATTCGTAAAATAACTATTCGAGGACAACAGAGGTAAAAAACCATCACCAGATTCTAATGAAGGCCCAAACATTCTCAGATCAGAAGTAGAGAATGCCATACATATGATACAAAAAGGAAAATCAGCAGGCACGGATAACATAAAAATTGAAATGATAGAAGCCCTGGAGAGCTTTGGTATAGATACAATCACAGATCTATACAACGATATATATAATACAGGATATATACCACACGACATGAAGACATCAGTTTTTATAACATTGCCCCAAAAAACCTAATGCAACAGAATGTTCAGACTTCAAAACAATCAGCCTGATGAGTCATGCAATTAAGATACTGCTCAAAATCATACAGGAAAGAATAAAAAGTAAGGTAGACAGCGAAATCTAAGAAGAACAGTTTGGTTTTAGACGGAACAGTGGAACAAGAGAGGCAATATTTTGCCTAAGAATATTAGCAGAAAAATATACAGAGGTCCAAAAAAGTATGTACAAGTGCTTCATTGACTATAAGAAAGCTTTTGACAGAGTCCATCATGAGAAAATAATTGAATGCCTCGAAGACATAGGTATTGATGGAAAAGATATAAGAATACTCAGTAACCTTTATTGGGAGCAAACTGCCACAGTAAGATCTGGAAGGGATTATTCACCATACATAGACATAAAAAGAGGTGTCAGACAAGGTTGTGTGCTGTCTCCTTGCCTATTTAATCTATACACCGAAAAAATTTTCAAACAGATACAGGAAATATCAGTACTGAACATCAGTGGAAGGTCAATAAACAACCCTAGATATGCAGATGATATCGTGTTGTTAGCTGAAAGCGAACAGGAGTTACAAGAACTAGTGAAGCAAGCGAACAGTATAAGTTATGAATATGGACTCGACATTAATATTGAGGAAACAAAAACTATGATAATTAGCAAAACAGACGATAAACCCACATTAAAGATAAGCGTAAATGGGAAAATCCTGGAACAAGTCAAGAGCTACGTATATCTTGGTCATATAATAACAGAAGATGGGAGATGTGAAACAGAAATCAAGAAGAGAATAGGAATGGCCAAAGCTACATTCAACAACAAGAAACATATACTGACATCTAAACAGTTATCTCACAAATTAAAACTGAGAATCATAAAGTGTTATATATACTTGTATTCTGCATTTCTGTATGGTGCAGAAACATGGACGATGAATAAGCATTTGGAAGAAAGAATTGAGGCTCTTGAAATGTGGATATATAGAAGAATGGGGCGTATCTCATGGAAAGAGAAGAAAACAAATAAGGAGGTCCTAGAAAATCTAGGTATGAAAAGAGAACTAATGAGGGAGATCAAAGTTCGGCAGCTAAAATACTTTGGCCACATAAAAAGGCATAAACACCTTGCAGAAGACCATAATAGAAGGGAGAGGTGAAGGCAAACGTGCAAGGGGAAGACAACGCTATAAGTGGGAAGGTAACATCAAGAGATGGACAGGAAAGAGTCTATCAGAGTGCACCACCAAGAGAAGAGACCGAAGACGTTGGAGATCCATTACAGCCAACCTTCGTTGTGGAGATGGCAGCGGATGATGATGATGCTTTGACATTTTACATATATTTTTGTTTCACATCTGTCGAGCTTTCTTATCCACAAACATTCGTTCAATGTCTTTTACAGCACGTTTCGATACACTATTTTTTTAAACAATGGTGAGAATGTTTCCATATGTTTTTCGTATAGTGACAGTTCACATGCATGTATGTATGTTCCCAAAATGGCGGCGGGGTAGGCCGCACTTTTATGTTGTGTTTTTCATATTGTCGTGTTGGAGTCTATATCTGTGGTAACATCCCTCATTAACGCTGTTTGAGTTTGCAGTGTGTTCGGCTCATATCCAGGATTATGTTGTTGAATATTTTAAAGGTGATAAAATTGAGTTTGTCATGTGAGTTCACTGTTCGCGTTGGTTCCCCGTAACCAGGATGGCAGTCATGTGATGTGTCGTCTGGTCTGCCTTTCAGAACAATACAACGGCATTGGATATTGGTGCTGCTCATGCTAAGTTTGGAAAACCACTATCAATAATGAAATTCAAAGTAATACCTTATTATCAACAGGCAACTCCAGCGAGGTAGCTGTATATATTTTCAATTTTGTGTCTTTCGATCAAGGGCAACAAAAATAGATCAAGCCAACTCGATCTATCAAAGTTAAAGCTGTCATGTTAAGAAGGGGAAATGGATAAAAGCTCCTACTTAAACACCTGAGGGGACAAGCACATAAACGGGGGATATTTATATTAGACATGGATTTAGTATATCTTTTTTAAATATGCCTCCTTATTTGTAATGAACAATTATTCGTTCATGAAGCCACAGGAAAGATGCTACGAATACTACCACAATGGCGACTAGAGGCAGTCACCCTCTCATTGTAAATGGAAACATCCACTAATCTAACTAGTTGTTATTTAGGCATAATAATGTTACAGATTAGAGACAAAGGCGACTTTTAGACAGGTAAAATATATTCAAGGAGAAGAGTGGAGTAAGTCAGATGAGAGCTGGATGAACTACCAGCAAAGTCATCATCAGCCTTGGTAGAGAGTGCAGAACTTGGGCCAATAGGATAGCAGAGATGCAGAGATGGAAAGTGGATGACAGTGACCATTACATTGTACATCTAGACGTAGATGAAGATGTGAGTCTAACATACAAGTCAGCAAACGCTTTTTATTCTGGATTTAAATCACATAAACTTAACCAAATTCTAAAAGAACTAAAAAGTAAATCGTAACAAGGAAGAATAGTGCGCGAAATGAAATGTGTAAAACACTCATTGTCATCTAGCTTTCTATCTAATGTTAAATTAAGGGATAAAATACTTTCATTTGCTGTGAGATCGAGCTTACAGTTACTGGAATGCGAAAGTCTTTTACATCTATACTACCCACAGTCATACACGAAAAAGTGCAAAATATGTAACCACCCATAGGAAACAGTGTGTCATTTATTAAATGGATGTACCAAATTTCAAACCCTATACCAACAAAGGCACAATAGAGTTGTAGACATTGTTTATAAGAAAGTGAAGTCCTCAAACAGTAATAATAGTGACATAACAATAAATAAAGAAATAATCGTTAAACCATCACTTTTCGGCAGTAGTAATGCTTCATTTAAATCACGTGCCGTAAAACTTGATTTAACAATAATCAATCGACAGAGCAAAACAGCTTTTATAGTAGAAGCAGCAATACAATATGATGCCCATTTAGAAAAATGTTACCGACATAAATTTGACATAGCTATCCATTGACTGCAGAAATTAACGAATTAGGCTATCGTACGCATTTTATCGTACTGATAATTGGTAGTTTTGGTAATGTGCATGCAAAGTGTGTGAGTGGATTAATGTCGCTGGGGCTGCGGAAATTTGAAGCCAAAGTTCTGTGTAAATATGTCCGCATTAGTGCAATTATAGGCTCTTGCAGAATATAGAAACTTGGATGTAAAACACTTACTTACTTAGTCGTTCCCCTTCTACCGTGAGGTGTAGAGGTTTGGAAGAGAGAGCGCCAGACCATTCTATCAGCTGTCTTCTTCCTGGCCTGGTTCCATTCTAGTCCTCGGTCCTTCAAAGATTGTCTAATGTTGTCCTCCCAGCTGACTCTGGGTCGTCCTGGAGGTCTGGATCCCTGGCTCTTTGTTTCCCATGCTTGTCGTGGTAGCCGATCTTCTCCCTTTTGCAGACATGGCCAAACCATCTTAGTTGGGACTGTTCTATTTGGGTCTGCAGCGGATGGGATTTTAGGCCTTGATGGATCGTCTGGTTGCGGACCATGTCTCTTCTTGTTACTTCAACCACTTTCCTCAGATACCTCATTTCTGAGGTTTGGATCTGGCTTTTGTGGGTTGTAGTCATTGCCCACGACTCGCATCCATATGTCAAGACTGGGACATAGGTGGAGCGGTATACAGCCATCTTCGTTTTCTTACCAACCTCTTTCTTGCTGAGGAATCCACGATTTATGGCCTGAAAAAGTCTCCCAGCCGCTGTTTTTCGAGTGGCCAACTCTTCTTTGATGCCTCCCTTTCGGTCTATAATAGCTCCGAGATATTTAAAGTGGTCGACCTGCTCCAGGACCTGTTCTCCCAACTTAATCTGATGTTTTCTTTCTTCTCGTGATATCACCATGGTTTTTGTTTTAGAGCTGCTTATGACCATCCCTCTCTTCTCCAGCTCTTCCTTCCAGACTTGCAGGTTGGATTGGAGATGTGCCTCTGATTTGGATGTAAAACACACCCATTTTAATTTGCTGGAGATGTTTTCCACACTTTTATTAAGTCTAATATAAATTGTGCTCTGTTTAATATACCAAACTACTATTGTATTTGATGCTAAATTTAATATCTCACTCCATTAGCTGTCAATGCATTTTATGGCAAACAAAGATTCTGATTAAACCCCCTTGTAAAAACACCCATATTGATCTACTTGAAAAGTATTCCCCACAATTTTGTAAATTTCAATAATACTCATTTTTGGTATGTTGTATCATATCATTTTATGCCAATATCTTTTAGAAAGCTTAAAGATTGTTACGTATATGTGTAACACAAATCTTCGATGTAAAAACACCCACATAGAACTACTTGAGACGTCTTCCACACTTTATGTAAATTCTAATGATTCTCCTATATGCCTTGTTGTATTTTATTATATAATGTCAGTACATATCAATGTATTTTATGGAGAATAAAGATTCTGTATGTATATATGTATGTGTGTATATATGTAAGCATACGGGACGAGAATTCAGCATAGATCAGTGCCATTTTTAAAACAGCAGACAATACTTATAATATTAATTTAATGTAAAGTGTACGCATAGTATAAGGAATATTTAGCAGGACAACGACCACAGTAATCAGTCACAATTTACTGTCAAAAAAGACAAAGAATATTATTATCCCGGTATGTTTTACGACTGCCGCACAGGCTATGCTTCGCTGGGAGCAGAGCCGAGATCTTATTGTAATCAACTTGCTGAGCCCTCGCGAACTGAGTTACATGACGTGATCATGTGACCACGAGGATGATGCGAAGTGCCGGTCAGTCGACTTGCGTCTGCCATGTTAACAGATCGTTTCAGCCTGTCTGAATGGCAGCCTATATAGCCTGTGGGACAGACCTGTGCCATTTTGATTATCTGGCCTTATTGTTTGTAGCACACGTTTTGATATATTATAGCTGCCGTTTGGCGACATTTTCTCAGGTTAGTTTTCAGGCCATAAATCGAGGATTCCTCAGCAAGAGAGAAGTTGGTAAGAAAACGAAGATGGCTGTATACCGTTCCACCTATGTACCAGTATTGACGTATGGATGCGATTCATGAGCAATGACTACAACCCACAAAAGCCAGATCCAGACTTCAGAAATGAGGTATTTGAGGAAGATGGTTGAAATAACAAGAAGAGACATGGTCCGCAACCAGACGATACGCCAAGGCCTAAAATCCCACCTCCGCAGACCGAAGTAGAACATCCCCAACTAAGATGGTTTGGCCATGTCTGCAGAATGGGAGAAGATCAGCTACCACGACAAATATGGGAAACTAAGAGCCAGGGATTCAGACCTCCAGGACGACCCAGAGTCCGCTGGGAGGACAACATTAGACAATCTTTGAAGGACCGAGATCTACAATGGAACCAGGCCAGAAGGAAGACAGCCGATAGAATAGTCTGGCGCTCTCTCTTCCAAACCTTTACACCTCACGGTAGAAGAGGAACGACCAAGTAAGTAAGTAAGTAGTTATAATCTATTTGGTGTTAGCACGTAATTATGGAGGTTTCGGCATTTATGGTTTTCGTGGTCATATGTTGACCTCGCCGTGTTGGTGCGATAGTTTCATAGCCTAATGAATTGTTTTTACTTCATCTTTAGACAGTTATCATTATGTTCACTCACGCCGTAGTTCGGTTTTCGTGTATTTATGTAATAAACATGTATTTATGTAATTTTTTTTCCCTAACCAGCGGCACTCGAGCTTTCCAGCTCTTTTGGCCCAATGACATGTCATTGCGAGGCTGGGGGATCAGTGGACTTTCCTTCCAACCCAGTCAGGAGCTTCGCTCTTTCCCATCCACACGGGATTTATGTGCAGCAGCCGTTCAGGTTATCCAGTCAAATTTCCTAATAAACGTGTATTTATGTAATAAACATGTATTTATGCAATAAACAGGGAATATGAACTAGTTGTGTTCTTCTCTAATTCTAGTGTGAATTCTAACGTGCATGGTTCACTAGCGTCGGCTGAGCCTGATCCTTAATTTGTCTGTCATTTTATCTTAAATCCATTCAAGTAGTAGTCTGTGAGAGTTATCATTTTTGTGACCCCATTATTGAATTCCAAACTTCGACAGCTCAGTAAAAAAATTATTGAAACAAAACACAATGATACTTACAAACAAGGGGTCCCTCGTAAGTACGCATCTATACCTCATAAGACTGCATGAATGATTCAGTGAACAACAAGGTCTTTCAATTGTGCACACCTCTTCAAAACCTACGCATGGCGTCTGTTAATGTAAGCGAGATGTTACGGATTTGCCTCCCCTGCTTTGCAGTAGTGGTCCAACATCTAATATGGGTCTTCAAAGCTGTCTACCTTTGCACAAGATTGCTCTTGGCAGAGATGTAGATAGAAGGATAATGGCGCTTCTATCTAAAGGGAGTTTCATAAGACATTTCCGAAGTGAAGAACAATGCTGCGTTGGACAGGGCAATTGTTATCTTATATCTTATCCACCGCCTTTTATTAAGAATTATGCAATTATTAATTTCAGATCGTTCAAGCCCCCACCCTGATTTATTCAGTGGAATTCTTATTATTCTGGTATAGCTCTGTTTAGAGTGTATTTAGTAAATTGACTGAGACAAACATGCAGTACATTCCAAATGATTAAATCGACGTTAAATTTGTATATTTATAAACAACAAATTTAATAATCAACTAAGTTTTAACAGTTTAAAAAACTGAATAATCTTTAACAGAAAATATTCATCATCGTGTGATGGTAAGGTGTTTTTATGTAAGAAGTCTCTTGGCAGCTTTCAGGTTTGACTTAGCTGCAAATGGTAGTTTCTTCTCCCGCTAAGTTTTTGGGTTCTGTGCAGATAGGCCACTGGAGTTCTCGTGTCTCCGGTCAAGATGCAAGGCACGTTCCAAGTAAGATCAGGGAGTAACTGCAAAGCTGGTCACGCGTCTCTAAGACCTTCTGATGATGGTATCTTGCTCGACATCAGCTACTTCTACCCTCACTTTGTTCCAGAGATTAGTACCCTCATCTGGTACCACCAACTAGTGTGGTAAAAGAATAGAAACAAATACCCTCTGAGTATTGAGTTTCCCGACACATAGTTATGTATCCCTATCTTCCTATTCCACCATCCCATCTACCTCGGAAGTTACCCTCGATGAGAATTAATCCAGTCGAGAGAAAACTTTCTTTACATTTAAATTGAATAGCTTTATATTTACTTTACATTCAAATGAAAAGGTTAATGGTATAGAAAGAATATGTTTACATCTACATCTACACTGTTTGAATATGTTCACAATGTAGATTGAATATGTTTTCATTTACATCTACACTGGTTGAAAAATGTTCACAATATAGATTGAATATGTTTTCATTTACAGCTACACTAGCTGAAACTGTAAATATTATAATAAGAATGAACATCGTTCCTTTTATCTGTCCCTCCCTTCTCTATATGGAACTTGGGATTACTTATGCTGTTAGTTCTCTTTAAGAAATTAGCGATAAGCAGTCACAAGCCCTTGCAGTGGTGGTTCATGAAATAATTATTCTATATGCTGAGGTAGCAAGCCTCAAATGACTTGGACATTCACTAGCAATTTTCACACACAAATATTCACAGGGGAATATGTACATATTAGTTCACATGTTAGTAATGAAAAATATAGATTGTAAAATGTATAACTTACGCCAATCTTGGCTCACAGACTGTTTGCTCAGAGGAAAAACGTTAAGGCACTAGCAGATGCCTTTTTACACGTTTCTGAGGTTATGTTAACAATGAATTCCCACTATGACTCCGTGTTTTCAGTTTCCTCAGATCCCGGTTTTCCTTATTATAATGATAGAGCTTTCATGGGCTGTGTAAGTCCTTCAAAATACTCCAACAAAAGTCAGGTCTGATAAATAGAAGTATGATTCTCACAGTATTTACTCTGGCAAGGTCTGGTTGTCGTCTTGGCAAGCTATTCTCACAGTGAATTAAACTTGCAAAAAATGTCAGATTATATTGTAGGCTTTCTGCCCCCGATTTTCCGGGCTGTTGGGACAAACGCCCAATCGATGCAATTGTTATTCGCGCCTCAAAGTATCAGCTAATCTTATTTGAATCTAATTTATTCGTTTAATTTATGGCAACTTTATGATGAAATATTTTGCATGACTCATCTAGTGCAAAATTTCAAACGTTACTATTCTAAAACTGGGCTGTAAACATCCGATTATTATTTGGTCAAGTTACGTCTCTCACACTTCAACATGTCGTCCCAGATTGGGGGATTATCTGACTTGTCTATCCCACATAATTCAACCGTCGTTATCATACTATCACTCGGCGCAATTCGGCCGTCTTGTCTGGACATTTCGTCGTTTATCCGCACATCCAATATGCAAGTCTATTATTCTGTAGAATTGTAAAGGATTACTCCCATCTTGTACAAACACCGTCATTAGCCTTTCTTCTTCTTCTCGTTCGCTGTTGTTTAGAAATGTCTACACAAGAAGTCCGGTTTTCTGGATGTATGTTGCTGTGGTTGAAAGTTCTTCAAGACTCCCAAACAGCTTTGTGTGGATGTGCGTCTCTGTGGGCCAATGTTCAGTTCGCAATTGACTAAGCATGTGGCAGTCTTGCAGGATGTGTTCGGCTGTCTGTGCTGCCTGTCCACACGTACATAGGGGTGATGGGACCAATCTCAGTCTGTATAAGTGACTGTTCAGTCTGTTGTGTCCTGTTCTCATACGGAACAGGATCACCTGTTTTGCTCGATCAAGATATTGATAGTTGTCTCTTTGTTGATCAATTTTCCTGATGGCCTTGATAAGGGTCTTCTTTTCCTGGAATGTGATTGTTTGTTCTTTTTGTTCCTGTGTTGCTCCCTCTTTTGCTAACATATCTGCTCTCTCATTTCCTGGTATGCCACAGTGTGATGGTATCCACTGTAGCACTACCCTTCTTTTGATATTTACTTCGCATAGGACTTTGTTTAATTCTGGCAGTTTATCACTGTTGAGGGCTTGCAGAACTGACATTGCATCGGTAAGGAATACAACCTGCTGACATTGGCTTATTGTGTTATTTATTATTCCTTTAGCCTTTCAATTGGGATCAAATGTGGGACCGTCACGTTTTTGTGACCCAATTAGGCCCTCAGGGATGGACCGACGAATTGAAGGGAATTGAAGTGTGAAAGTTATGTAAATATCGACCTTCGACTTTTCTGTGTTGACAAATAAGGGCAAGGGAGAGAGAAATAACAAAATATCACTCAAATTTGCACAGGAATGTAATACAATCCTGCCGGAGTGGACATGAGAGCGCACAAATCGTTTTGTGACACGAGAAAATGTTAAAGAAGTGATAAGATAGCAAATTCCAGTGAGAGGGTGCACGAGAAAAGGCTACCACATCCAAGGAAGACAGCGGGTGGGCATTACCTACTCCCGGCAAAACAATACGGGACTCTTTTGAGACCCCGTAATTGGAATGCGTCACTTTAAACCATTTAACGAGTATCTATTGGAGGGCAAGTCTAGTGCCAGCAGCCGCGTCAATTTCAGCTGCAATAGCGAAGATTAAAGTTGTTGCATTTAAAAAGCACTGCTTTTTATCTCCAAATAGCATATATGCAAGCTTCCAACTGATGACACTGTTGCTATCTTTACTGTGCTCAAACATTTCAATATAAGGTGTTGATGTGCTGGCGACCATCAAGTACAACTAATAGCCACGGAAACCACTGCTGTAAGTAGCTTGCATTTGCGCGGCAAATTCTTCCTGGAGACAATACTGCAGTATTGACTCCATGCTCCTTAAGAAGCGAATGAGTTAGTGCAGGTTATCTGGGGACAACCACAGTGTTCACTCCCGTGCATCACCGCTATGAGCGACAAGGAGACAGGACGTGGAGAAAATACTAGTGCAATAGGACTACAGACGGTTCACAGATAGATCAATAGCTCGTTGGAATAAAAAATTGTGGCAAATTTCTGTGTCCTTTGTTATAATAATACTTACTATCTATTCTTGTTTATCCTATTGGAACAATTTCATTTTCCGATGATGTTGCCTTGTTTGCTAAATCAGAGGCACATCGTCAGTCCAACTTGCAAAACCGGAGGAAGAGCTGGAGAAGAGAGGGATGGCCATCAGCAGCTCAAAAACAAAAACCATGGTGAAATCACGATAGGAAAGAAGGCATCAGATTAAGCTGGGAGAACAGGTCCTGGAGTATGTCAACCACTTCAAATACCTCGGAGCTGTCATAGACTGGAAGGGAGGCATCAAAGAAGATTTGGCCACTCGAAAGAGCAGCAGTTGGGAGACTTTTTCAGGCCATAAATCGAGGATTCCTCAGTAGAAGAGAAGTTGGCAAGAAGACGAAGATGGCTGTATATCGCCCCACCTATGTCCTAGTCTTGACGCATGGATGCGAGTCACGGGCAATGACTACAACCCACAAAAGCCAGATTCAAACATCAGGAATGAGGTGTCTGAGGAAAGTTGTTGACATAACAAAAAGAGACAAAGTTCTCAACCAGAGGATGCGTCATAGCTTAAAATCCCAACCCCTGCAGACCCATGTAGAACAGTCCCAACTAAGATTGTTTGGCAATGTCTGCAGAATGGGAGAAGATCGGCTACCACGACAATCGTGGGAATCTAAGAGCCAGGGACCCATACTACCAGGACGACCCAGAGTCCACTGGGAGCACAACATTAGACAATCTCTGATAGACTGAGGACTAGAATGGAACCAGGCTAGGAGAAAGACAGTCCATAGGATTGTATGGCGCTCTATCTTCCAAAGCTCTACATCTCACGGTAGAAGAGGAATCGCTAAGTAAGTAAGTAAGGAATAAACAGATAGGCTTAGCAGATAGGCAGGTACTTTAGATTATACATTAATAATTCGATAGCTGATGAACAGTGTGGGGTCTTTACCAGGTTTAGAAAATGGCCCTAGGTAAATATCTAGCCAGTGTTCCAGCACTTAACGTTCTAAATGCTCGCCCCACACAGCTCATCAGCGATCGAAATATCCCACTGCAGTATGTCTATAGTAAATTACATGCAAAAGTAGTTGCGAGACAAGTAATGAACCACCTCGAAAATGCACACATCCTCCCTGATATCCTTGGTAGCTATAAGCCCTTCAAAGTAACACGGGGTACCTCTGGAGCATCTGTGTACGATGTATAAGAGGGATTTTAGGGTAAAAGAGAAACTTTGGCTGTGGCAATTGACCTAGAGAATGCACACAACAGTACCTTGGGCTTTCCACTGTAACCTGTGCTTTTTAACAATTAATAGCAAAATAGCTGCAATTCAACCAACATGTCTGGGAAGAACATTAACTGTTGCCGATGCCTTAGTCACTTACAACCCTGGCTCAGATTGACAAGAAATGATAAGAAGCATACATGAGACTTTTCAGGCTACTTCTAAATGGTGCGAGGAAACCAGTTACAAGGTCAAAGCAAACAAAACATGTGTGTCGTGGTGCCCCTTGTACAACTCCAAATTGAAAGCAGATCGTCCATATATTACTCTCAGCTGGCAAAAAATTTGAAAGGCAAGACAAGCCGAAATACCTTGGAATAACACTTGATCGCAGGTTATCATACAAGAACCATGTTGATATAACCATGCAGAGGTGCAACAGAGGTCTGGCAGCCCTAAAATCAATGGCTGTAGCGCACGTGGAGCAGTGATAAAGGTTTCTCCTGTATCATCAGCTGGTCATGCCAGTAGTTAAGCATGGTCTGGGAATACTCACGCTGTCAATGTCACAATGTGAACGGCTGCAACGCATTCGAAATGGAGGGATGTGTATAGTCTTGGGCTTTACGCAGTTCATGCTTGGATTGTTGTCGATTAGATCGAGATATGCGACGGCGCAGGTAAAAGCCTTTATGTGAGTAACTACAGACACAAGGTATCTCCCCCATCCCCCCAGTGCATGGGAACACTGCTAACATCAAGGGAGCAAGAATAAAGAGGTGGATGTCACGTATGGCACAGGCAGAGGCAACTATCATGTGACCACAGCTGAAAATATATTCAAGAGGGAAGAGTGCAGTAAGTCAGGTGAGAACTGGACGAACAACAGCAAGTCATCATTAGCTTTGGCAGAGAGTGCTGAGCTTAGGGCAATGGAAAAGCACAGCTGATAAATGATCATACCGATTATTATGAGCCATTTGTGTTAACTCATGGATCTGTATTTCGTAGGGAGAATTCAGGATGTCGCTTCTCATAGCAGGACTTACATGATAACAAGCTCTAGCATGAGAATGGAGGTAGAGGCAGCTTCTGCAGCGTAAAAGTGGTTGTCTGAAACTTCATGAACAAGGGCAGTTATTGTGTCAGACTATCAGTCCATGCTTCAGAAGCTCCAGAATGGATAGCTACGTATGAATGGAAAACCTCCAAAGAAACCTCGAATTTGCAGGAACTGATGAGTATTTACTGCCCTGGTCATGCAGGGTACGCGGCAATTAAAGAGCTGACAGACTAGCTCCAAGAGCACCCATAATGGATGCATTGAATATGGATAAGGGAGAGGTACTGAAATAAATTATCACCTGTTCAAGATTTAGCTTTGGTTTAAAGGACCATTTTCATAGCACATGGACCATTCCATCAGTGCTCCGATCTCCTCCCTTACATTACTCAAGGACAATCTCAGCACAGTGCAATGTGTGTGTACAGGAATAACACACTCTATAAGTATTTTTGTGGTAGGTAGGTTTCAAATTCTTACATTTTTACCAGGGCAGCGGCAGTAAGGCCTCCTCTTTACGATGCCCAACTGCCAAGGGATTTTTAACGCGACCAAGTAGGACACGGGACCTCCTATTTTTTCACTCTTATCTGAAAAGGCTAGACATCCAATCTCACTACATAGAAGATCGGGAAGGGGAAAGGGGAAGGGGGGGGGCGGGGTTGTGCAGAGGGGAGTATGACATTATTATGAGTCAGTGGTTCTGAAAAACAAAACTTTCAATAAAATATATTCCTTGTACCGGGAACGGAACCCCGTACTTTTACAATTAGAGGCGGACGCCATACGTGTTAGCTACTCCGACCCCTGCCTATTAGAGCATGACACTGAAATCGATAATCATGAAGGTTAAGATTTCTGGAGTTCAGCATCAAGTGCAAGACCAGCAGAGATTGACGTATGAGAGGATGTATATGGCCTGTATACAAACTATGCGCAACAGGAACAATTATCGTTCATACGCTAAGTGATGTCAGCTCTGAGCAACAATAACAATAGATTTATAAACAGGCATCATGTTCCATCTGAATGCGAACCCGCCATGCTTCATTTTTGTTTTGCACTTAAAAATCTTTAAACAGCATTTCCAAATTTATTTACTACTAGCGGTCATACGCGGCCCAGCCTGGGTCCATGTCGGAATGAGTGTGTCGGGTTTGGTGCGAATCGTTTTAGGAAGGTTTAACATTTTTTTGGTTTTAAATGTACTGTTACATTGAGGTGTGCTTCTAAGGGAAAAAATTTAAGTAAGGACTTCTTTGTAGACGACATTGGTATTACAGTCAATTGACGCGTAAGTGTTCCGACGCAGGCCAATCATCGGGATTCTTGGTATGCAGACTTTCTGCCCACTACCGCAACCACCAGTGTGCTTTTTTATTTTTTATTTCAAGGATTAGATTTTTTTTTTTAAATTGTAAAAAGTCAAAGCATTTAAAAACAGACATAAAGAAGAGAAAAAGTACATGCATACACGCACATACATACATGTGTATTCATGCACGTAGTACCTCCACACACACGCTCTTATGTATTGAAACGAATGCACATACACTACTAATGCCCTTTCCTCTATAAAATAATGCTGTAAGGGGATGCATTACATATAAAAGCACACACGTGTAGTTTCACATGCATACTTAAACATAAAAAGGAAGAAGAATAGTACTAAATAAAATAAAGTAATTATTTCATTCAAAAACTGTTCTGCGCTTCTTCAATTTTTTTTTTGTAGCAAGAAACCAGAAGTGAAAGAAACATTGAAGAAATTTTAAAAGAAGACACTAATAGGATAATTATGAAGAGGTTTGTTTGAAAAAGAGGGTTGGAAAATAGTCCAAATTATTATGTAGGTAGGTAGCTAATATTCCCCAGCAGAATAGTAACTGAAAAAAAAGCTAAAGCTACTTGCCTTTTCTCCATATCTGTGGTAAAATCTGCGAGGATAATTACTCATTTCTATGGTTTTTAGTCATAAAAACAACAATAAATAAAACCAGCCCGATTGTGTCTGACGGAATTGCTCTCACACGCCCGCCACTGCCTTTTGTGCAGTGCGAAAAGCCTATAGCATATATAATATACAACGCGCTGCATTTTCGGTTTCGCCAACGTACTACCGATGTTTAAACTTGTAAGATCTGCTGCATACACGGCCGCCTAACCGATAAAATTAATTAATTGGCGGAAGAGCGCCGCACAATACTATCTGAATTAACGTAATATTTTGTTTTTAACAGGTTAATCAGTAGTAAGTCTTACAATTTGGTAGTGAAACACGATAAAATTCAAATCATAAACCCAACTTGTTAACCCGCCACGTCTACACCCGATTTGCCTGCCACACTCTGCCATGCGTATCTACACGCGGCGGCAAACGCCATCGGAGGCAAACACACAGACAGTTTGTCCCCACTCGTTGTAGAATTACTGGCGTCACTAAAACAAGTAGTATTTGAATCACATAGGCTAAGCGGGAGAGGAGAAAGGAGGAAATGGTGGTCTTGTGTAAAATATTATTTGACGAACGAACAGTGACAAAAATGAAAATCTTTATTAATAGGAAACTGAACATAAAACTTATATGATAAGATAGCTGAGACTCCCCTAAGCAAGAATATGTTTTAAATACTATGATAGCCCCAGTATTAGTGAAGTTATGAAGGAAAAATAAAATGTCCAAGACGGTAGACCAGACAGACAGACAGTCAACCTTACTTGAATTTTTCATAACGTTAAAGGGACGATCGCGTAGAAAGAGGCATTGAGGTGAATATTTCAAATTCGCTTGAGTACAGAGAGTATAGGGTGAGAGGGGGGCGCGATAGTAATTTGGTTATCAACGAAACGTTTTTGTTGTATGGCAACTAACATAGGCTAGCCAATTAAATAGCAGACGCGGTGTAGTTTGGAATTGTTTTTTGTTTTTCAAAAACTGCATTTTGAAATCTGGTAGTCGCCAGCTTCTGATTGGCTAGTGGTACCCAATATTAGCAAGGGGTTTTCCTTATTCAATTGCCAGTTGTCTAAAATAAATTACATTAAACATTTTGCTGAGATTCAGCTGTGGTAAATTTAAAGTAAAATAAATATTTCCCAGCCTGAGACCAGTGCAGAGTGAAACTGCGGCCATTGCTTTGCAAGTCAGCATCATTTGTTTATATTTCTTGAAATTGTGGTAAGGACGATGTATGAATTGTTATGTTTAATTCCACAGCAAACAAAATTGGGTATTGATATTGAGGGAAAATGAAGAACATGTCGGTAGTAGACATTGTTGCGTCCTCATCTTAAAATGTATCTAATTGATGTATGTTGTCATGATTATGCTGTTATATTATTAAAGTATTATAGTAGTAAGCCTCTGTGTTCTATGAACACTATTTACATGCCTGAAGCATTTATAATATAAAAAGAAAAGAGAAAATCATACCAACGGAAATGTGGTTACCCCACATTATTGTATTGAGGAAAAAGATGTAAAGGTACAGTGGCGTATCTGCCATAGGGACCTGAGGTGTGGTCACAGCAAGGAGGGAGTCAAACAAAGTTAGGTGTTTGTGCACCTGTACGGCACGCGAGGCTGACCCCATATCCTGGTAGGAAAATATTAAATAATCTCAGTGAGTAGATGTAAAGCCTGGGTATCCTTTTGTTCCAGCGTTTTATTCCCTGTTACCGACTGGTGGCAGGAAGCCAGCTGAAAGTGAATACAGCCCTCAAGCCTCCATCCAGTCATTTCTACTATTATAAGAACACGGAGGAGCTTGAACGAGTGAAAGAGTCTGCATCTTCAGGAGAGAATTTCCTTATAAATAACCCCAGGTGATGTGCCATACATCTGGGTACATCTGACACTTTTTTGTAAAAAAGTAACATTCACTGAGTTTCCCTATGATATTCAGGAATTTCAAGGGGTATGATGACACAACAGCCCCTCATACACAGTGACTCTCCCTTTATAGGATTACAGTAGTAGCTGTGAACTGTTCTTCAGTGAAAAATATATCTTGATTTTAGTTGTGTGGACAGAAAGTCCAGTTGTTTTATTACCCTCTTTCTGTAAACTATCTTGTCCTTATTTTCAAGACCTGTCCAAAAGATATAACTGGACAGGCAGATTAAATTGTAATATTCAGTTCAAAAGAAAACTTAACACCTGTTTTATTAACTTTCTCATAGAAAAGTAAAGTGTTTGTGTGTTGTGTACTATCATCTCATTTCTCCCCTAGACAATAGGTACATCATACACCCTACACTAGAGCCAACAGAGAGACCGTGTGAGATCTAGGGAGGTAGCGTTAGGTTCCCTGTACACAATTCATCATCATCATTTATAGAATCAGGGACCTACATTTGCTTGACCTCGCACGGTTACTGCATACACTTATTTCATTCTTTGTTAGGATACCATCATAACCTCCCCAGCAAATCATTTTATATTTGCTACATAAATTGGTAGGCTTGTCCGAAATTGAGCTTTCGACATAAATGGGGGACAGTCTAGTTTTCCCAGGAAATCCCCATATAATATATTTGCCCAAGATTTGGGGAAGTCAAGAAAGTGTCAGAAACCCAGATTTAATTAAATAAATTTATAATTAGTTATATTTAGAAACTTTGTTGGTACATTTTTCAGGATGGCAGATCTGGCCAAGTTTCGCTCTGCAGCTGTGCAAGCGGCGAGAGATATGAATATGGAGGGACAAATTTTGGTTGATTATGTCACCTCAGAATGTGACAAATTTATTACTAGGGAAGAACATAGGTTAGCTGAGGAAAGGAGAGTGCAGTTAGAAGATGCTAGGGAGACTAAGAAATTAGAGGCTGATCGAGAGGCTGAGATAAAGAGGCTGCAGTTGGAGGAGAAGAAACTTGAGGCTGAGAAGGAGGCAAAGAAACTTGAACTCGAGGCTGAGAAGGAGGAAAAACGTCTACACCGGGAGGCGGAACGAGAGAAAGAAGAAAGAAGATTGGAGGCGGAAAAGGAAGATAAACGGTTACAGAGGGAACATGAGTTACGCCTAAGGGAGTTAGAGCTACAAGGCCATGCTCCAGAAAATGGAACTAGCCCTTCCACTTCCGACTCCGCTGCAAGCCAGGGGGCCTCGTCATCAGCCATGGGGTTCCACTTAGATTATTTTATAGAAAAAGATGATGATATTGAGTCGTATCTAAGCAGATACGAAATATTAGCCACTACTTATGGGTTGGAAAGAGAAAAATGGGGAGTAAAGTTGTCTCAAGGACTTCGCGGTACAGCTTACGAAGTTTTTTCTAAAATGAGTAGGGGTGACCAGGACAACTATGACATGTTGAAGCAAGCTCTTCTGTTAAGATACGAAAAAGAACGGAGAATTTTATAGAAAGAAATTTAGGAATGCCTGGCTACTGTCGGGTGAGACCTATCACCAGTTCTCCGCCCGGTTGGAAACGTAATATGGGAGAAATGGGCTTCTTTGGGGAAAACCCAAGATCTCAAAGAGATGATACTCATTGAGCAGATGAGAGAGTCCATGGCTCCAGACATGAGAAAGTTTCTCATGGAACAGGGTGCGGAGAGACTGGAGGAAATAATAAATATCGCTGAAAGGTATCATGCAGCCCAGGCAGAGGTAGCTGGTATTAAAAAGAAACCAGTAGATCAGTTTAAGGCTCCTCAAACCCATAATAAATTTGATAACAGAGGTAAGCAGAACTTCGATAGGCCTCGAAATGATTATAAAAATAAAACCGCACAATTCAAGGACAGAAGGAATGAGGAAAGAAAACCTCATCATCAAAGTAGATGGTATTGTACTTATTGTAAGAAGGAGGGACATGACATTAAGTATTGTAAAAGTAAACCTGCTGGATTTGCTGCTATGAAAAGGGGAAAACAGGAGGGAAAGGACAAACCTGCTGAACAGCAGGAACCTTATCACCCCCCAGTTTGCGAGGATGTTGTATGCAATGATGTCACCATAAGGTGCCTCTATGATACAGGTTTGGATTTTGAGGCTGTGGTGAGCTCGCACTTGGTGAACCCAGATCAGTATACCACAGAAACAGTGGAGATACAAGGGGCGACCAAGGACCTACCCCTCATGAAACTTCCCATTGCCAGGATACAAGTGAAGACTCGCTATGTGGAAGGGATAATCAGAGCAGCAGTGATAGACGCACCCATCTACCCTCTGATATTGGGGTGTCGTTATGTCTACTTGGGAAATCCAACGAGACCTGTGGTCTTGGCAGCAGTCCAGACCCGATCACAATCCAGAAAGGAAGAAGATGAACCTATAAATACTCATCCCGAAGAGATGAGAAAGGCACAGGCTGAAGATAAGTCACTGAAGCCGTGCTATAAGAAACTCCCAAAGAGCCATACTCCTCCAAATAAAGGAGAATTCTATATGAAGAATAAATTGCTATACAGGAAGGCCGGCACTGGTGCAGCTGGTCATGGTCAGCTGGTCCTTCCTAAATCATATAGAGAAAAAGTGATGGAGTTAGGTCATGCTATCCCCTTCAGTGGTCACATGGGGATTAGTGCAACAGGACAGCGTATAGCTTGTCATTATTTCTGGCCAGGGGTAACGGAAGACATAAAGAGATACGTACACTCCTGCCCCGAATGCCAGAGAGTAGCTCCAAAGCATTGGACTGCTCCCGCAACTCTTGGGGAAATGCCCATAGTGGGAACCCCTTTTGAGAGAGTTGCTGTGGATATTGTGGGACCTCTCACTCGGACCAAGAGGAGGAACAGTTACATCCTTACTCTGGTGGACACTTGTTCTATGTGGGGAGAGGCGGTAGCCCTGTCATCAATCGATTCGAAACATGTGGCAGAGGCATTACTTACGATATTCACAAGGTTAGGTTTCCCGCATCAAATCTTGACAGATAATGGCTCTCAGTTCAAGGGGAAACTAACTGAAGAGGTGTTCAGGTTGTTTCAAGCCAAGCACTTTCATTGTAGCCCGTACCATCCCCAAGGGAACGGCCAGGTAGAGAGGTTCAATGGGACTCTCATTTCTATCCTGAGAAAGCTGGCACATGAGAAACCTGACACGTGGGACCACTACTTGCCCGCCGCCCTGTTTGCGTACCGGGAAGTACCACATAATTCCACCGGAATGGCCCCCGCAACACTGTTATTTGGTAGGCCAATAAAAGGTCCGTTAGAAGCTTTGTTAAGGACCTGGACTGATGAGAAGGCAGAGGAGACTGTTACCTCATCTTATCAATACGTGAACGAACTGACCAATCGTTTACAAACCGGTTGGAAACTGGCAAATGAAAATTTGAGACAAGCCAGGAAAAAGCATGCTGCTTATTATAATCGAAAAGCGAAGGATAGGGAACTTGCTGTGGGGGAGAAGGTACTTCTTCTATTGCCCAGCAGCAATAATAAACTTCAGATCGGATGGCAAGGACCATACACAGTTTTGGAAAAGGTATCCAGAACCAATTATAAGATAGACAAAAAGGGAAAGGAAAAAGTCTATCATGTGAACCTGTTGAAGAAATATCTGGACAGACAAATCCAGGAAGGGACACACTTATTGGCCTTGTCTATTGCAACCGAAATGAAAAATGACCCTCTCTCCTCATTTGAATATCCACTGAAAACCAGTGAAACGTTTGAGCAGGTGAAAATCAGCAATCACTTGACAAAAGGGCAGAAGGAGAAGGTTCGACAGATCCTTGAGAAACATACAGATGTGTTGACAGATAAACCGGGTAACACCCATTTGTTGGAATATGATATGAAACTACTAGACCAAACACCTATCTGTATGAGGCCCTATTCTATTCCATTCGCTAAGGAGAAAGCTTTAAAAGAGGAGATAGATTATTTGTTACAAGAAGGGATTATTTCTCATAGTGAGTCTCCTTATAGTTCCTGCGTGGTTCTGTTGCGGAAACCATCGGGAGAACATAGACTGTGTATAGATTACAGGAAACTGAATGCTGTCACAGAAGGTCAGGTGGATCCATTACCTGATACTACTCAACTAATTGCCAGGCTGAACAAGGCAAAATATGTTTCTAAGGTGGATCTTAGCAAGGGCTATTACCAAATTCCAGTAAAGCCTGAGGTTCGATCTTATTTAGCATTTAGCACCTCGGAAGGTCATTATGAGTTCAACATGTTGCCGTTTGGGTTGAAAAAATGCTCCGAGTGTGTTTTCAAGGATGATGCGAAAACTGCTGGATCCCCTGAAAAATCCATGTATTTCGAATTTTATGGACGATATCCTCATTGCTACGGAAACATTTGAGGAACACGTTACCTCTTTGAATATGCTGTTAGATAGACTCAGAGAGGCTAACTTAACCGCCAGGCCAACAAAATGTTGTATAGGTTGTAAAGAGTTGGAATTCTTGGGACATACTGTGCATCAGGGTAGCATGACCCCTGATCCCAAGAATCTGGAAAAATTGAAAAAAGCTCCTCGACCCCAAACAAAGAAAGACGTGCGATCTTTCGTGTCGTTGTGTGGTTTTTTTTACCAAAAGTACATTAAAAATTTTAACTCTATATGTGCTCCGCTGACAGATTTAACTCGTAAAGGTCAACCTGATAAAATAATTTGGTCTGCTCAGTGCGAATTAGTTTACCAAGAGTTGAAGGAAAAACTTACAAGCAGGCCAGTATTGCAATTGCCTGACTTAACTCAAGAATTTATTGTGAGAAGTGACGCAAGCAATGTGGGCCTAGGTGCTACATTGTTGCAAAGGTCTTCCTCACCAGATGAGGAATTGAAACCAGTCGCTTATGCTAGCCGCAAGTTGAACAAGGCGGAAAAAAAAATTATTCAACAAGTGAAAAGGAATGTCTCGCTTTGATATGGTCTATAAAGAAATTTCAGATTTATTAATATGGCAGGACATTTGTGGTCCAAACGGATCATTCACCTCTTGTGTTCCTGTCACAAGCGAAGCATGAAAATTCCAGATTATTGAGATGGTCTTTATTACTGCAGCCATACTCATTCCGGATAGATTATATCCCGGGTCCGACGAATGTGGGTGCCGACTTTTTAAGCAGACATCCATGTGATGAAAATCAGATAAACGCATAAGACTTCATTGAGCTAAGTTATCTCGCAGATAATAACCTGCATAGTGATGCATGCTTAAGAGGGGAGGTGTGTGGTAAAATCTGCGAGGATAATTACTCATTTCTATGGTTTTTAGTCATAAAAAACAACAAATAATAAACCAGCCCGATTGTGTCTGACGGAATTGCTCTCACACGCCCGCCACACTGCCTTTTGTGCAGTGCGAAAAGCCTATAGCATATATAATATATACAACGCGCTGCATTTTCGGTTTCGCGCCAACGTACTACCGATGTTTAAACTTGTAAGATCTGCTGCATACACGGCCGCCTAACCGATAAAATTAATTAATTGGCGGAAGAGCGCCGCACAATACTATCTGAATTAACGTAATATTTTGTTTTTTAACAGGTTAATCAGTAGTAAGTCTTACAATTTGGTAGTGAAACACGATAAAATTCAAATCATAAAACCCAACTTGTTAACCCGCCACGTCTACACCCGATTTGCCTGCCACACTCTGCCATGCGTATCTACACGCGGCGGCAAACGCCATCGGAGGCAAACACACAGACAGTTTGTCCCCACTCGTTGTAGAATTACTGGCGTCACTAAAACAAGTAGTATTTGAATCACATAGGCTAAGCGGGAGAGGAGAAAGGAGGAAATGGTGGTCTTGTGTAAAATATTATTTGACGAACGAACAGTGACAAAAATGAAAATCTTTATTAATAGGAAACTGAACATAAAACTTATATGATAAGATAGCTGAGACTCCCCTAAGCAAGAATATGTTTTTAAATACTATGATAGCCCCAGTATTAGTGAAGTTATGAAGGAAAAATAAAATGTCCAAGACGGTAGACCAGACAGACAGTCAACCTTACTTGAATTTTTCATAACGTTAAAGGGACGATCGCGTAGAAAGAGGCATTGAGGTGAATATTCAAATTCGCTTGAGTACAGAGAGTATAGGGTGAGAAGGGGGGGCGATAGTAATTTGGTTATCAACGAAACGTTTTTGTTGTATGGCAACTAACATAGGCTAGCCAATTAAATAGCAGACGCGGTGTAGTTTGGAATTGTTTTTTTGTTTTTCAAAAACTGCATTTTGAAATCTGGTAGTCGCCAGCTTCTGATTGGCTAGTGGTACCCAATATTAGCAAGGGGTTTTCCTTATTCAATTGCCAGTTGTCTAAAATAAATTACATTAAACATTTTGCTGAGATTCAGCTGTGGTAAATTTAAAGTAAAATAAATATTTCCCAGCCTGAGACCAGTGCAGAGTGAAACTGCGGCCATTGCTTTGCAAGTCAGCATCATTTTGTTATATTTCTTGAAATTGTGGTAAGGACGATGTATGAATTGTTATGTTTAATTCCACAGCAAACAAAATTGGGTATTGATATTGAGGGAAAATGAAGAACATGTCGGTAGTAGACATTGTTGCGTCCTCATCTTAAAATGTATCTAATTGATGTATGTTGTCATGATTATGCTGTTATATTATTAAAGTATTATAGTAGTAAGCCTCTGTGTTCTATGAACACTATTTACATGCCTGAAGCATTTATAATATAAAAAGAAAAGAGAAAATCATACCAACGGAAATGTGGTTACCCCACATTATTGTATTGAGGAAAAAGATGTAAAGGTACAGTGGCGTATCTGCCATAGGGACCTGAGGTGTGGTCACAGCAAGGAGGGAGTCAAACAAAGTTAGGTGTTTGTGCACCTGTACGGCACGCGAGGCTGACCCCATATCCTGGTAGGAAAATATTAAATAATCTCAGTGAGTAGATGTAAAGCCTGGGTATCCTTTTGTTCCAGCGTTTTATTCCCTGTTACCAACTGGTGGCAGGAAGCCAGCTGAAAGTGAATACAGCCCTCAAGCCTCCATCCAGTCATTTCTACTATTATAAGAACACGGAGGAGCTTGAACGAATGAAAGAGTCTGCATCTTCAGGAGAGAATTTCCTTATAAATAACCCCAGGTGATGTGCCATACATCTGGGTACATCTGACACTTTTTGTAAAAAAGTAACATTCACTGAGTTTCCCTATGATATTCAGGAATTTCAAGGGGTATGATGACACAACAGCCCCTCATACACAGTGACTCTCCCTTTATAGGATTACAGTAGTAGCTGTGAACTGTTCTTCAGTGAAAAATATATCTTGATTTTAGTTGTGTGGACAGAAAGACCAGTTGTTTTATTACCCTCTTTCTGTAAACTATCTTGTCCTTATTTTCAAGACCTGTCCAAAAGATATAACTGGACAGGCAGATTAAATTGTAATATTCAGTTCAAAAGAAAACTTAACACCTGTTTTATTAACTTTCTCATAGAAAAGTAAAGTGTTTGTGTGTTGTGTACTATCATCTCATTTCTCCCCTAGACAATAGGTACATCATACACCCTACACTAGAGCCAACAGAGAGACCGTGTGAGATCTAGGGAGGTAGCGTTAGGTTCCCTGTACACAATTCATCATCATCATTTATAGAATCAGGGACCTACATTTGCTTGACCTCGCACGGTTACTGCATACACTTATTTCATTCTTTGTTAGGATACCATCATAACCTCCCCAGCAAATCATTTTATTTGCTACAATATCCAAATGAATCGCTAACTAATTATTATTCCAGAACATACACACATCTTCTAGAACATACACAAATCTTCTAGCACAAATCATTTACACGAAAGCTTCTGTGTAGACGAAATTGGTAGTACGAACTCTACATAGCTGAGAATTAATCGAACTTTCCTTGTCAGGAATCCTGTTAGAACATACGCAAATCTTCTAGAACATTCACAAATCTTCTTGCACAAATAATTTAAAAGAAGCCTTCCGTGTAAACGAAATTGGTAGTAACAACTCTACGTAGCTGAACATTAATTACACTTTCCTTGTCAGGAATCGTGATTTAGAAAATTTGCATAACCGTTGCAACGCACTTGTTTATTTAAGAAAGAACTCTTCAAAGCTGAGTATATTCAAAGTTTCCTTGTCAGGAATCCTGGTTCAGAAAACGTACATAACAAAAACCAACGCACTTCTTATAAATTTAACAAAAAAGGATACACTTTATGACTTATATAGTTTGTAAGCTAAGGCCGTTAACCCAAGAAACGGTACAGTTTTTACGTCCCTTGTCACTTGAGATAAGAATGAATGGAGTGAAGAAAAATTCACTGCTCAGCCTCCGAATGTTGTACCTTCATGACGTTAGCTTAAAACCTTTTCGGAGAAATGTCCAATACGATGAAGCAAACCGCATCAAAATCGGTTCAGCGGTTCTCGAGTTATGAGATAACAAACAGACAGATGTTCGAATTTATATAAATAGAGATGATTCGAATCTTCCTGACTATTCTGGTAACTGTAGCCTCTGGAGAAAGGACCGTCTCGAATATAATTCTTCTTATTACATATCCACTATCAGTAATGCAGGAATCGATTAAACGTTCTAATGATAATTTCAACTGAATGCGCAGTAATGAAGGTAATATAATGAAAGATTTGCCAAACAAGAAGCAAAAGAAGGATAGTGTTAAATCACGTTGTTGATGTTTACTGTTGTATATAGTAAATATTGCTAAAGGTAATGAGACATGGCTGGCTGTCAAACACCCTCACATTATGAAGCATAATCACGAAACCTGAAGACACTGGATACAACTGGACACTTTTATTCAACCATGTTGTTAGGAGCAGAGAACAGGAAGAGGACGTTAGCATAAGGGCAATTAACTTTAGTAGAAAACAAAGTAACATAGGAGACATATATACAAATGACATCATCAACATCCCCCCTTTGGTGGATTCTGTTTCTGACATAGTGAACACCATTCTCCTCTTCAACTAAATAAGATCTTTAAGAGAGCCTCTTATCAATCCTTCTAGGTTTCCAGTTTGGTTGTTCAAGATCGTAATAGTAAACTGGCTGGTGAGACAACTTGGGCAGATCGTTAGCACTTGTATCATAATATGTCTTCACTGATCTGTCTCTCTTGCTTCTACCTTCAATAACTCTACTGCGAGATGAAACTGGTTTCACTGTAGAAGGTATCAGTGTGCGCAGTTTCCTGTTAAACAGTACTTCTGCTGGACTTTGGTCAAACCCTTGTCTTGGCTTATTACGAAGTTCAAGTAGTGCATCATATGCATATGTATTGTTTTGAATAGTCTTTCTCATCATACCCTTGATGAGTTTCACAGCAGATTCAGCTAATCCATTGGATTTATGGGGACCTGGTGCTGATTTAACATGAAGTATTCCCCATCTATCAGTAAATGATACGGTGCAGACGTAAACTGAGTACTTGAGTCAGATACAATAGCTTTGGGAACACCATAACGAGCAAAATGAGACTTCAATATCTGATGACCAACTGTGCTATCATTGTGGGTAGAAAATCTACTTCAATGAAGTTGGAAAAGTAGTCAATCAGAACTAAATAATATCGACCTTCTATAGTAAAGATGTCAGTGCCAACTTTCTTCCAGGGTGATAAACCTCTTGAGTGTTGGTTTAAAGGTTCTTTAGTATTCATTGCTTTCGTTTCTTGACATTCTGGACAACTGTCAGCTATCTGTCGAATCTCAGCCGTCATACCAATCCAAAACAGACAACGTCTGGCCCAGCGCATATTGCTGTCAAATGCAAGATGAGCAGCGTGTAGCTTCTGCTTGATTTCAGACCTTAATGCTTTAGGGATAAGAATACACTCTCCTTGAAGTATTATGCCTTGTTCTGTTGTCAGGGTGTCTCGAATGTCAAAAAAAGGAATAAGCTCAGCTGGTACATCAGACTTTTTTGTAGGCCACCCATCCAAATTGGTCGCCTTCAACCTCTGGAGCACGCTGTCTTTGAGAGTTTCAGCTTTAATCTTTTCCATCATCACATGTGGTATTTCAGGTAATCTTACAGGTGCATCAACTCCTGCTTCGCTCTCTCTCTATCAGTTGAGAAATCCAATGTGACATTTTGAATACAAACTCTGGACAGTGGGTCGACTATAAGAAGATCGGAACCTTGTACCAATTTGAATTCAAAATCATATCGATGGCTGCGCATCAGTAAATTCTGCAGTCTTCGAGGAATTGGACTCAGGTTTCTTAACAATGGCTGCCAAAGGTTTATGGTCGTTGATGACTGTAACTTTCCTTCCATAGGTGTATTGGTCAAAGTGTTCCAAACCGTATGCAACAGCTAAGAGTTCCTTCTCAATTTGAGCCCATCGTTGTTCAGTTTTAACCTCTACACCTCACGGTAGAAGGGGAACGACTAAGTAAGTAAAAAGTTGTTCAGTTTCAGTAGAGCTCTTGAAGTTGTAGGAGGACAGCTCCGAGTCCATGGCTGCTACTATTAACTTGAATACACAAAGATTCATCAGGATCATAGTATGCAAGTACTGGAGTAGAAGTAATCAGCTTCTTAATTCTCTTGAAGGCTTGTTCACATTCAGCTGACCAAATAAATGGAGTATCTTTACGGGTAAGTTCTCTTTATGGATGAAAAACTTCTGAAAGATTGTTGAGAAACTTTGCTAGATACTGTATCATGCTGCAAAATCTGCGAACCTCATGACAGTCCTTAAGAACGGCCAGGTTTAGTATTGTCTCACCCTTTTTCCTGTCTGGCTCAACACCTCGAACACTAATAAGACGACCATGAAGGTAATGTTTTCTTTCTTCTCTTGAGCTTTAGCTTAATTCAGTTTAATGCCTTTCTCTTTACACATATGTTTCAGTGCTTTAAGTTTCAGATGATGGTCCTTAATTGCTTGCTGTCTGTTTGATCCACAACCTGCAATAACTATGTCATCAGCAACATAGATGCAACCATGAAGACCCTCCAGAGCTTGTGCTAGATGCCTCTGGAAAATTTCACTGCTTACATTCAAACTAAATGGTAATCTAGACCATCTGAACCTACCAAAAAGTGTAATCATTGTTGTAAGTTTACTAGACTTCTCATCAAGTTTGATATACCAGAATGCTTCCTTGATATCCAGCTTTGTGAAAATCTTGGCATTATTGAGTTCAGGCAATACATCATTCAAAGTTGGTAATCTGTAATGCTCTCTCTGCAGAGCCTCATTCAGGGGTCTTGGATCAATGCATATTCTTAAAGAACCATCAGACTTTTCAACAACAGCCATTTGGTTAACCCACTGAGTCTGTTCCTCTACTGGTAGCCATTTGGTTAACCCACTCAGTCGGTTCTTCTACTGGTATTAATATACCTCTGTTCATAGATTTTGAAGCTCTGATTTTACTTTGCTCTTAAGTGAAAATGGTATTTTTCTGCATGGCAGTGCCTTCGGGCGAACATTAGGATCAACATGCAACCCAGCTTACCCCAGGATACCTAGATGGTTATCAGAGTTATGGTCATTATCTGAACTGTCAGTAGCCACCTTAGCAATAAATTTGTTTGTTTTGACTTGTCACAAACTGCAGATCATGCAGTGTGTTGTTGCCCAGCAAACATGTGAATCTATTTGTCACAACAGTAAACCTTATATTGTGTTTTATCCCAGTATTAGGATTCTCAGCAGTTAATAGAACTTCTCCCAGTGGAGTCATCTTAGCACCATTCCACATAAAACGCCTCTGTTTAGTGGGTAGCATTTGTTCTTACATCACAAAGCGTTGACAGATTGTTTTCACATCAGCTGCTGTGTCTAGCTGATATTTTACCATTGCCCCATTGGCAATGAGTTGTGGAGCTGTATAAGCTTTGCTAGACTTCACATAAGCAAGAAAAACTTCAGAATCTCCCACCGATTCTGTGTGAAAAGTGTGAACTTTCTTGCATTTCACTTTAAAATGGTTTCTTCCCCCGCAGTTTGAGCCCAACTTTCCCCGTGCAGGACATTTTTTCTTAATCAATGGATGTTTCTGTCCACAGTAATGGCACTCCTTTCTAGGTTGAAAGTACCCACTGTCAGTGTTACTTTGACAGGCTTTACCGCAGCGTGCCCAGTGTTTCTCTTGGGAGGTTTATGTTTGATGGGTTTTTTCTGTACCACTTCAACCCTTGCTTCAAAAGGTTGGGCTGTATTATTCATCTATCTTATGTCTTTTCCTGTTAGCTCAAAGATTCTGCAAATGGGAATGGCTTTCTTAAGATCGAGGTCAGCTTCTCTCAGGAGCTTCTCCTGTAACCTTTTGTTGACAGTAACGACAATTTTGTCTCTTATCATACGATCATTGTCGTTAAAGTTGCACAAGTCTGCTTTAGTTCTCAGCTCAAAAATGAATTAAAGGCCTCTTGAACAGGTGTGTTCCAGAATCTGAAAGTATGTAATACTTCATTGCTTCGTGAGCTGCAATGGTTCTACAGCAAGTCGAGAATTTTATAAGGATTAGAGCGGCCTCCTTCCTCTGCAAGTTGATCACAAACTTCAATTGCCTGAGGTCCAGCACAGTGAAGGATAATGGCCGCCCGAACGGGATCATGTTTCGAGGCCACATCTGCATCCATATACAGTCCTAACTGTCGTCTCCATTTACGAAATGTGTCTGGTTCGACGTTATTTACGTCTAGGCAGGGTGGTAACCGAAACATGGGCCGTTCTGCCATGACGAGAGGTCTAATAATGGTATTATCACAAGCCACTCTAGCTATGGTGGGGGGAAGGTGCTAGCTGGCTACCCCCTACTACTAGGGCTATACCACTGTTGTACTGAATGAACTAACACACACACACTGGCTCGTGTCCACTAAGGTATGACTATACAACAATGAGTGACACAAGGAACTAACGCCTATTATCAGCTTACGTCCCTTTTATTACAACAATATAACTTGGCCACACCAGGCCTAATAGAGTGCAAAACGTATATAGAAATGCCGGCACAAGGAATGAACGTATATATAATATCACTATGCAAGAACAGGTAAAATGGCTACCAAACTCCTACGGTGAACCCCGCTCAATCAAGTGGCAAGCGAACATGTTACTGTCGAACTGACGACTATCAAAATTACTTACAAAATGCTCAGCATGCACAAAATCAACACGGGGAAAAATAATAATTTCTCTAGAATAAACATCACCAGCATAAGACTAATTTGGCGGGCACTGTATCATGATATTCCCCAGAATATTGGCAGCATCAAGCTGGCGTACAATCTGCGTCCAAACCGGGCGGGCGTAGAATCCTCACTACTCTTTTTGGCGCTCAAAAAATCCTTTGGCGCCCGAATCTTCCCGCTCGTCACATGACTCAGTCGTTCGGCTATTTTCGTCGGCTTCCGACCGGCTTGGCTTGTCACTAAACAAGCAAGTACACATACGGCTTAAAATAGCTCCGTGACAGGTATACAAGAAATAACCTACCAACAGAAAAGTTAAACTTGGTTTTACCAGTTTATCGTCCCGTCACCTCGTCTATGACGTCAGCACACGTGTTACAAGATATTCAGCAGAATAGTTCGAATTTTATAGAAATAAACACAGCTGCCACCATGTTGATATTTACTGTTGTGTATAATAAACGTTGCTAAATGTAATGAGACGTGGCTGGCAATTATCCTCATATAATAAAGCATAATTACGAAGCCCGAAGACACTAGATACAACTGGACACTTTTATTCAACCATGTTGTTAGGAGCAGAAAACAGGAAGAGGACGTTAGCATAAGGGCAAGTAACCTTAGTAGAAAACAAAGTAACCATTGGAGACATATATACAAACGACCCCATCAACAGCGTATGGGAAGTGTACAACAAAGTTCCTTTTAGTCAAACTGTATGTTAAAAATATATGACACAATGTAAATAATGCTTATATTGTTATTGTTTAAATTGTCATAGAAATTGAATGATGGAAGGAATAAAAGTTATGAACATGTTTTTTATTTTTTTTTAGTTTAAAGCTCTTTCGAAACTTTCGCCCAAAACCTCCTAAAGCTGACCCTGATGATGATGATTGTGGCGTCGAAGTTATAGATACTTGAGCAGTAGAGAGGATATATAGGAAAAATATCCAGAAAATGAAAAAAGAACGAAGGATAGTTATTTGTCCTATTTAAACAAAAAAACGCTGGCTTATTAGATCTATGGCTCTCTGGATAGAACAGCGCTGCTTGGATAGAAGGGAGAAGAGAAAACAACTGCTCCTAGACTAGAATTGATAAATATGATAACTAGGGGGCTTGTTTAGATCCCCACCGAGTCAGCACATTTTCTTTCCCTACATTCTCCCAGGAATTAGCTATTTTGTAATAATCTCCGGGACGATGTAAGAATGTCACGATTGCCATATGTGAAATACATCATCTTTTACATTACACCCATAATTTTCCTATGAGACATTTTTTTAATCAACCTATCCTGCCACACGCATGTTTGAAACTATTGGCCGGGCTTCGAGATGTAAACATAACAGTATTTCTGATTGGGGCCTGGTCTAATAGTAAACAGCACGTGCCAAGAACGAAACAAAGGGGGGGGGGGGGGGAAAATAACCTGACACTTTTTGCAGTTTAGTGCACTGTGAAAAATCATCTCGCCAAGAAAACAACCAGTACTGCCAGAGTTAAGAATAAAATCAAAATTCTATTTATCGGACCGGACTTTGTTTGAGCATCTTGAGGACTTATGGCCCAGGAAACCTCTACGATTTTAACAAGGAATACCGGAATCTGAGGAAATTGAAATGCGGAGTCAAAGTGGGAACTTATTGTTAAAGTAACAACACCCCAGAAACCGTGTAAGAGGCTTCTTCAACAAGTTGCCTTAATTCTATCTATCTGAGCCAGAAGTCAGTCTGTGATCCCAAAGATTTGGGGCGAGTGTACATTTATAATTCTATATTTTGCACTATTGACATGTGAAATAATATGTATATATTGACATGTGAATATTAATATGTGAAAATTGCTAGTGGATGTCCAAGTCATTTGAGGCTGGCAACTTCAGCATTTAGAACGATGATTTCATGAACCATCACTGCCAGGGCTGGTGACTGCTTTATTGCGAGTTTCTTACAGAGAACTAAAAGCATAGGTAGTCTCAAGTTCCATATGGAGCAGGAAGTGAATGATGAAAGAAATGATGTACATGCTTATTATATTATTAACATTTTAACCAGTGTAGATGTAAATGGAATAATTCAATCTATACTATTAACCTGTTTTAACCAATGTAAAGTTAAACATAAATCTATTCAATTTAAATGTAAAGAAAGTTTTCGCTCAATGGGATTAAGATTAATTCTCATCGAGAGTAAAGTTCTGAGATAGATGGGATGGTGGAATAGGAAGAGGGGGACACATAAGTATGTGTCGGGAAAATCAATACTCAGGAAGGTATTTGTTTCTCTTCTTTTGCCATACTAGTTGGTGGTACCAGTTGAGGGTACTATCTCTGGAACAAGTAAGGGTATAAGTAGTCTGAAGTCCAGGCTAGACATCATCATCAGACGAGTCTTAGAGATGCGGGATCAGCTTGGTAGTTACTCCCTGACACTTCTGGGAACGTGCTACGCCATTAAAAATTGACCAGTGACGAACGTGATCCAGTCATCTATCTGCAAAGAACCAAACATCAGCTGGAGCAGAACCTCATTGGCAGCAATGTACACATAAAAGCTGCCAAGTGAACTCTTAACCAATACTCCATAACATCACTCGATGACGATTATTGTTTGTTAAAGAATTATTAATTTTTTAAACTGTTAACTATAATTGATTGTTAAATTTATTATTTGTATATATATATACAAATTTAACGTTGATTTAATCATTTTTGAATGTACTGCATTCGTGTGTCTCGGTCAATTTCTTAAAAACACTTAAACAGATATAACATAATAAGAAGAATTCCTCTGAGTAATTCAGGATGGAGGCTTAAAGAGCTAAATCATTGCATAACCCTTCTTCAGATCCCAAGTTAACAATTGCTCTGCCCCATGCAGCAGTGTTCTTGACTTCAGAAATATCTTGTGAATACTCCCTTGAGGTAGAAACATCATAATCCCTCTATCTACAACTCTGCCAAGAGTGATCTTGCGCGAAGGTAGACACCCTTGAAGACCCATATTAGATACTGTTGAGTTTTGGCCACTGTTGGATCACTACTGCAGAGAACAGGGGAGACAATCCATGACAACACTGAATCAAATGACATATTAATAGCATCTACGCGTACATATATATATATATATATATATATATATATATATATATATATATATATATATATATATATATATATATATATATATATATATATATATATATATATATATATATATATATATATATATATATATATATATACTGCTCAAAAAAAAGTTAAAGGCCACTTTCAATTTTTAGGTCATTTCAACTAAGCTGTTTTTTTTTAAAACCTGAACACTCAGTCAAAAAAGTTTTGCTGCATTTTGTTGCATGCTTAAACAATGTTTGTTAATCTGACAATAAATCAAATCTGTGTTACGTGTGTGTACTTCCAAGGTCAATCAAATGCATGTGGTGGAAAGGGAAATAATGCATGTTTGAAAATGCTTCCTATGGCAAAGCCTGTTGATAACATTGCTGAAATTTGCTTTTCACGTGCAAGTCGTGACTATAGTGAACACATTTCACCCACTTTTCGGAAGGAACGGGCAATGGGTATGTTTGTAACATTGACCATTTTAGCCATGGCTCAGCGTGTCTTGCCGTCTTGTGGTAGACCTTGGACGTCCTGACCTGTGTTGTTCTGCGACACTGCCGGTTGCATTATAACGATCACGCAGAGTTTGTATGACAGAGTGGGCAACTCCTAATCTCCTAGCAACTTCTCGCAGCCCTACCTCATCCTGCTCTCCATCTGTCAACATTGGTCAAGCGTCTTAGCTGAAACACCTTTCTGGCGGCGCCTCCGTTTGCTGCCAACAGCGGAAGCAGGTGGGGTTTGAGTACTTCATCCACATACCGCTGGGCAGTTAAGGTGCCGTCGATAAAGATGAGTCTGGACCTGAATCTGTAATTGATGGCAGCCCATACAATCACAGATGGACCACCATAGCGATCTCGTTCAATGACACAGTTGTCTTCGAATCGTTCTCCTGGTCGTCTGTAAATTCGAATTCGGCCGTCGATGTAGTGGATGCAGAACCGACTTTCGTCGGAAAAGACCATGTCTCGCCAACTTTGACGCCCTAGATAGCCACGGTTGAGAGCCCAGTCCAATCGTGCCTGCCGGTGTTGAGCTGTGAGGATCTGTCCGGTGTAGGGTCTATGGCATATGAGCTGAGCTTCCCTTAACCTCCTGCGCACGGTTTGACCATTGATGGCGTTGCCACGAGTTCCAATAGTAATTCTGGCTGTGGCTACAGCGGGCATGAAGCGGTCTCGCTCATGAGTGCGCCGAATGGCCCTGTCTTGCCTGTATGTCGTAACGCATGGAGTGCCAGACCGGGGTAGGTCGGCGATGTCCCTGTTGTTTGGTTTCGATGCAATAGACGATAAATCGAGGTATGGTGAACTTGAAATGCCTGGGACACCTCTCTAACTGATGCTCCACCTCTGAGCATTCCCACTGCTTGATTACGCTCGTCAATATTCATTCTAGGCATCATTTTGCTGTGTGAAATTTTTATGGGTTCTACGCACATTTTATAGAGAATTTGGGTGAACAACAGACAACCAAAAATCGTGCATGAAAAATCATGAAATGCACGAACTGTAATGAATTTTTATTCTGAGCGTTTGCTCATCTATGCCGTAAACAACTCAACGCATCACAAATTTTCCACGTGCAGTATTGTCTTGCATTGCTAAAGTTGTGTTTAAAGACGATTTAAACTTGATTTTTTTATTTTATTTGTCTGAAAATCAGAACAATTAATATGTGCGTTTCTTTTGGTCTTGAGTATATATATATATATATATATATATATATATATATATATATATATATATATATATATATATATATATATATATATATATATATATATATATATATATATATATATATATATATATATATATATATATATATATATATATATATATATATATATATATATATATATATATATATATATATATATATATATATATATATATATATATATATATATATATATATATATATATATATATATATATATATATATATATATATATATATATATATATATATATATATATATATATATATATATATATATATATATATATATATATATATATATATATATATATACTGTATATGATAAGTCTTTCTATTTTTATCGACTTTTACTTTTTCATCAACATTCTTTATTTTTTTATTTCTTTCCCAGTTTTGATCTTTCATCATTTTTTACAGTAATCTTTCCCAATCATAGCTTTTACTTCAGAGTAATTTTAATCATCTTTGATATTTCCCAACCTTAAATTTTTCCATACAAATTGAATATTTATATATTTGTGTATGTAGTCTTTTATTTGTGTTCTCCGTTGCATTCTTTGGGACAAAAGTGGTAAGACCCCAGTTTTTCATGGTGGCCAGCCGTCATCTTTTCCCATGTCCGGCACGCCTCTAGTGCGCCACACACTTTTGAAAACAAATAAAGAGGTAATAGAAAACCTTGGTATAACAAGAGAAGTATTGAAGGAGATGAAAATTAGGCAGCTAAAAATATTTTGGTGATATAATAACGCAGCAAACCTCGTAGACAACTAAAATAGAAGAAAGAGTTGAAGGAAAACTGGCAAGAGGAAAAATAGCGCTATAATTGGGAAGATAGCATTAAGAGTTGGATAGGAAATAATCTATCAGAGTGCACCATCAAGACAAGAGGCATACGACGTTGGAAATCCATTTTAGCCAATCTTCGATGCGGAGATAGTAGCTGATTATGATGACCTATGTAGACTTTAGCCAATGAATCTCATAACGTGCATGTTCTTTGTAAAATTTCAAGTTGTTGCATTCATGACGAAAAAGAGACTGAAAGACTTGAAGATATATGTTATTACTTTCCCATCTCTTTTGAGTAAATAGATGGGGTTCGTGAGCCATACTAGAGAGAGAGATAGAGAGAGAGAGCAGACATTGTGTCAGGCAATTCTGATTGACTGGGGCTGTTTGAGAAATAAATTCCGACTCCCGTAACCCTTTTTACTCGCAGCCTCAATGACACCTGGTTGCTTGCACGTCAGAGCCACGTTCCTTGTTTGAGTAACCAGGAAAACCTCCACAGTTAATTATCTAATTAACCTTACTTTAGTATACTAAAGTGGTAGTTAATTTCTCCTTTTTTGACGTTTATTTCATATAAATAAGTTGTATAGGCGTGAACAAATAACAATTTAAAATTAGATTTTGACTATTTAACTACACCGTAGATTGTTATCGTTAATCAGAATCGACATCGTTGCACTCTGGGCAAACCAATAGGTACTCAGTCTCCTTCAGCAAATGTCGAAGGGTATGAATGCTAATTGCACCTGTTTCGCACTGGTTGTTTACACGCCTGATGCATCCTCTCACACGTCCATCCGTGATGGTTTATGTTTGATGCCAAATTCCAGCAGTCTTTCATCGATTGCAGTGTCATTCTCTAAAAGGCGAACATGAATTGCCCTCAATATTTCTATCTTATCCATGTTCAATTCACCTTCTATTGGTGCTCTTGAAGCTAGTCTGTCAGCTATTTCATTGCAACGTACCCTTTCATGACCAGGACAGTAGGTTCATATCAGTTCTTGAAGATTCGATGCTTCTACGGAGGTTTTCCATTCATCTCGGAGCCAACCATTTTGGACCTTCCGAAGCATGGATTGTGAGTCTGATACAATAACTGCCTTTGTTAATAAAGTTACTTGTTACCCCGTATAGTAAAATAGAACTTAATAAGTTTTCGAAAAAAAAAAAATTGTAGGAAAACGAACATAACACAAAAGAAATATAAAATCAAAATATGACATTACGAAATGTAATAGCACTAGCAGTATAATTAACAATTGTTCTAAGCTCTCTTTAAATTCCCTTAAATTGAGATACGCAAAGTGTAAACGCACTGTACACACTAGAGTCCTACATACGTAAAAGGTCACACTTACGTTGGCACCAGGTTGGCAATTATTGTTGTAGCAGTCGTATGCATCACAGCAGGGCTTTGTTGCTTCACAGTAAATATTGCTAAAGCCGCAATTCTTGGGCTGAAAAAAGGTGAGACGGTGTCCATGACCTAATGTCTTTTGTGAATGACATGAAGGACATCGTGTTACCTCTCCTCAAACATTTAAAACAGACATTGGTAGGTTCGCTTTAGGACTAAGTAATCAATCGATTGCTTTACAGTTCCATTAAAAACAGAAACAACAAAAGTACAGACAGAGAACAGACGGGCAGATGAATAAACAAATGGGTAAGCAAACAGACAAGCTAATACAAAGACGATAGACCGCAGACAGACGTGCTTACAGATGTGCTGACAGAAAGAGATAGATACGTACACACACAAACACAAATATACATCTATATAATGATCTGGTCATGGACTTGAAACATGACAAGTTCTCAGCAAAAGTCATAGCTGTTGAGGTAAGGGACAATGGAATTTAGGACAGTAATTTATATACAACGTAATAGTTACTTTAAGAATTGCCTCAAGCATGGATAAAACCAGGAGTGAAGTTAAAACTGGCAACCAAAGTGAAGTGGGGTGCATTCGCAAGCACATGTGTGAAAGATAACAGAAAGGCTGACACTTGTGAGTCATGAACCAAGTAGGCCCGTCCCCCTCAGAGTGTAAAGAAGGGTCGAAACACTTGTCCGAGGGGGGGGGGGGCATTTATGATAATCAGATATCATTTACTCTTGTGGTTGCAACTAAAGATGTTACATGAAGGCAAGAATTGTTACTTGTTACGTTATGCCAAAAATGTTTCGATTCTGGACTACGTCCTGACATATAAAAAAGCTGAGACTCTGGAGGTTGATTTAAAACTGGTAGTTTAACGTTGGTATTTAAACAAAACACTCCAGGTGCTCCACAGTTTTAATTTATGTGCTCTAAAATAATGACATACTGTCACAGGATGTATTCGGGCGACCTCTTCTCGATCTCTTCTCCACTACGGCAGTACTCATTTTCCATTGTTTAACGTACTGATTACCTGGAATTTCCGGGTGGACACATTTCTTTCTGCTCGTATCAAGCAGATATTTGATATTATCAAATCATTTGACACTCCTTTTTGGTGATAGGGTATCACATTTGCTTGGTGCTGCACAGCTTTGCTAAGATTTGCGCAGTTGAAACCTTTATGGGTCTGCTCAGTTTTCGCGTACAGTTGTTTGCTCAAGCCGTGCCTGGCGATAAAAAATTACTCGCCCGTCTGTGCGTCAAGATTGGCGTAAGTTGTGCATTTTACATTCTATTTTTTTCATTACTAGCATGTGAACTAATATGTATATATTGCAATGTGAATATTAATATGTGAAAATTTCTAGTAGATGTCCGAGTCATTTGAGGCTGACAACCTCAGCGTATAGAATGATTATTTAATGAACCACCACTGCAAGGGCTGGTGACTGCTTTATTACTAGTTTCTTAAAGAGAACTAAAAGCATAGGTAGTTCCAAGTTCAATATGGAGCAGAGAGGGAAAGATGAAAGAAATAATGTACATTCTAATTATAATATTTACATTTCCAAACCAGTGTAAAATGTCTATGTAAACCAATTCTCTTTAAAATAATTAAAGTTTTCAAGTTTTTCAACCAGTTTAGATGTAAAGGAAAACATATTCAATCTAAATGGTGAACATTTTTTAACCAGTGTAAATCTAACTCAAAACATGTTCAATCTATATTGTGAACACTTTTCAATCAGTGTAGATGTTAATGTAAACATATTCTATCTATACTATTGACTTTTTCATTTGAATGTAAAGTAAAGATAAAGCTATTCAATGTAAATGTAAAGAAACGTTTTCTCTCGAGGGATTAAGCTTAATTCTCATAGAGGGTAAATTTTGAGGTAGATGGGATGGTGGAATAGGAAGATGGTAACACACAAGTATGTGCCGGGAAACGCAATACTCAGAAGAGCGTTTTGTTTCAATTCTTTTACCATACTAATTGGTGGTACCAGCTGAGGGTACTAATCTCTGGAACAAAGTGAGGGTAAAAGTGCACTGTCGTCGAGCTAGAAACCATCATCAGAGGGTCTTAGAGACGGAGGACCAACTTTGCAGTTACTCCTTGATCTTACTTGGAACGTGCTGCGCCTTTAATTTTTACCAGAGACGAGAAAACTCCAGTGACCAATCTGCATCATCATAACCCTCCACTCCCAAAGGAGCAGAGGCCCTCAACAAACACATGCCAAGTCCTCCTGTCACGTGCCATCATGTCAAGCTCTTTCCACGTTCTCCTCACATTTTCACCTCTGTTTCCAGCTCTCTTCTCTATGTGCTTCTTGGTTTACCTCTGCCTCTTTTTCTCTGGGGGTTCCAGAACAAGGACTGCCTTGTAATGTTATCTACAGGTTTCCTCAGTGTGTGTCCTATCCATCGCCATTGTCTTCTTCTCATCTCTTGTTCCACTGGCACTTGTCTGGTTCTTGTCATCAGTTCCACGTTGGTAAACTTGTCATACCATTTCAATCATTCTATTCTACGCAAGCACCCATTTATGACAGTCTGTAGCTTTTTGTTTGTTGTGTTTGTTGTTCTCCATGTCTCAGAGCCATACAATAGGACTGACTTCACATTTGAGTTGAAGATTCTTATTTTCGTGTTGGATCCGATTTCTCTTGATCTCCAAATATTTCCCAATGCAATGAAAGCTCCTCTTGCTTGTTGTATTGTTATTTTGATATCAGTGTCTGTCCCTCCAACTTTGTCTATATTGCTGAAAAGATATGGATACGATTCTACATCTTGTATTGGTGTTTCTTCAAGTTCAACCCTGTTATCGTTACCTACATTTATCTCATTACCTAACTGCACAGAACCCAACAACCCAGCGGGATCAGAAACTACCATTTGCAGCTAAGTCAAATCTAAAAGCTGCCAAGTGACTTCTTTCATAAATCACTACCATCGCACGATGATGAGTATTTTCTGTTAAAGATTATTCAAATGTTTTTAACTGTTAAAACTTAGTCTGTTATTAAATTTGTTATTTGTAAATATTCAAATTTAACGTCGATTTAATCATTTTGAATGTCTCAGTCAATTTACTAAATACCTCTAAACAGAGCTATACCAGAATAATAAGGATTCCACTGAGTAAATCAGGGTGGGGGCTTGAACGAATTAATAATTGCTTAATTCTTCATTAAATGCGGCGGATCAGACATAAGTTAACAATTGCTCTGCCCAGATCAGCATTGTTCTTGACTTTTGAAATATATTAGGAACAATCCCTTGAGACAGAAGCATCATTATCCTTCTATCTACAACTCTGCCAATAGTAATCATGTGCGAAGGTAGACACCTTTGAAAACCCATATTAGATACTCTTGAGTTTTGGACACTGTTGGACCACTACTGCAAAGAAGGGGAGGCTATTCCGTGACACGTACTGTATCTATTTTTTCGACAAAGACATTTGTGTGAAATCAGTAATCGAAATTGGGATAAGAACGAAAGGCCTCTAATTTCAGATCAGAGTGTATGAGTTCGGCATTTCTTCTTATTATTATCTTCGTGTACGGGTTTGTGCTTTTGACGGGTGTCGTAAGGCGGCTGAATTCTTATCGCTATCTTGTAAAATCTTCACCGCGCACATAAAATCTTGGGAGACACTGCACGGGAACATAATTGTTAGGCGGCTGCTGATTGGCTGGAAACGGATAAACACGGAACGCTATCGAGAGCCATGAAGCCATTTAAAATCGTTGGTTTTGGCTGGCTGGGGCCTTTTCGAGTCACCAGATCACCAGCCATCTAGGTCCAGAGCGAAACTTTTTACAGGACAGGTAATTTGCTGTACAGGTGAACAATGATAAGTCAGAAATATATGAACAACAGAATGGGATTCCTCAGGGATCAATGATTTCACCTTCAATTTTCACTATAACTGTAAATGATTTAGCAGATGAATTTAACGACATTAAGAATGCAGTATCACAATTTGCAGATGACTGTGCCATTTGGCGAACTGGAAAAAACTTGGACCATGTTTACCAAAAACTTCAAAATCAAATAGACAAAGTTTCAGAGTGGATGAAAAGTTGGGGCTTCCAAATTAATGTAAACAAAACAGTAGGTATGATATTCAGCAAATGAAATTTAAAGAAAAATAACACAATCAATATAACCATTAAAGGACAGAAAATATGTACCTCCTCAACAACAAGATTTCTGGGCATAACTTTAGATAAACAACTAAATTGGAATAAACATATAGACAGTTTAGTAGAAAGCTGTAGAGGACCCCTAAATATACTAAGGATAGTAAAAGGTAATGGATGGGGGCCCAGCAATAAAATAATGCTTATGTTCTACAAGTCTTTCATCAAGGGGGAACTGGATTATGCCAGCATAGTCTATGACTCAGCTGCAGCTTCTAACAAAGCGAAACTAGACATAATTCAAAATGCAGCCATGAGAACCATTACAGGTGCATTTATACCAACACCAGTAGAAGCACTAGAAGTAGCTCTTGGCATACCGCCCCTTGGTCTAAGACGGAAAGAACTAAGATTAAATTATTGCAGTAAAGTAGCACAAGAAGTGACCCACCCAGCACATAAAGCATTTGTCAAAAACCAACCAAGTGTATGGGACGTCCCCTGAAATAAAGATAGATATCCAACAGGGTGGAGAACTATAGAAGATTTAACGCAGCTCAAAGAACTGTCAAACACAATTGAAAATAGTAATAAATATAGAAGCAAAATACCACCGTGGGAACTAAAAACACCAATCATACTGAAAAGATCAAACAAAACATAGAAGATAATGAAGCCAAAATGATAAGTAGAAAGTTCATAGATCAACTAACAAAACAAAGTCTAGCTGTCTACACCGATGGATCCAAAAGTGATAGTGGGCAACTAGGTGCAGGAGTTGTAATACCACAGTGGGGAATAAAAAAGAGCTACAGTGTAACTGAAGGGGCTTAGATTTTTACCGCAGAGACGGTAGCAATTCTAAAAAGTTCAGAAATAATCGAAGATAACCCACCAGAAGCTGTTTCGATATTTACAGACTCACTATCATCACAACAAGCAATGGAACACCCAGGTAAATATAGCCGGCCAGACATAAAGGAAGAAATTCTAGCAATTAATACATCACTAGGGAACAGAGGATGTAGTGGGAGGCTAGTGTGGGTTCCAGCACACATAGGTATAGCTGGAAACGAGTTGGCAGACCAGAACGCCAAGAATGGAAGGATAAGTAAAAACAATATAAGAGCAGGACTGGGAAGGTCGAAGATAAAGAGGCACGTGAAGCTAACTATAAACGAGGAATGGAAGACAACATGGAAGAACAGTAGAAAAGGCAGATATGCGTTCAAACTGCTGAAAGAACCAGCCAGGACATGCCAGGTCAGAGAAGAACTAAAGGTACCCTCGACCAAAAAGCTGTGGCGTCTCCGTCTCGGTGCAGCATACTTCATGATAGAGGAACCACACTGCCAAGAATGTCAGGAAGACAATGACATAGACCACTACCTGATCCACTGTATAAAATATGATCAACAGATCAACACTTAGGTTTAAGACGCTGTGTGAGAATGTATATAGAACATACAGCCATTCAAATGTTAATGAATAAGTAATTTACCTGAAATTTATTTTAAGAAAAAAAAATCACTTCGTTTCAAAGAACTATGGGAAAATGTATAGAGAACGTACAAACATACATTCAGTCAGTATATGAAAATGGTAACTTTCAAATAAATCCAGGCTTTTATAGTAGAGAGTGACATCTCCTTGTCATGTATGTCTTGATCACGTATCGCAATTGAGTACATTACATGTGGATGTCACTCTATAAAAAAAAAAAGTCTACAGAAAAGCTTTACCAAATCCGCAAGAGTCAAGTTAAATCCAGCAAATGTATGCAACCTCGTGGTTTAAAGGAACTCTTAGTTATTTAAACAACCCGACTAAATACAGGTATTGTTTTCATGTTTTTGCTACGCGGGACAAACGGAGACACATTCGAATCCACAGGTGCAGGAGGAGACAGATGAACACGTAGACACGGAGGCACAACAGGGCATGGAACAGGAGGTACGTAGAGCACAGAAGAGAAGACGTCAGCCTATGAGTCGTCCGATGACGACGTGCTGCTAGTATTAAAATGAGAGACGGCAATATTCAGGTAAAATTAACGCAACCTGGAGGTGTCTAGTCGAATTAGCCATTGCCTGAAATAGCTGTTTAGATGAAAAATAAAGATAACCAGAATAAATTAACAGACTGAGAAGTTAGTGAATATAATCAAGAAGCTTCCATGACAACTAGAACATTGCGATGTATGAGATTTTTGTTGTAAGCAGGAGGAGATATGCCCTGCAGAAGTCTATGTTAACATTTCTTCATTTGAACCCCATGTAAATACGCATGTTCAGTAAACATTTGTAAACAGCGTGCGCTTTGGGGTCAGTACATCAAGACTAGCTAGCTCGTTCATACATGAGTGTCACGTGCAATCATCATCAGCGTCATGATGGACAAGGCCCTGACACTATAGATCACGTAAGCAAGTAAGCTTAATATGTGACCAACATTCCACAGGGTGCAGCAGCGCATCACTGAAAAGCATGAAAAGATAAGGCGACAGAATAGCACTCTGTCGTACACCAGTGGTGACCCCGAACTTTTTTGACTTATCGTTAATATTGAAATATGAAGACAAGAGTATACGAAAACCCTTTTTTTTTTAAATTGTGACATGAATAAGTGCATAAACATTTTTCTTTAAATAAAAAAAATTATACAAATGCTACACTCTTTTCGCGCACCGCAATGCGTTCATGATGGTGAAGAATCGCGTTCCTCAAGAAGAGCACCGCTTTATTAAAACAATAGACGGGTATGGAGCGCCGCTTGATTAAAAATGGCGTCATATTAACTAATTACGTAAACGCGCGTAAAGAGCAGAAGTAGCTGACTTTTGGTAAGGGACTGTGTGGCTGTGTCTTGAGCCGGCAGGGTGTATGTGTGTGAGCTCTTGCTCCATTATGTTATGTCCGCTGATTTATCCACAATTTCATATGATATTTCATTATAGGAGTGCCAGAGATGTGTGATGACTGACAGAGAAGTATTTTATTACTACTACAGTTCCATTATCAACGATGTTGTTTTAAAGATGGATTCGCGGACTTATACGTTAAGACGGCTCAGTTTATTCACTACTGTCTACTTGATGATGGCCCAGTGTAGTCGGCCAGACGACTGATAATTATCTATGAAATCCAGTGTAGCAAGTGGAGCTATTTGTGTGTTTGAATTGTGATTAAACCGTATCAGACGCTGACGGTATTATCTGCAATCATTACTCCAGTTATGTTGCAGTTGTTTGTTATAAATTGAACTTGGCCATATTATCTAACATAACATTGCAACACGCAACAACAAACTAACCTTTTCAATACAAAAATAAAATATAAATTCTTACCTTTTTAATAAATAAAAATTAAATTAAATTTAAAGTCTTGCCTTTGTAATATAAAAATAAAATATGTTTCACCTTTTTAATACAAATTTAAAATATAAAGTCTTACCATTGAAATATACTGAAGCACATTAAAAACGCACCACTATTATATATACTGATGCCGAGAAGCTGGAAAAACAAAGTGTGGGAATGGATTTTCCCCGTGTTTGTCATGAGGTAGAGAGCGAATGGCTGCTGGAATGGAAAGTGCATGATTCAACCCACGGGTTTATGTACAGACTACATGAAAACAATAAAAGTTACACGTGCAACACGATTCCCAACAGCTATGACACTAAAAATGTGTACGCGTTGTGGCAGTATACTCGGTATAAAAAGGCCGTTGAGACAAAACACCCAGTACATGTGCTTGAAATGCCACAACTATCTAAAAACGACCGCCAACGAGCCATTGGTATGTTGGAGACTGGAATGAGCTCGCGGGCCATTGCCAGAAGGATGAATTGCCACCACAGCACTATTGTACGTCTCAATGAACGTTACGGAACCACTGGCAGTGCCCGGGATAGACTTCGGAGTGGCCAACCACGAGTTACTACCCCTGCGCAAGATCGTCATATTGTGCTGAGTCACCTAAGGAATCGTTCTCTCCCGGCAAGTCAAACAGCAAGAGCAATAGTGGGTAGACGTGGGCAAGTCTCTCGTATGACAGTCATACGACGACTCAGAGATACAGGCCTTACTGCAAGACGACCTTATGTTGGGCCAAACTTGACTCACAGACATCGTCAGCAGCGCCTGCAATGGGCAGAGCAACATGTCAGATGGACTAGACTGCAGTGGAATGCTGTCCTATTCACAGACGAGAGCAGATTCAACATATCCTTTGCCGATGGACATATGCGGATTTGGCGACGGTGTGGACAGCGCTTTGCAGATTGCTGTATTCGTCAGCACAACAGATTTGGAGGTGGCAGTATTCACTTTTGGGGAGGATTCAGTTTTCACCATCGCTTGCCTCTTTACGTCTTCCCTCGAAATGTTAATGCTGTGACATATCGAGATGAGGTTCTGGATGCATTAGTTGCTTCTGCGTTCACAAATTATCCAGACTTGCAGCTTCTCCAGCAGGATAACGCACGTGCGCACACCGCATGCATTACGCAGCAATATCTACAGCAGCAGAACATTGTGACGATTTATTGGCCTGCACTATCACCAGACATGTCCCCTATAGAACATCTGTGGGACGAGCTTGGACGCAGAGTCTACAGGCAAGGTTCTCCAGCTTAATCTGCAACTGCTCGAAGCTGCTCTTACAGGTGAACGGGACTTGATTCTCCGGAATTTCCTTCAGAGACTTGTGCGTTCCATGCGGAGCCTCTGCCAAGCTTGTTTGCAAGCACACAGTGGACATACCAGATACTGAGGATAGTGTGAATGCATTCTTTTTATTGGTTGCATTTTTCGTTTTCTCCCTTGCCTGCACAGAATGCAATGAATTTCATAACAATCAAATGTACAAATTAATGACCAGCATGGATTCATAGGAAAATGAATAAAGAGTCCAAATATGTAAACTTGTAAACACTTATATTTACATTTCACACTCTGTTCCTGGATTATACAGGTGGTGAGTTTTTAATGTGCTGCAGTATATAAAATTACAATACAAAATCTTACCAATCTCAAACTATGAGATGAAGAAGTGGCCACAAACACAAATATGGTTGTTATAGTTATTGTCAAGCTGCTGAGCCTTTCGTTGATCAGTTTCATTTTAATATTTTTCCTTCGTAAACAATAGTAGAAAGTTGTAGTAGTCTCTGTGTAAGTTAAAAAAATTTAAAAAAAATTGTTAGTATAAACATTTTTTTAAAAGTGTGTTTAGATACATCCTGTTTGTTCAAAGAGCTTTATTACAATCTCTGTTTATATTAGAACAAAAGCAATCTTTACAACCTGTGTTTATTACAGAACAAAGCAGAATTTGCAACCTTTGCTTATTACAGAACAATGCAGAATTTACAACCTCTGTTTATTACAGCAGAATTTGCAACCTATGTTGTTCAGAAAAATGCAGCTTTACAACCTCTGTTTATTAAAGAATAAAGCAAAATTTACAACATCTGTTCATCAAAGAACAAAGCAGCCTTTTCAACCTGTGTTTATTACAGAAGAAATCAACCTTTAAAACCTATGTTTATTATATAAGAAAGCAGAATTTACAGCCTCTGTTTAATCTAGAACAAAGCGGCCTTTACAACCTCTGTTTATTTCAGAAGAAAGAAGCCTTTAGTGCCCCCGTCTGAAGGGAATGTTTAGCCCGAGAATTTACAATCTCTGTTTATTACTCAACAAAGCAGCTCTTTTCCTTCTTTGATGTGCGGATCCACAATGATCATCTGCTTTCAAATAGTTCACTTCAAGATCTCTTGTCGTCCGATACTAATTCAAATTTTCTTTAAACTATGTCACAATTCCATTTTTCTCTTCAAAGTGTAATTCGGCTCTCTTCTTTGTGGCTTAGCGTAGGAAGGATAAGAAACTATAGTAGTCTAAGTTTAGAAACAACAGATATAATTGAAGTGAACGTTTTGCGTGGATCACCCCGAGGAAGATTTGGCTCAAGAAGTCTTATTTTGTTTCCCCACAGGCTGAAGGGAGACAAGAGTGTAAATTCTTCTAACTAGAGAACAGTCTGTAAAGTTTGTCAGGAGAGATTTGTTCTCTCGCTACAGTAGTCACCTTCTCAGTTATCTATTATTATTATCCTTAGTTCACTTATTACTGGGATTATTATATATTATTTTCTGCTAGTCCCCTCCCTTCTTAAAAGAAGATAAACATCAGACAATAGGTAACACATAATTGAATGAACAAGTCATGTGGTACAATATATATACTCAATTGGTTTAATAAAATTAAAATGAACTGATGATGAATTATGGTAGTGTTTATGTAAGTTGTGTATGATGTATCCGCTATGAGGCTATAATTAAAATGTTCATCATCTACTGGCTAGTGCTAACAATGATATGGCGGGCTGCCTTGTTAAACAGGGAACTTATTTTTTCAGCCCCAGGCTGGTAGTGAAGCGTGGTTGGTTGTCCTGTCTCGTTATGACGTTGCATCAGGTGGGTCTCTAATGGTTTGATCTGCATTCACTGTACTGGACTCCGTATTCTTCGTCCGAGACTGGAATGTCGTGCAAGGCTCCCCCATAGACTGAAGACAAATACGGTTTCATTATTTTTCTAGCTTGAGGAAGCCGTCCTTCCCTAAGCCGTCCGTCTGCCAGTCATATCAGATTTTAGTCTCTAACATCATATGTCTAGAGCCTAATCTTGAATTCAACTTTCCCCCCTTTCTTCCTTTGATTATTATATTTTCATGCCCAGGAAGCAGTATTATAATTCATTAACTGTTGCGCACATATTCTTTTGTGTGACGCACAGATTACTGTTGGTAGGCATACAAATGTAAAGTATAACTATTTGTCGGATGAAAAGTATTTATTTGAGAATCAATGATTCTCAGTCTAGGGACAGAACCCTGATTGGTCGATGTTGTATTCGGTTCTATGGGTTATCTGTTCTTGTGTCTCAATCTGGCGTATGAATACTAGATTTACGTCATTTTTCGTCTGGTATGGCCAGAAACAGTTTGGTCTTGCTTAAAATGTTTATGGCCCGAATTTATATTTATTCCTTGACTATTTAAAGTGATTCGGTCTTATATCTTTGTATCTTTGTATTTCTATGTCGGACTATTTTGTGAGCTGAACTCTGGGGTGAAAGGCTTTTCTGCGCATGCGTCGATTTGGTGTGTGTGGACAGAGAAGGCTGTCATGTCGTCGCTACTATGGGCTGGTCGATTAGAAAGTTTGAAGATGGATCTCTGTGATTTATTCTAGGAAGGAGATTGTTTCTCTGTATGATGGTATTATCAGAGATTCTCCTAATGTCCATTATTAACGCCTAGGAATGGCGTGCGTTATTCGCTAGTGTGTGTTTTCCTAAAGCCAGGTAAAACCACAATCTTTTTGCTGAACTTTTTTGCTAAGCCTAGATGAGAGACGTATTATCGTACATCTAGGATTGTTGATTACAGATGAAGATGACGTGTTATCTAGCAGCACTAGATCACTTGATGTAACCAGCCTTATTGATAGCAGATATGTATAGAAGCCCAATGAGGACATTTACGTATGAATAACGAAGTAATTCTGCTTCATAATTTTTCATCCTGGGTGAGCGAAGCTCACGGAGGAGAGCCATTTTGGATTACCGCCATTGTAAGCGGATCATTGTCGGAGAACAGAAAAGGTCTTATTATCTGATGATGGTACAGAGATCTATGTATTATGAAAACCCATTACTGTGGTTTAACATTGTTGCTATAAACATTGGATGAATTTACGGCTTGAGAAACTTAGCCAGGAGAAGGTTCTGTCAGTGAACCATTGTTGATGATTATGTATCCACCTTAACTGACGCGATTAGTCAGTTGAAGCATGAGACGATAGACAACCAGAATATTGAGTGCTTGCCTACTATCATTCCATTATATTGTCATGCCACATAAATGTACATCTGATATTGTCACCCATTTTTCAAGTATACGATGATTTTTTGCCAACCTGTTCAAGTGACTGTAATCGTGATGTCGAAGTGTACGTCCATTATTAAATGTATGAAACGTCATCAGCAGTCTACCCTTTATTGACTTCTGCTTATGATTGAGTGAGTGACTTGTCAACTCAACAGAACTGTACACACATTCGCGTCCTTTACATCTACATTCTCACTCGATGTCAGCACTGTGTCGGAACGAGTTGACCATTCATCTACGTGTCCAGTATGACCTTATGAAAGCAGTAACATCACACATCACAACAAAGAAAACGCTTTATCAATGTGGTGGCCAGTACGTCGCATTAAATTATAACAATACGACTTCATCAATGTGGTAGGCCAGATTTCTGGGTCTAACCTGCACAGTGGACATTGCCAGAAGTCAGCTACTGATACCAGATCGTTTCTTGTGGCCGCATACGACACACATAAACACCAGCAGTACAAGTCTACAGTCGATGTCAGCTAGTCAGCAGTTTTGTTACGTGACCTGACCTGTCAAAGCAGAGGCAGTAACTAGGTCAGCGCTTGTTGACATTTGTGTTAGAACAGACATCAGTGCACAGCAGGGTATTAGCAAGTATTAACTGTGTTAGCGAGAATTGCTTATATTTCAACGGTGGATCTTCTGGTGTTCTGCTCTAAATTGAACATTGTAATAGTTTAGGCCAGAAGTATTAATTTATTAAAGTGGCAATTTATTAGTAAATTGATAATTAGAAACTATACCATTATGCCGTAAAACTGAACCTCCTTTGCAACACATATTATTCACATGCTATTTGATTACATTATATGAGATATATATATATTTATGTTTAAATGTTTACATGTTGCATATTAGTGTTGTGTATATGTCCGTGGGCGGTTGGGTAAGGTGACTGATATAAGATTTCCCACGTCATAGAGGGCTTATATTAGTGTTCTATAGGCGCGAATTTTCTTAATTGAAAATTTGCTAGCGACAATTTGTTGCTATTTTTGTTAGTTGTGACGACTGTACCTATCGTTGTTTTGTAATATTTTTCTGTTCTTTAGTTTTGTTGTGATTTGTTGGTACCTGTAGGCCTACTCTGTCCTTTCAATTAGTTCTATACAACTTTATATTTATACACTGTGACGTCTTTGTGTTATTTATTTCCTCGCGGTTATCATCACAGGTTCTGTGATTATTTTCTTCAGTTTTCCTATTTGTTTATTTGATTTCTGCGAATGTTTTCGTATTGTCTTTCTTGATTGTCCTTTGTTTATGTTGTTGGTTGACATACGCTATATAAGGTATATTTGATCATACACTACTAGCTGTGTAGTGCACTTGTGGTATAGAATAAACTGGTAGTTTATTACTATTATTATTATTATAATTATTATTATACAAGTGAGTATACAAGACCTTATTAAAGGCTTGTCTCCCACAGAGATTGGGTTAAAGAGAGCTGGTTATTCAAGTTTACTAAAACTTGCTCTCATTTACTTTGAAATAAATTTCATTGACTTTTTCAGGTAACTAGTCACACATTGTTAGACATTATGTCGACTTTAGATTACTTTATTGAGCTAGGGAAATCCCTAGGAAAGACTGGTGATATGTTGGAAGAGTATGCTAACAGTCAATATGACAAAGCACAAAAATTTGAAATTGATAAACTGAAGGCTGAAGAGAAAAAATAAAAAGCTGAAGAGAAAAGATGGGAAAGAGAGGCTGAAGAAAAAAGATTGGAAAGAGAGGCTCAAGAAAAAAGATTACAAAGAGAAGCCGATGCTGAAGAAAAAAGATGGCAAAGAGAAGCTGAGGCTGAAGAAAAAAGATTATAGAGAGAATCTGAAAATAAAAGATTAGAAGCTGAGGCTGAAGAAAAAAGATTACAAAGAGAAGCTGAAGCCGAAGAGAGAAAGGCAAAAAGGGAACATGAGGAAAAACTTTTAGCATTTGAGTTAGAAAAATTGAAATTGACAAACATGGGTAATGTTAATCAGTCATCTGGTGGTAATGGTAAACCTTTTATTTACAAGATCAAGCTACCAGCATTTAATCCATCCAGTGACGATATAACAGTTTGGCTAGATAGGTTTGAACGTTCTTGTCGAAATCATAATGTGGATAGATCACAATATGCTAATCAGTTATCAGAGATACTGAAAGGTGACACTCTGACTAGTTTAAGCTTGGTAGAAGAGGCTGACCAGGATAATTATGATGTTATCAGAGCAGCCTTATTAAAAAAATATCAATTGACAGAGGAAGGTTACCGTCTTTTGTTTAAGAAAATGGTACATGAAACAGGGGTAGAATTCTCAGAATTCATTGCAAGGACACGTCTTACATTTAATCGTTGGATTGAGCTGTCGAAAACAGAAAAGACATATGAAGCCCTTATGGACTTGTTGCTCAGAGACAAGATTATGTCAAGTGTAAATAAACCATTCCTTGAATTCCTACATGAGCGTAAACCCAAGACACTAAACGAAATGGAACAATATTGTACCCAATACGTCACTGCACATCCGGACGTAGCTATTAGCAATGCTAAGGTTAAGGAAAGTATGCCAGTTGCTTCAGCAACACCATACAACCCTAATTACTCACACAAATTTCAAGGACCGCAAAACAGGTTTGATAAAAAGAGTAACTCGAATAATTATCAAAATCAAGGTAATCAATCATTTCAAGGTTCTTCTTCGAAGAACTGGAGACGAGCTGACAGCCCTCGATACAGGGGTTGCCACAATTATAGGAATTTCCGTAGAGGAAGTCATTATAGGAACTATCCAAGTCATCCGTCATGGAGACAACAAGACCATAATTACAGAGATACTCACTATAGTGAACATAATGATTGTAACCATGAAAACTGTGACTCAAACCCAAATAGGGGTTACAATAGAGGAAACAATAATAATTGGAGAGGCAATAATAAGCGAGGTAGATCGCAATACAAGGGACATAAACCACATTATCAGGCAAACTCTGCGCAGCAAGAGTCCCATGAAGCCTGTAATCAGACTAATGATAATAAAAACTCTAATAATATGGCATGTTCTGCTTTTGATTTTGGGAGAGCATCTCAATGCTCCCAATGCAAGACATTATTCGAACCAACTACGGTGTCTACTTTGAGTTGTGGTCACCCTCTCCCTGCTCTTTCATGATGGAAGAGGATCTCTTGTCTTACATAAAGGTCTAGTAAATGATAGCCCAGTCTCAATTCTTTTTGGTTCTGGATGCACCACCATTGGTGTTAGACAGTCACTCGTAGATCCTTCCCGTGCCACGGGCAAAGTAGTCAAATGTGTAACATTTGGCGGCACCTTAGAGAAGTACTCTACTGCTATCATCAATATTGCTACTCCTTTCTTTACGGGAGATGTGCATGCATGTCTTCTGCCGAATCCGATCGCTGATCTCATCATTGGTCGTATTCACGGAGTCAAAGAATGCACTCCGCAACAAATTGCTGCTTGGGAAGATCAAAATATGCAAACTGCTAATGCAGTAGTCACAAGAGCACAAGCTCTCAATATGCCTTAAACTTCATCTACTGAAGATACTGAAGTGCATAACCAAGATGATCCCTTGGTAATTTCTCGTGACTCATTTATAAAACAGCAAGAAGATGATCCCACTCTAAAGAAATTCTTCACTCTTGCAACAAAAGGTGATCCAAATAAAGATACAAATCGAAAATCTTGGATTACAATGAAGAATGGCGTACTTGTGCGTATGGTCCAAGACTCTACTACGTCAATGTATTCTCAGTTTTTTGTTCCCAAGAATTTGAGAGTTAAAGTTTTGCAGCACGCTCATGACTCTCAGTGTGCTGGACATATGGGTTTTTCCCGTACTAAGTCAAGAGTTCTTGCGGCTTTCTTTTGGCCTTTCGTAAACAAAGACATACGGATTTATTGCCGATCTTGTAAGGTGTGTCAAGAAGTCAAATCCAAAGGTCCACGCCATGCTGCACCTATTCAGGCTGCAGATATTCCTATTCAGCCGTTTCAGAAAATGGCAATGGACATTATTGGTCCCAGCTACATTCGTACGCATGATGCGTCGAATACTATCTCATCGGTCCGATGTCATTGCGTACTTAGACGACATCTGTCTTTTCAGTGATACTTGGGAAGATCACTATTTGGGATTAGGTGAATTACTGTCTACCTTACGCGAGCATAAGTTGACAGCGAAACCCTCTAAAGCATGTATTGGTTTTAGCGAAATTTCTTTCCTAGGTCACCGTGTCGGTCATGGTTTCCTAAAGACAGAGGACCATAATACCAGTAAAATACTTAACATCTCTATTCCTAAGACTAAAAAGCAAGTGAGAAGTCTCTTAGGTCTTATACAATTTTATGGACGATTCATTCAGAATCTATCCTCTATCATGGCACCGCTTTCTTCGTTACTAAAGAAAGCGTCCCCTAATTTGGTCCACTGGTCTCAGGAATGCCAATCATCTTTGGATAAGATTAAAAATTTGTTTTCAACTCCACCTATCTTAATGTTATCTACTACAGATAAGACATTTGTTCTTCGTAGTGACGCTTCATCCACTGGGATTGGAGCGGCACTAATGCAAGAGTACTCTGAAACTCTGCATCCTGTAATGTATATCTTACGAAAACTTAATGCGGCAGAGAGGAATTACTCGGTTTTAGACCGTGAACTTTTGGCGATGGTTTAGTCAATTCTCAAACTTCAAAGAGTCCTTCTTGGCGCGCATTTCATAGTGGAAACTGACCAGAAAGCTCTTACGGCTATTCAAAGTAAAAACTTGAAGAGCTCGAGATCAACTCGATACGCCATTGCTCTTCAACCTTTTTATTTCTCGGTGCGAGCTATCCGTGGTTCAGAAAACGTGATGGCAGACATTCTGTCTAGATGCCCACATGATTCCACCTAACTGTTAAATCTTGGACTTTCTAATATGTCTAGCTTTACAACAGTTATTTTTTCTATATCAAAATAGGTACACATTTGTAATATATGATATAGTGATTGTATAAACACTTAGCGGTTCACTAATGTATATTCACCGCTACTCTTTTTGATGATTTTTCTGTTGTCAATCATGAACTTATGGTACTTAATATGAAATTGTAACTGAAATTATTGTATACATTGTGTCATTGCCAGTATTGTAGTATGCGTTGGTGACACCTCCCTGGAAATATTTATACTTAGAGAAATACTTTCTCTGAGATGTTGAGATATATTCTCACCGGTCGATCTATACTTCGACTTTGCCTTAATTTGGCGTTATAAATTCCTGATATTCCTCATCTGCGCATTATACGTGCGTTGTGAGCCTATTGTATGTTGCTCTCAGATAAAAAAAAAAGATTTTCATTTTTTTTCCCGGGGGGGGGGGGGGGGGGGGGGGGGTGAGGGAGAATGTGGTAGTCTGTTGCGCACATATTCTTTTGTGGGACGCACAGATTACTGTTGGTAGGCATACAAATGTAAAGTATAACTATTTGTCGGATGAAAAGTATTTATTTGAGAATCAATGATTCTCAGTCTAGGGACAGAACCCTGATTGGTCGATGTTGTATTCGGTTCTATGGGTTATCTGTTCTTGTGTCTCAATCTGGCGTATGAATACTAGATTTACGTCATTTTTCGTCTGGTATGGCCAGAAACAGTTTGGTCTTGCTTAAAATGTTTATGGCCCGAATTTATATTTATTCCTTGACTATTTAAGGTGATTCGGTCTTATATCTTTGTATCTTTGTATTTCTATGTCGGACTATTTTGTGAGCTGAACTCTGGGGTGAAAGGCTTTTCTGCGCATGCGTCGATTTGATGTGTGTGGACAGAGAAGTCTGTCATGTCGTCGCTACTATGGGCTGGTCGATTAGAAAGTTTGAAGATGGATCTCTGTGATTTATTCTAGGAAGGAGATTGTTTCTCTGTATGATGGTATTATCAGAGATTCTCCTAATGTCCATTATTAACGCCTAGGAATGGCGTGCGTTATTCGCTAGTGTGTGTTTTCCTAAATCCAGGTAAAACCACAATCTTTTTGCTGAACGTTTTTGCTAAGCCTAGATGAGAGACGTATTATCGTACATCTAGGATTGTTGATTACAGATGAAGATGACGTGTTATCTAGCAGTACTAGATCACTTGATGTAACCAGCCTTATTGATAGCAGATATGTATAGAAGCCCAATGAGGACATTTACGTATGAATAACGAAGCAATTCTGCTTCATACTTTTTCATCCTGGGTGAGCGAAGCTCACGGAGGAGAGCCATTTTGGATTCCCGCCATTGTAAGCGGATCATTGTCGGAGAACAGAAAAGGTCTTATTATCTGATGATGGTACAGAGATCTACATATTATGAAAACCCACTACTGTGGTTTAACATTGTTGCTGTAAACATTGGATGAATTTACGGCTTGAGAAACTTAGCCAGGAGAAGGTTCTGTCAGTGAACCATTGTTGATGATTATGTATCCACCTTAACTGACGCGATTAGTCAGTTGAAGCATGAGACGATAGACAACCAGAATATTGAGTGCTTGCCTACTATCGTTCCATTATATTGTCATGCCACATAAATGTACATCTGATATTGTCACCCATTTTTCAAGTATACGATGATTTTTTGCCAACCTGTTCAAGTGACTGTAATCGTGATGTCGAAGTGTACGTCCATTATTAAATGTATGAAACGTCATCAGCAGTCTACCCTTTATTGACTTCTGCTTATGATTGAGTGAGTGACTTGTCAACTCAACAGAACTGTACACACATTCGCGTCCTTTACATCTACATTCTCACTCGATGTCAGCACTGTGTCGGAACGAGTTGACCATTCATCTACGTGTCCAGTATGACCTTATGAAAGCAGTAACATCACACATCACAACAAAAAGAACGCCTTTATCAATGTGATGGCCTCAAAAAGGCCGTTATCATTACCTCGTCACTAATCGTCATGTGAACACGATGCATTATTATAGAAGGATCGGCAACAGTATTCTAGTTTTGTGTTTCTGTCTAACCGTCACATCAAATATGATGAATTTACATAGAATTGTCGGACACCATTATTATAGCATTGTCTAGCGACATTATTATAATACGTGATCTCTGGTCGAATTGTCATGTAAGTTATGATGAATATATTGCATGGTCTGTCAACATTATTATTATTATTAATTTCCTCTGGTCTAATCGCTGGATTGAATGCAAGGAATTAATACAGAAAGTAATACAGAATACTTTTAAAATTAATATGAACATTTTGTACAGACTCCTCCCATGGGACAATGAAATACACAAGATCACATTTTAGCCATGCGGCTAGCTGCGATCGTAAAGAAAATGAATAATGCAAAACTGATCACTGCGTCGATTTTACAAGGCACTACACATTTTAACACAATACTATAATACTAACGAGATTTCACTTACATACTCAGAGTTGGGACTTTAATCGGCGATTTAGATGCGGAATTTGTGATCTATTAGGTCTGGCCCCCTCTCAGCTTCCGAGATGCAAGTGATTTGGCATCGGAAGACGCTATATTTTAGCGCGTGACTTTTGCTGGGTCTCGTGATCTGGAGAGCGCGTTTCTGCTGAGTCAACAACGTTAAAAGTCACGTGAGAGGTTTCATAGAGTGGGTTTAGGCTTGTTTTAGCTAAGTCTAAAAGTAATTCGCCCTCATACATTGGTCGAGCCACTCGGTGGGTTTTAACCGGTTTCGGCTACTGAGGTTAGGCTTTGAATGACATCGTTAATCTAAAAATAATGCCGGACGCTAATAGGATATGTACATTTTTACCGGCTACGATCATGCATTGATGATGAAAGAAAAAATGAAAATAAATGATGTCTCAATAATTAAATGACGAGAAGATTGGGCCGGTCGTCACAACCTGGAAATTTCAGTGTGATGATTGCCTTCTGATGATCATCATTGCTATTGTTATGTTATGTTGAACAGGAGTGACATCACTGCACTCCGGGCAAACCCATAGGCGCTCAGTCTCCATCAGTATATGTCGAAGAGTGTGAATGCTAACTGTTCCTGTATCTCGCTGGTTGTATACACGACGGATGAATCCTCTCATATGTCCATCTCTGCTAGCCGTACGTTTAATGTCAAATTCTTCCAGTCTTTATGATTCTTCTATTGCAGTGTCATTCTCTAACAGGTGATCATTAATTGTTCTCTGTATCTCTCCCTTATCCATATCCATTGTTCCCACTGTGGGTGCTCTTGATGCTAGTCTGTCAGCTTTCTCATTACCAAATATCCCTGCATGACCAGGACAGTAGATCAAAACCAGCTCTTGTATACTGGAAGCTTCTATGAATGTTTTCCATTCATGCCTCAACCAACCACTTTGAACCTTTCGAAACATGGACAGAGAGTCTGACACAATGACAGCCTTTGTTAATGACGTTTCAATTATACACCTTAAGGCTGCAGTAACAGCCTCGACCTCCATTCTCATGCTGGAAGTTGTTATCTTGTAAGCCCCGCTATGTTCGGCGACGATTCTACCATGTACCCTAGCATAGAAGCCCTAACCTGATTTCTCACCACGGATCACAGACCCATCTGTATACACAATGGTATCACTATTCCCGGCATGATCATGTACCAGTTGATTAATTTCCAGTTCTGCGTTTCCATCGCCCCATGTTCTACACTCTCTGCCAAGGCTGATGATGACCTGCTGGTAGTTAATCCAGTTCTCATCTGATATATATTCCATTCTTCTTCTTTGAATATATTTTCAACTGCGGCCAGCTGCTTGATCGTTGTCTCTGCCTGTGCCATCCATGACATCCCTCTCTTTATTCTTGCTCCCTTAATGTCAAATATGTTTCCATGCAGGGGGTGCTGTTTGTCTGTGGTTATTCGCATATAGGCTTTTGCTTGGGCCATTGCATATCTAGATCTAATCGACAGCACTCTAAGCATGTACCTCATTGTTACAATGGGGGTATATAGCGTACAGCCCAAGGCTTTGCACATCCCTTCATTTTGAATACGTTTTAGTTGTTCACACTTTATTACTGACAGCGTGTATATTCCCAGCCCATACTCAATGGCCGATATGATTAGCTGTTGATAAAGAAGCGCCGCAGCCATTATTTTCAGGGCTGCTAGACCTCTCCTGCATTTCTGGTTGTGTGACGAAATGGACGAACTCTATCGATCTTTGGTTCTCTCCGGTAGTATCGGTACATTTATGGTACTGATTTCTATTATGTGCTGTCAATTATCGCACTTTGCGTTCTTTTCTTTCTTTCTTTCCTCATTATTTTTCTGCTAAGTAGCAGATATTTGATTTTATCAAATCACCCTATAGGTGATAAATATCAAATTTGCTGGGTGCTTCCCAGATACGTGCTTATAGGCGCGGCAGATTAGCACATAATTGGTCAGCGATATCGGCTTAGATCACCGATAAGACCGGGAGTTTGCGCAAACATACGACAGATAACGAGATTACTTTCTGTGTGACACGTGTGGGCAGGCAAGAGTGATATAATTGCTTCCGGTCACTTGGTTAAAAGTAAACATGGATTTATTACATTTTAGACAACATGAGTCTACAAATGTGTTGGTGAGAGCGTATGCAAGACATCATATTACCATATATGGGAGACGTGACCTTTTGCAAAATTTTTCCATGTAGGAAATATTTTAAAAGTGCCACACCCGACCTGTTTGAAATGATTGGATCTTTCTGATTAGATTCATAACAACATTGAGGGAAATATAGCCTAATATTTCGCAGTTTTATCTCACTGTGAATTTCAAGCTCGCCAAGACAACATCATATTTCGCCAGAGTGAAGACTGGATTCATAATTCCTATTTGTTAACCGGAACTTTTATTGGAGAACCAGATAAGACTTACAAAAGCACAGGAAATCTCTACATTTTAATGTAGTCCCCCTTTACTAGGAAACTGAAGAAACACGGAGTCAGAGGGGGACAGCTAGTGTAAAATTAAAGACATCCCAGACGCGTGTAAGAGAACAATTTGTCTCTTTTATTCATCTGAGCAAACAAGTCTGTAGCCAGGATTGGCGTAAGTTGTGATTTACTATTTTATATTTTATTACTAACATGTGAAGTAACATACATATGTATATGTTACCATGTGAAGTTTAATTTGTGAAACTCGCTGTACCACCACTGCAAGGGCTGGGGATTGCTTTATTGGTAGTTTCGTAAAAAAGAACTAAAAGTATAAAGTAGTTCCAGGCCCCCTATGGAGTAGGGAGGGAAAGATAAAAAGAAAAGATGTACATTCTAAGTATAATACTTACATTTTCAAAGCAGTGTAAATGTCCCTATAAACATATTCACTTCAAAATTAATGTAAGTTTTCAAGCTTTAAACCAGTGTAAATGTTTATGTGAAATTATTCATTTAAAATTAATAGAAGTTTAAAACTTTTCCATAAGTGTAAATATAAATGAAACATAAATGAATTTATATTGTGAACACTTTTCAAACAGTGGAGATGTAAATGTAAAACCTATTATATCTGTACGTTTAACCTTTTCATTTAAATGTAACATAAAGCTAAAGCTATCCAGTTTAAATGTAAAGGAAGTTTTTTCATGTGGGATTAAATTTAATTCTCATCGAGGGTAAATTCTGATATGGGATTGTAGAATAGAATAGGGAGGGCACATAAATGTGTCGGAAAAACGCCATACTCAGAAGAGCGTTTCGTTTCTATTTCTAATACCAGTTATTGGTGGTACCAGCAGAAAGTACTATCTCTGGAACCAAGTGAAGGTAAAAGTGGACTGACGTTTTGCGAGACGCCATCATAATAGGGTCTTATAGACAGACGCAGAACCAACTTAGCCGTTACTCCTTGAATGTCCTGAACTTTGATCAGAGACGAGCGAGAGCAGAGTGAAAGGAACTAACCCAGCGGGAGAAGAACCTACCATTGGCAGCTAAGTGAAACTATCCGCTGCCAAAAGTGATCTCCTTTATTCAGTTAAATCCTATCCAAGTGATGACATCCTTTCATAAATATTCCAATTATTTCTTTTAAACTGTTACACTTAAAGTGATTATTAAATTTTATTATTTGTAATTTTACAAATTTAACTTCGATTCAGTCCTTTTAAATGTACTACATGTTTGTCTCAGTCAAAGTTACTAAACACACACTTTAAACAGAGCTATATATATATATTGTAATAATGATTCCACTGATTAATTCAGGGGTGGAGGCTTAACGAGCTAGAATAAACTTCACTCACTTAGTCGTTCCCCTTCTACCCTGAGGTGTACTACCAATACCTGACATCCCAATCCCCCCAGGATTAAGGAGCTGTCATGCCCTTTTCAGGGCAGCTCGACCACCTTTGGTCCAAACCTGGCATTCAGCTCTCACCTGTGGCTCCTCGTAGCTGTCAGCATGCGACAGCGGCCACCCCCCGGGAAATGGCTTTGACAGGCCGGCTAAACTAGGTGAGGGTAGCCGACTGGTTATAAACCTTCGGTGAGTTAGGGTCTGCCTACCCATGCATGCGAAGACTGGATTCGGTAGACTGCGCGGAAGAAACCACCTGTTGGTTCAACGGGCATGACGGCGATTACCAGCAACGCGCTGTGGAGAGTAAGGAGCATGGCGAGGCACGTAGAAAGCCATGGTCATCCACTGCACCTGACTTCATCTCCAGTCGTCTTGACTTGTCTTGCCACTGGATTAAGATGGACCCAGGCGAGAGAGTGAGGTCGACAAATTGCGCAACTCTTCCTCACTTTAAACCAAATCACTGCGCAAGTCACTCTTTCATCCACTCATCCACTCATCCATCCATTCACAACAAGTCCTGTGGCGATGGGCGAGCGGCGAAGCGGCAGGCGTGGGTGCGCTGGCAGTCGTAGTCGCAGACCTACACACAGGCGGCTCAGGCCATATGGTCGTCTTCCACTGATCGGAGCAGCAGTGGGATTCTGCAGCCCCCTGAGTGACTGAGCAGCCCTCTTTAGGAAAGCACTGCTCACCTCCATGGCATGAGGAAGGGGCTAGAAAAGGTGCCCTAAACATTGCCTGCTCCACCATTACCTAACCAGCTTACCGCGGTTGGTGGGTACCCTACTTCAGCGGGCGACACATAAGAAAAAGAAAGGACAGATTTTTCCCCCTCATTCTAGGCGCATGGAATGTGCGCACTCTACTCGACAAAGACTTTAACACAAACAGACCCGAGAGGCGAACTGCCCTGATTGGGAGAGAACTGGCCAGATACAACATTGACATAGCAGCACTGAGTGAAACTCGACTTGCAGGCGAGGGCCAACTTTGCGAAAAGGGTGCAGGTTATACATTCTGTTGGAGCGGAAGAGGAACTGAAGAAAGACGAGAAGCAGGGGTTGGATTTGCAATCAAAACAGCAATTATTGGCAAGCTAGCAGAGCCCCCAAAGGGAATAAATGACCGACTCATGACGGTCAAGATCCCGCTGCTTTATGGAAGGAAACATGCCACCATCATTAGGGCGTATGCACCAACTATGACAAACCAGGATGACGTCAAGGATAAGTTTTACGAAGAACTACATGCAGTTATTGCATCAGTTCCCAAAGCAGATATGCTTATTATTCTTGGTGACTTTAATGCAAGAGTAGGCTCAGATAACATCTCCTGGAATGGCACTATCGGAAAGTACGGCTTGGGTCGCTGTAACAGCAATGGACTTCTTCTCCTCCAGACTTGCGCAGAACATAACCTCCTTGTCACCAACACCATTTTTCGACTTCCTATCCGCAACATGACCTCCTGGATGCACCCTCGCTCGAAGCATTGGCACCTAATTGACTATGTAATTGTTAGGAAGAAGGACAGGCAAGATGTCCGGGTGACCAAGTCCATGTGTGGTGCCGAATGCTGGACTGATCATCGCCTCATTGTGTCTAAACTTAAAATTCGTATCCAACCTGCCAGGCGCCCTCAGGGAAAGAAAACTCAAAAAAGGCTGGATATTACCAAACTAAAGAAGACAAAAATTAAACAGTCATTCACTGACACCCTAGAAGACCGTCTCAAATCTATCTCGTTAGACGGCCAAAGTGCGGAAACAAATTGGACAGCCCTAAGCGGGCAGATCTACAACACTGCTACAGAGGTCCTGGGTCCCGTCATGAAGAAACAAAATGACTGGTTTGATGAGAACTCAGATGATATAAAGAAGATGTTGGCTGAGAAACACCATCTCCATAAAGCATATTTAAATGATCCAAAATCGACATCCAAGAAAGACGCTTTCAACAACATGCGTAGAATTGTCCAACATAAACTACGCCAGATGCGGGATTCATGGCTGAGTAATAAAGCAGATGAGCTCCAAGGCTTTGCTGACAGCCATGACTTGAAAATTTTTTACCATGCACTCAAAGTGGTCTATGGTCCAACATCATCAGGATCATTTCCCCTCCTTAATGCAGATGGAAAAACACTAATTACAGACAAGGAAAAAATTCTCCAACGCTGGGTCGAACACTTTAATAATATTCTGAACCAGCCATCATCTATTAACGATGAAGCCATCAACCGACTGCCCCAAATTCCTATAAATGAAGCACTAGATGATATACCGACTTTGGAGGAGACTCAAAAAGCGATTCGTCAACTTTCTAGTGGAAAGGCCCCTGGCTCCGATTCAATTCCTGTTGAGGTCTATAAAGATGGCGGTACAGTTCTGATAGAGAAACTTCACATGATCTTCCAGCAAATGTGGCAGAGTGAAACCATCCCACACAATCTCAAGGATGCATCAATTATACATCTTTATAAACGTAAAGGTAATCGCCAAGACTGTAACAATCATCGAGGCATCTCACTACTATCAATCGCTGGGAAGATATTTGCCAGAATCCTTCTTAATCGCCTTACGGCTCATCTTGACAAAGGTCTTCTACCTGAAAGTCAGTGTGGATTCCGGAAAGAACGTGGAACCACCGATATGGTGTTCGCTGCAAGACAGCTTCAAGAAAAATGCCAAGAACAGCACTGTGACCTGTACACAGCTTTCATCGACTTGACAAAGGCGTTCGACACGGTCAGTAGAGAGGGTCTATGGAAGATCATGGCAAAATACGGCTGCCCAAAGAAATTTATCACAATAGTGCAGCAGCTGCATGATGGAATGCAGGCTAGAGTTCAGGAAAACGGTGAGCTATCAGAGCCTTTCCCAGTCTCAAATGGAGTTAAGCAAGGGTGTGTACTTGCACCGACGCTTTTCAGTATCATGTTTTCTGCTATGCTGACTGATGCTTTCAGAGACGGGGACACAGGAATCGACATCAGATATCGTATTGATGGAAAATTGTTTAACCTTAGGAGGCTTCAAGCAAAAACCAAGGTCAAATCACACACCATCAGGGATCTTCTGTTTGCTGACGATTGTGCCCTCAGTGCTGGCTCAGAGGCTGATCTGCAGCGTAGCGTTGATAGATTCTCCGAAGCCTGCTCCAACTTTGGGCTTACCATCAACACGGGGAAAACAGAAATCATGTACCAACCAGCTCCTGGCACAATTTATACTGAGCCAGTCATCAAGGTAAATGGTGAGAAACTGAATGTTGTGAACAGGTTCACATACCTTGGTAGTACACTATCCAGAACATCGTCATTGATGATGAGGTGAACACCAGGATCTCCAAAGCCAGCAGCACATTTGGCAGACTATACACCAACGTTTGGCATCGAAGTGGCATTAGTCTACAGACAAAGCTGAAGGTATACAGAGCTGCGGTGCTTCCAGTGCTGCTTTATGCATGTGAAACATGGACTGTATACAGGCGCCACGTAAAAAAGCTCAACCACTTCCATACAGTCTGTCTCAGGAAGATAATGAACATCAAATGGCAAGACAAGATCCCAGATACCGCCGTTCTTGACAGAGCTGGTATCCCTAGCATCGATACTATTCTGATGCAGTCACAGATTCGCTGGGCAGGTCATGTAGTCCGCATGCCAGACCATCGACTGCCAAAGATACTCTTTTATGGTGAGATGCAGAAGGGTAGACGCTCCCATGGTGGCCAGAAAAAGCGCTTCAAAGACACGCTTAAGGCTTCATTAAAAACCTTTGACATAAACCCAGACACATGGGAAGCTGCTGCGCAAGACCGAACTGCCTGGCGCACATCTCTTCGTAAAGGTGCAGCGGCATGCGAATCATCCAGAAGAGCAGCAGCGGAACAGCGGAGACAAGCTAGAAAAGATCGTGAAACAAAACCTTCACATGAAGCAAACATTCCCTGCCCACACTGTCCGAGATCCTTCCAGGCCCGCATCGGGCTCATCAGTCACCTTCGTACTCATAGACTATCCTAACATCCTAATAATTGGATGAACAGAGTGGTCTTCATCACTTGTGATGGACGAACAACAGAACACCCTTGGATCTGGCTTTTGTGGGTTGTAGCTAGAATAAACCATTGTCTAAATTCTTCATAAAAGTGTCGGCAGATTAAAGAATTAACGTGTTTAGCGACAGCCAGCATTGTTTTCGCTTATCTGAATATCTTATGAAGACTCCCATGTGATAGAAGCTTTACTACTCTTCTATCTACATTTATGCCAAGAGTAATCTTGTGTAAAGATAGACTCCATTGAAGCCTATAATAGATACTCTTGAGGTTTGGCCACTGCTGAACCACTACTTCAAATCAGGGGAGGCAATACCGTCACAGTGTGATTTGCTCAACATGGTGAGCCCGCGATCGAATGTAACTCAACGTATTTCAGCTTTTCTTGCCTTTCAATTTTCTGTCCATTGAGAGTAATATCTTGGAGGTCTGTTTTCACAATGGAATTGTTTAAGGAGCACCACTTCTTTGATCCTTAGCTGCCGACCGTCAAAGCAGTCAGTGGCCATCACGCCTAGTGGCGTCTTGTAGGGCAACAACAAATTGATTCCACTTTGCTCGGTCGGCGGCCATCCTTCGTACAGTGCCCCACCTCTAGGTCATTCTTTGCATCTCAGCCTCTACAGTCCTCAGCCAGGTTGTTTTTGGTCGACCTCTCTTTCGTTTTCCTTCAGGGGTCCAAAGCATAGCTGTTCTTGTGATAACATCGGGGTCTCTTCTGAGGACATGGCCAACCCAGCTCCAGCGTCTGCCAGCTATGATGGTGTGCATGTCCTCTTGCTTGCTCCGAGTAAGCAGATCTTGATTGGTGATGGTATTTGGCCAAAAGATTCGGTGAATTTTTCTTAGGCATGTTGTGTGAGATTGACTTTTCTCGCACCATTTAGACACCTCCTGTAGTGTCTCATGTATGCTATTAATCATTTCTTGTCGGTCAGAGCCAGTTCTTCTTTCAGAAGCTTTATGGTTGTCTTTATTTCTTCTCTACTTTGTCTTTCACAGCTGATTTGTAGCTCATCTTCGTCTGGCTGAATCTCTGGGGGATTAGTTGGGGGCTGGTCTATTGAGTAGTTCCTCAAAATGTTCTATCCATCTCTTCATTTGTCCTTGTATATTACTAAGCAATTTTCCATTCTTATCTTTTATCATGCCATTTGCTTGCTTATATTTCCCTGTTAGCTTCTTTGCGTTGTTGTACAGGTCCCTCATTAGTCCATCTTGAAGTGTGCGGACGTGTTTTCCATGTATCTCATTCATTCATTCATAACCCTCCACTCCCAAAGGAGCATATGCCTTCAACAAACTCCTGCCAAGCCCTCCTGTCACGTGCCATCATCTCAAGTTCTTTCCACGTTCTCCTCATCATTTTCACCTCTGTTTCCAGCTCTTTTCTCCATTTGCTTCTTGGTCTACCTCTGCCTCTCTTGCCCTGGGGGTTCCAGAACAAGGACTGCCTTGTAATGCTATCAACAAGTTTCCTCAGTGTGTGTCCTATCCACCGCCATCGTATTCTTCTCATCTCTTGTTCCACTGGCACTTGTCTAGTTCTTGTCATCAGTTCCACGTTGGTAACCTTGTCATACCATTTCAATCTCTCTATTCTACACAAGCACCCATTTATGAAAGTCTGTAGTTTTTTGGCTGTTGTCTTTGTTGTTCTCCATGTCTCAGAGCCATACAATGGGACTGACTTTACATTTGAATTGAAGATTCTTATTTTCGTGTTGGATCCGATTTCTCTTGATCTCCATATATTTTCCAATGCAATGAAAGCTCCTCTTGCTTTTTATATTCTTATTTTGATATCACTGTCTGTCCCTCCAACTTTGTCTATATTGCTGCCGAGATATGTGTACGATTTTACATCTTGTATTGGTGTTTCTTCAAGTTCAACCATGTTATTTTTTACCTGCATTTATTCTCATTATTTTTGCCTTTTACTTGTGTATTTTCAGACCCAATTGCTGTGACCTATCATCGAGTGTTTTCAATTTGTCCTGCATCTGATTACAGTTATGAGAATAATTCATAACATTTGTGTCGATATCATTAGATGGTTCGAGAAGGCTCTTCGTTTGTTTATTATACGTAGAACTTGGTAACACAGGAAGTGACGTCATTGCCTCGAGGTGGAGTTTGGCAGACGTGAAGATTTGGATTAGCAGACGGGCGAGATCTTCTGTAGGGTCTTCGATCTGTGTAGCTTATGGCGAGTGGACATATGTATCTGAGCTCCTGAAATTTATATAATATTGTGACATATCCCTATGTTGAACCATCACTAGTACATCAAGATATTGTGTGAGGTGTACTAGCTATCTTCATTTGAAAGGGAGTATGCATTCGTTGAACTGATTAAATAAAAATGTGTAAATCTGTCGAGGACAGTGTTCTAGCTACAGACGGTACAGAGTTATATCGATGACTGAATATGTTATGCCATAAGATATAATGGCTTTCAACTTTATGCATGTGGAGCAGCGTTTAGTGTAAATAAACAATGTGTATATTGTCCACTCTGCCTTTGTGGTGACATTAATATTTCAAGTTGATATTGGCTGTCTGCGTTGTCGACCATTTCTACCCCAGTGTTATTAATCTTGACCAGAGTAACCTGTCGTTACTCCAATTATAATTATCAGAATAATATAAACACCTCGCAACGCAACATAACAATGGAGGCCCCAAGCCGGGATCCTGAATCAAGTATGTTCGAGTGATGTCAGGAAAATTTTTTTCAAGTCGTTGGACTTCGTTTTTTCGGCCCATGTCCGAAGTTTTCAAGATGGCGGTGTGTGTCAGCTGGTGGCTGATGTGCTAATCCTAATCCTGGTCAATACGAATTTTCTGTCATCGTTACTTGTGAAGGAGGCTGAAACCAGGAGGATTTTCATTCTGGCAAATATACAGATAAGTATATTTATAGATTCATGCAGCGTGCGATTTAAAGAATCTCGTTTGCCAGAGTTCTTTCTTTTATGTTCTAAGTATTTTTGTATCTTTATGTTTCTGTATTAAGCGGGTTGGTTGGAGGGACCTATGAGTTCATCAATACCTCCTTGGACGGTCGGGAATTCATGGGCGTTTTTTAGTTTTTGCATCTTGATTTCTTAGATGTTCTACATTAAATTGTTGTCTATAATTTTGCATTGTTGCATATCTCTTGAGTTTCATTTTTACTTTGGCTATCAGAAGGTGGTGATCTGATGCCACATCTGCTCCTCTATATACCTTTACATCTTGCAATGATGATCTAAACTTCTTGTTTATGCATATATGATCAATCGGATTTTCGGTTCTGTGGTCTGGTGATATCCATGTTGCCTTGTGTATTCTCTTATGTGGAAAGATGCTTCCTCCTATTGCCAGTTGATTTGAAGCACAGAAGTTTGAGAATAATTCCCCATTTTCATTCATTATTCCTAGTCCCTGTTTTCCCATGACTTCTTCAAAGCCGGTGTTGACTGTACTTATCTTTGCATTCATGTCACCCATCAAAATTTTGATGTCTCTTCGTTTTACTTTTTCCATAATTTCCTGTAGTCTAGTATAAAGTGCTTCTTTCACAGACTCTTCTTTGTCATTAGTTGGTGCATAACATTGGATGACATTTACATTTATTTTCTTTTCAGCTGTTTTAAAAGTAGCTGTTATTACTCTGGGTCCAACGGCTTCCCATTCAATGAGAGCTTTCTGTGCTTCTTTAGATAACACAAGAGCTGCCACTTCACTGTGGTGTGAACTTTCGTTTTCATGTCCTGAGGACAGCACCAATTCAACTGTGATGAATTTCTTCTTGTCTACGACTTCCACTTAGTTTCACACAGAACCTCGATTTTGTATTCCCTCATTTCTGTTGCTACTTGTGCCACTTTCCCTTGTTCGTTTAATGTCCGAACATTTCAGGTGCCAAATCTGGAAGTTCTCCTAGAAGAAAGAAGGTTAGTCAGTAACACAGACTCCTTTTGGCTTTCTCTGTGTTGCATCATACGCCTCCCTGCGAGAGGACCTTCCCCTATCTTGGATGGCTGTGTTATATTTTCCTTAATTGACTTGTCCATGTTTGTTGACGTTTTTTGTGGGTTTAAATTTTTTACAGGATGGGGTAACCAGCCCCATGTCCAACCCTCCTTAGTCTCTTTCTACGATGCATGGCAGGGAACAGTGTTACTATTCTTTGCTCCCCTTTCGGGCCCCGGTAACACATGTGTGTTTCCATGTCTCTGATGTTTGGATATTTTCTCTATGTTTATTCACATTTAATATGCAGGATTTATACTTCATTGTGTTTGTATTATGATGAGATTTACAATGATTTTATTTAGATAGGAATAGTTTTAAAGTGTCGTGTGAATCATGTGTTTTTTCTATTGGAAATGTTGATTGGATCTTTAATTTTACACTGTTACCATTTTTCGATACACCAAGAGCCGTGTCGAACTATACCTCACCTGTTCTTGTTACAATTAACAACCACGACGCCACTCTCTGGGGAACAATAAATCATGGTATTTCAAAAAGCTTGCGCGCACCATGCCATGTAATCTGACAAGGGCGAGCGGAGAAAATAGCGTCGTCGTACGGGTGCCATTAAAATCATCTACGATTGATAAGAGCTACGCTCTAAACAAAGAAAAGGCGATTCATAAAAAGTTGAAAGATTGGTACAATCCACCTGACTTTTCTATCAAGAAAACTAACAAGTGCCAATGTTGCACTATTGCTTTCTGTAGCAGCCAGCATTATGAAATCTTCAAACAAGCATGTCTCGATTTTTACCGAAATTGCAACATTGAATCGCGTACATACATACACAATGCATATGTTTAAATAGCCTCTGACCTCCTCACTATATATCTATACCACACAAAAAACAAAGTCCTGGCCCAAGGAACGACAGATTGAGTGCAATCCTGGTTAGATACTACATTTTCTCAACTCCAGAAATCTGCTCTAGACCAAACCACGAGTCTAGTCAATCCTTCCACTCCATCAACAACAATTAGAGGTAGGAATACAACTACAAAACTTCAGCTTGCCAACGGAATTCGCCCGTCCCGTATTCCACTAAATCAGTCCTTCCCTCCCCTCCCACTGAAGTCAATCCTCTTCATAAGGAGAGCACACATCCAGTAGAATCCAACAAAATTTCCCCCCATTTCAACGGCACCCTTACTTCTACCTATGATCTAACACCACCAACCTGTGATCTAACACCAACCGCTTTTGATCCAACACCACCCATATTTGATCCAACAGGATCCACCTTTAATGGTCCAACAGCTCAAAAGCCAACAATAAATTATCTAGAAGTTCAAATCAACCACCCCACTGAAGTCTGTTTGAATGATTCATTCCCTACTTGTTCAGATCCCTCAGATAAACCACCCAATATGAACGAGACCAACCTATCCTACCTCCCAGATACAGCTACTTTCCAAACAAAAGTGCCTGTCCATAGCGCAGATGTGTACTCATGCTCCACAAAATATCTACTAGCAAATGAGAGTGATAGGAACAACTAAACCAACGAACAGAGAAACACTTCTGTCAGGAGCTGGAAATTATCATTGAAAGTTCTCTGAAAAACGTGATTGAGAAATTCAAGCAGGATATAGAAAGCTCACTGAAAACAGAACTCGAAACACTGAGACGTGAAGTTATGACTCTCCGCAGAGAAAACACAAGGTTGGTTCATCGCCTAGACCACCTACCTATTTCAAGTAATAAGATAAAATAAATGGGAAGGTGACTAACAGCCGACGAGAAGCAATTCATAATGAATCACCAGATACACCACCTGTCTTACCCCCCCCCCCCCTTTCTCTAACACACATTTCCCGAAACAAAGCATGCCCAGGACAGCAAAATAACGTTAAAAACCATAAGGACATTAGCAGCGATGTAGGAAGAAGATTCATTCATTCATAACCCTCCACTCCCAAAGGAGCATAGGCCTTCAACAAACACATGCCAAGTCCTTCTGTCCCGTGCCATCATCTCCAGTTCTTTCCATGTTCTCCTCATCATTTTCACCTCTGTTTCCAACTCTCTTCTTCATGTACTTCTTGGTCTTCCTCTGCCTCTCTTGCCCTGGGGGTTCCAGAACAAGGACTGCCTTGTAATGCTATCAACAGGTTTCCTCAGTGTGTGTCCTATCCATCGCCATCGTCTTTTTCTCATCTCTTGTTCTACTGGCACTTGTCTAGTTCTTATCATCAGTTCCACGTTGGTAACCTTGTCATACCATTTTAATCCCTCTATTCTACGCAAGCACCCATTTATGAAAGTCTGTAGCTTTTTGGTTGTTGTCTTTGTTGTTCTCCATGTCTCCGAGCCATACAATAGGACTGACTTCACATTTGAGTTGAAGATTCTTATTTTCGTGTTGGATCCGATTTCTCTTGATCTCCATATATTTCCCAATGCAATGAAAGCTGCTCTTGCCTTTTGTATTCTTATTTTGATATCGCTGTCTGTCCCTCCAACTTTGTCTATATTACTGCCAAGATATGTGTATGATTCTACATCTTGAATTGGTGTTTCTTCAAGTTTAACCCTGTTATCATTACCTGCATTTATTCTCATTATTTTTGTCTTTTCCCTGTGTATTTTCAGACCCAATTGCTGTGACCTCTCATCGAGTGTTTTCAATTTGTCCTGCATCTGATTACGGTTATGGGACAGAAGAGCTAAGTCATCAGCAAAATCCAGATCATCCAACTGCTTAGTCAGAGTCCACTGGATTCCATTTCTGTTGTGTGTTGTCGATGATCTCATAACCCAATCTATTGCCAGCAAGAAAAGAAATGGAGACAAGAGGCATCCCTGTCGCACTCCTGTTCTTATCCCAAACGGTTCTGTAAGCTGTCCTTCGTGAAGAACTCTGCATGTCATGTCTTCATATTTTTTTTTATTAAAATTAATGATCTTCAGGGGAACTCCATAATGCCTCATCAATTTCCAAAGTGATTCTCTGTCTACACTGTCAAATGCCTTTTCGTAGTCCACAAATCCGATGTATAGTGGTGAATTCCATTCCAGACTTTTGTTCAAACTATTATTCTCAAAGTGGCTATCTGGTCTGTACATGATCTGTTTTGTCGAAAACCTGCTTGTTCATCTCTCAGTTTCTTGTCTATGGACTCTTTTAATCTCTCAAGGATAATCCTGTTTAATACTTTTCCTGGCACTGATAGTAACATTATTCCTCTATAATTTGTGCACTCTTGTAAATTTCCCTTCTTAGGCAACTTAACCAGATATCCTTCCTTCCATTCTGCTGGTATCTCTTCCTTTTCCCAGACTTTACCAAGTAATTTATATAACATCTCTGTAGCCGTGTCGATATCTCCTTTGATGGCCTCTGCTGGAATGCCATCAGGTCCAGACGCTTTTCCATCTCTTAGAAGCTTTATGGCTTTCTTTATTTCTTCCTTCGTTGGTCTTTCACCGTTAATTTGTAGCTCTTCTTCTGCTGGCTGGATGTCCGTCGGGTTTTGTGGAGCTGGTCTATTGAGAAGGTCCCCAAAATATTCTGTCCACCTCTTCATTTGCTCTTGTATATTGCTGAGCAGTTTCCCATTCTTGTCTTTTATGAGGCAACTTGTTTGCTTGTATTTCCCTGTTAGCTTCTTTGTGCTGCTATACAGTTCTCTCATATTTCCTTTGGCTGCAGCATCTTCTGCCTCTCTTGCCAACTCCTCAATATACTTCCTCTTGTCTCTTTTGATACTTCTTTTTACTTCTTTGTTTGCTTCTGTGTACACTTCTTGAGCCTTGGCTTTGGAGCTTCTAGTTTTGCTTGTGTTTAACTCTGCTTTCTTGTTTTTTCTGTCTTTTATCTTATTGATGGTTTCTGTTGTTATCCATGCTTTTTGTTGTCTTTCCCTTTTCCCCAGTATTTCTTCACATGTCTCCTTCCATCCTGTTTTGACCTGCTGCCAATAGTCTTCTGTATTCTCTACATCTTCCAGCTGTTGGAGCACTTGGAATTTGTTGGATACTGTGACCGCAAATTTGTCTCTTGTTTCTTGATTTCTTAGCTGTCCTACATTAAACTGTTGTCTATAATTTTGCATTGTTGCATATCTCTTGAGTTTCATTTTACTTTGGCTATCAGAAGATGGTGATCTGATCATTTCTGCTGCTACTTGCGCCACTTTCCCTTGTTCGTTTAATGTCCGAACATTCCAGGTGCCAAATCTGGAAGTTCTCCTAGAAGAAAGAAGGTTAGTCAGCAACACAGACTCCTTTCGGCTTTCTCTGTGTTGCATCATACGCCTCCCCGCGAGAGGACCTTCCCCTGTCTTGGATGGCTGTGTTTTATTTTCTTTATTTGACTTGTCCATATTTGTTGAAGTTTTTTGTGGTTAAAATTTTTTTTACAGGATGGTGTAACCGGCCCCATGCCCAACCCTCCTTAGTCGCTTTTTACGACATGCTTGGTAGGGGACAGTGTTACTATTCTTTGCTCCCCTTTCGGGCCCCGGTAACACACGGGTGAGGAAGAAGATTACGACCAAATAAAACCTTCCCAATTGAGGTAAAAATTAGCAATCGACTTGGAAATCCATCAAATCCATCTACACAAGCAGATTCCGAATCAGCAACCTAAGAAGGAGATTACAGGGGACAGCAACTCCCATGTCACTCAACACAAGATTCCGCTGACCTCCTACTGCAAGACCACCAGCAATGGCACCAACAACGCCGTCGTACACGACCTTAGCCACATCCTGATCGTCACATTCCTCGCAACAAAACTAACATTATTATCGGGGACTCATTGCTAAATGCCATTCACAGCGATCGAATGTCAACAACACCAGGAGAAATAATCACTGTTATACCATTACCCGGAGCCGGAATAGTTACCAATGAAATAAGCCGTCTCAACACAAGCATCAACATAAAGAAAACAACAATACACGTAGAGATAAACGACAGCACAAATGGACACATTCTTAACCTATCAGACATCTCCAGAATGATTGACACCATAAAACAAAAATTTCCCAACACATCCACACATATTTCGTCTATAATTCCACCCAACTACGGTAAAGCGCGCCACACTGTGGATATCAACAACAAGGTGCTTTACACTTTTTTTTTCAAAACATAACACGTCTTTCATAAACAACAAACCCTTTTTCACATCTACGTCAGGTGCGCCAAACAAACTGCTTTACAGAGATCAAGTGCACACTTCTAAACTAGGGACCAGCTACCTAGCCAAAAATTTAAAGTTTCCTCAGAGGACACACCAGGAACACACCACATTCATCCACTAGGGACACAAATTATACACTTAACTCAGTTAACCCAGGCACAGCCGCTCATAACCATCAATCACCATCCTCAGCTGACATTTATGTATCCAGAAAAAGCTACACTTAAGCATACCTCCCACGCTAATCTGTATGACCAAATGTATCCCCCACTCCCCACACGACAGACACGCCAGCCACTAACTACACAACAGACACCACTGGACAGATGGAAAGACTGGACTACAAGTAACAACCATTCCTTCCATAAATCACTTAATCGCAACGCAGAAACTACAGCAAGAAAATGGTAGTTTCATCACCCTGTTACCACGCGCACAGAACGGAATTCTCACAGTTCATCAGTATTACGGCAACTTACTCAATATAGTCCAGAAATATTAATGCAGGCTCGTCAGATGTCTATATTCGGACCTACAGAACAAGATTAAGACCAAGCAATGCCTAATCTTCTAACTTAAAATTGTTTTTAAAACGAGTTTGCAGTTTAATACTCGACATGACGCGTTCTCTTCTCAAGCACTTTAGTGCTCTTTGTTCTGAGATAAAAGACAATCTCACATAGCTGAGTATCAGCGTGAAACTTTAACTGTCACGTTTAGATGCTAATTTTTTTTTCTTTTCCTTACATTGTCTGTTTTTAATATACAAACATTTCTTTCTGTTCGAAACAGATTGTGCTTATAGCAAGTAAACTGATTTTTGTGTGTGTGCAAGAATCACGTTACAGTAAACTGCTCCCTTTAGAGTAGTGTGTATCTAAATTTGTTTCCAATTTTGTAATAACTTTATCGTATTATACTATTGTTTTCTTCTTATTATTATCTCTGGGCTTATTCCTCTCATTCCAACGCTCACCATTTTCTCTTACATCTCACATATAACGTCAATTTGTTTTGTTGAGCAGTAATGGTGTGATAAGTTGTATACCTTATTGTTTAGTGACAATTTTATATACTGCAGGCAATTCACTTAGTTGAAATTGTATTAGTTTTAGTTGAATCAGTTTTTAAAATTTATTTAAATATTGTATTTCCTGCAATTTTTTCCCCCTTAAATTCCACTTCTTTGGGGAAGTACAATTAAGTTAGATTGCTTTTTGGTTGTTGTCTTTGTTGTTCTCCATGTCTCCGAGCCATACAATAGGACTGACTTCACATTTGAGTTGAAGATTCTTATTTTCGTGTTGGATCCGATTTCTCTTGATCTCCATATATTTCCCAATGCAATGAAAGCTCCTCTTGCCTTTTGTATTCTTATTTTGATATCGCTGTCTGTCCCTCCAACTTTGTCTATATTACTGCCAAGATATGTGTATGATTCTACATCTTGAATTGTTGTTTCTTCAAGTTCAACCCTGTTATCATTACCTGCATTTATTCTCATTATTTTTGTCTTTTCCCTGTGTATTTTCAGACCCAATTGCTGTGACCTCTCATCGAGTGTTTTTAATTTGTCCTGCATCTGATTACGGTTATGGGACAGAAGAGCCAAGTCATCAGCAAAATCCAGATTATCCAACTGTTTAGTCAGAGTCCACTGGATTCCATTTCTGTTGTGTGTTGTCGATGATCTCATAACCCAATCTATTGCCAGCAAGAAAAGAAATGGAGACAAGAGGCATCCCTGTCGCACTCCTGTTCTTATCCCAATTGGTTCTGTAAGCTGTCCTTCGTGAAGAACTCTGCATGTCATGTCTTCATATGTTTTTTATTATTAAATTAATGATCTTCAGGGGAACTCCATAATGCCTCATCAATTTCCAAAGTGATTCTCTGTCTACACTGTCAAATGCCTTTTCGTAGTCCACAAATCCGATGTATAGTGGTGAATTCCATTCCAGACTTTGTTCAACTATTATTCTCAAAGTGGCTATCTGGTCTGTACATGATCTGTTTTGTCGAAAACCTGCTTGTTCATCTCTCAGTTTCTTGTCTATGGACTCTTTTAATCTCTCAAGGATAATCCTGTTTAATACTTTTCCTGGCACTGATAGTAACATTATTCCTCTATAATTTGTGCACTCTTGTAAATTTCCCTTCTTAGGCAACTTAACCAGATATCCTTCCTTCCATTCTGCTGGTATCTCTTCCTTTTCCCAGACTTTACCAAGTAATTTATATAACATCTCTGTAGCCGTGTCGATATCTCCTTTGATGGCCTCTGCTGGAATGCCATCAGGTCCAGACGCTTTTCCCTCTCTTAGAAGCTTTATGGCTTTCTTTATTTCTTCCTTCGTTGGTCTTTCACCGTTAATTTGTAGCTCTTCTTCTGCTGGCTGGATGTCCGTCGGGTTTTGTGGAGCTGGTCTATTGAGAAGGTCCCCAAAATATTCTGTCCACCTCTTCATTTGCTCTTGTATATTGCTGAGCAGTTTCCCATTCTTGTCTTTTATGAGGCAGCTTGTTTGCTTGTATTTCCCTGTTAGCTTCTTTGTGCTGCTATACAGTTCTCTCATATTTCCTTTGGCTGCAGCATCTTCTGCCTCTCTTGCCAACTCCTCAATATACTTCCTCTTGTCTCTTTTGATACTTCTTTTTACTTCTTTGTTTGCTTCTGTGTACACTTCTTGAGCCTTGGCTTTGGAGCTTCTAGTTTTGCTTGTGTTTAACTCTGCTTTCTTGTTTTTTCTTTTATCTTGTTGATGGTTTCTGTTGTTATCCATGCTTTTTGTTGTCTTTCCCTTTTCCCCAGTATTTCTTCACATGTCTCCTTCCATACTGTTTTGACCTGCTGCCAATAGTCTTCTGTATTCTCTACATCTTCCAGCTGTTGGAGCACTTGGAATTTGTTGGATACTGTGACCTCAAATTTGTCTCTTGTTTCTTGATTTCTTAGCTGTCCTACATTAAACTGTTGTCTATAATTTTGCATTGTTGCATATCTCTTGAGTTTCATTTTTACTTTGGCTATCAGAAGATGGTGATCTGATGCCACATCTGCTCCTCTATATACCTTTACATCCTGCAATGATGATCTAAACTTCTTGTTTATGCATATATGATCAATCTGATTTTCTGTTCTATGGTCTGATGATATCCATGTTGCCTTGTGTATTCTCTTATGTGGCAACATGCTTCCTCCTATAGCCAGTTGATATGAAGCACAGAAGTTTGCGAATAGCTCTCCATTTACATTCATTACTCCTAGCCCATGTTTTCCCATGACTTCTTCAAATCCAGTGTTGACTGTACCTATCTTTGCATTCATGTCACCCATCAAAATTGTGATGTCTCTTCTTTTTACTTTATCCATAATTTCTTGTAGTTTAGTATAAAATGCTTCTTTCACAGACTCTTCTTTGTCATTAGTTGGTGCATAACATTGGATGACATTTACATGAATTTTCTTTTTAGATGTTTTGAAAGAAGCTGTTATTATTCTGGGTCCAACAGCTTCCCATTCAATGAGTGCTTTCTGTGCTTCTTTAGATAACATAAGAGCTACCCCTTCACTGTGCTGTGAACTTTCGTCTTCATGTCCTGAGGACAGCACCAATTCACCTGTGATGAGTTTCTTCCTGTCTACCCCCTTCCACTTTGTTTCACACATTCCCAGAACCTCGATTTTGTATTCCCTCATTTCTGCTGCTACTAGCGCCACTTTCCCTTGTTCGTTTAATGTCCGAACATTCCAGGTGCCAAATCTGGAAGTTCTCCTAGAAGAAAGAAGGTTAGTCAGCAACACAGACTCCTTTCGGCTTTCTCTGTGTTGCATCATACGCCTCCCCGCGAGAGGACCTTCCCCTGTCTTGGATGGCTGTGTTTTATTTTCTTTATTTGACTTGTCCATATTTGTTGAAGTTTTTTGTGGTTAAAATTTTTTTTACAGGATGGTGTAACCGGCCCCATGCCCAACTGTTGCGTGCATATTTTGACGCACATATTACAAAAATACGATATGGCTATTTAATATGGAAAATATATATTTGCATTTATTTGTATATGAAAATGCTTTCCCTGGTAAAGCTAGATAATTCATGATTGATTTACACTTTTGATTATATGAGTGATCGTTCTTGATATTGATCCGGCGCATGGATATTGAATTCATGTCCGTTCTTATTTGTTCGGGCCAGAAAATAGATTAATTTTGCTTGTTATGTTTATGGCCTGAATTCATGTGTACTACTTGTCTAGTGAAAGAAGATTCAGTCGTATATTGTATACCTTTGTATGTTCAGGTCGGACTATATTCTTTCTACCGGAATCTAGCGCAGGTTTTCGTAGTCCTTCTGGGCTGTGAAGAGTTCCGATAATGTCGCCAAGATGGCTGAGTGCTTTTCCCAGGGCTGGCACTGTTTAAGGTTTAACAGTGATTCATAGATGTTTTTCCAGGAGAAGTTTATGTCTCTGCAAGAGTCTATTTGTCAGAGATTTTCCTCATATGTGTGATTCGGACTCCAGGTATGCCAGACCCTATTTTTAATGATCTGGAGTCGGTTAGACCTAGATGGAACATTGTGCTTCGTATCGCTAGGGTCGTGTTTTGTATCGACGAAGATGACAGGCTTTTCTACAGCAGTTATGTCTACATGAAGTAACGTGATTACTGTAGCGCTGTATGGAAAAACTTTATGAAATTATTTATATGCACATTCTAAATTAACTTTGGCTTACATCTACCCTCCTACGAGTGAGTGAGTGACAACTCAGGAAGGCGGCCATGTTATATTTCTGTCATCATATTTTTGATCACTGTCAAGAGAACAGATTATGTATCCTACTATCGGGCAGTGGTATCGAGATCTTGTTATGAGGTGAAAACCCACTATCGTGGTTTATAATTATTATACAAACATTGGACATATTTCAGCGTAAGAACTTAGCCATGAAATGAAGGTTGGGCCAATGACTTTTGTATGTTTACCGATCCTCATTGACGCGTTCAGTCAGTAGAGGATACGGCGATTAGTTACCAGAACAGTGAATGCTACCTTAGGTTGACTGTTATTTCACTACTACATGAATGTATCATCCACGATTCAAATAACCAATGAATTTATGTCAACATGTACCCATGACTGTATCCGTGCTGTCCAGTTTGCGTGTCTTCATTAAACTATTGAAATGTCAGCGGCAGTTCAAGTCGTCATTGCATTACATGAGAGTGTGTGAGAGGTATTATCAAGTGGTCTGTTACACCGAACTACTACACCATTCGCGTTACTTGACACTCCCACTCAAGGTCTACATGACAGGTTCATTCGATGATGCAGAGATAACTGAAGAAGACTTTCTTCAGTAATGATCAGTGCATGACCCAAAACATAACATCCGCATCCAGACATTCCGTAGTGGCCAAGACATCTACAACACAGATACTCTACAGTGGTGAACTAGATTCCTGGGGTTATGATAACCAGACCATCCCTGACGCCACATACGACACGCATGAACACCAGTGTACAAGTTACAACGGGGCAGTCGATGTCAGCTTGACCTGTATTACCGATAGGATGCTGTATCTAGGTCAGCGCTTGTTGACAGTTTTTCGCTGTACAGACGGTATTATACAGGACAGTTGTATCAAGTGTATAAAATATCGGGAACAGTACTGTTGACATTTCTCATCGTACAGAAGAAAGAAGTGATTGTTGATCCTGTACAGAAGAATCACAGTGTTGTTGAACATAAAGTGCACGTTTCATCGTTGGATCTTCATATGCTCAAAAGAATTGAACATTGTAATAAGTTAATTCAATAATTTAATAACTTATTAAAAGTGAAAAATTATTTTGAATAAAAGATTAACCTTCTCTGCAACACATCCTTTCGGCGACACTCTATAAACATCACATTGCCATATTATTTAATCATATTATGTATGCATTTATGCTATTAATGTTTACATGTATTTATGTTTATATGTTATTTGTTGTGTGTTAAGTTAGTTTGTATTCTGCGGGCCTGGATGGGAGGTGACTAGAACAAGAAATACCAAGTGACATTGGTCTTGCTCTAGCGTTCTATGGGGAGCAAATTTCTTAATTGAAATTTGCATGCAACATTGTTTGCAAATATTTGTTAGCTGTGACGAAACTGTCCTTCTTGTTGTTTTTGTAATATTTCTATGTTCTTTAGTTTTGTTTGATTTGTTTGTATAATTGTAGGTCTCATCTTTCCTTTCATTTCAGTTCTTTACACCCTTATGTTTATACACTGTGGCGTTATTTGTCTTGTTGATATCATTGCGGTTATCATCACAATTTCTGTGATCATTTTTTTTTGATTTTTTCTATTTTGATTTAATTTGATTCCTGCAATTGTTTTCATATTGTCTTTTCTTGTTTGTCCTTGTTAATGTCTTTGGTTGACAAATAATATATAAGGTATATTTGAATATATTTATATTATAGTACAGAGCAGTACTTAATTACTATCATTGGTGTACAAGGAATTATAAAGTAGTTCGGATATACAAATATTATGTGCCACAGGTACTCAAGTGATCATTGATTACATTAAAGAAGTATACAAGACCTTTGTAAGGCTTGTCTCCCACAGTGTTTGGGATATACAGATATTGTTTTCCACAGGTACTCAAGTAACCATACAAGTTTTTCACTAAGACTAAGTCTATAGTATAGACTTGTCTCCCATTAAAGTGGGATAGGGTAATTTATTTACTTTTTCAGGTTTCTGATTTAATAAGACAAGATGTCTACATTAGATTACTTTATTGCACAAGGGAAATCCCTTGATAAGACTGGTAAAGAGTTAGAAGAATGGGAAACTGCTCAATTTGCTATTGCTTTAAAATCAGAAGAGAAAAAACAAAAAGATGAGAATAAATGGAAAGCAGAAATTGAACAAAAAAAGATAGATGCTGAGAATTTCAGATTGCAAATGCAAGCTGAGGAGAGAAAAGCTGCTGCTGAGGAGAGAAAACTTCAAATAGAAGAAAAAAAATTAGAAACTGCTGCTGAGGAGAGAAAAGCTGCTGCTGCTGCTGAAGAGAGAAAAGCCCTGGCTGAAGAGAAAAGATTAGAAAGAGAAGCTGATGCTGCTGCTGAACAAAAGAAATTGCAGATGCAGGTGGAGGAAAGGAGATTTGTGGCAGAACAGAAAAAAATAGAAGCTGCTGCTGCTGCAGAACAGAAAAAATTAGAAGCTGCTGCTGCTGCAGAACAGAAAAAATTGGAAGCTGCTGCTGCTGCTGAACAAAAAAAATTAGATAGAGAAGCTGAAGAGAGGAAAGCAATAAGAGAACATGAGTTTGAATTAGAGAAATTGAAATTGACAAGTATGAGTAATGTTAATCAGGCATCTGGTGGTAATGGTAAACCCTTTAATTATAAGGTCAAGGTGCCAGCGTTCAACTCTGCCAGTGATGATATAACATTTTGGCTTTCTAGATTTGAACGTGCTTGTCGAGCTCATAATGTTGACAAATCACAGTATGTGAATCAGTTGTCTGAAAATCTAAAAGGGGAGTCTCTGACTAAGTTATGTTTGGTTGAAGAGGCCGACAAGGATAATTATGATGCTATTAGGGCAGCTTTGATAAAGAGATATCAGCTGTCAGAAGAAGGTTATCGTCTTTTGTTTAAAACAATGAGACCTGAGGTAGGTGTAGAATTCTCAGGTTTCATTTCAAAAGCACGACTTACACTCTCACGATGGATTGAATTATCCAAAATAGAGAAAACATTTGATGCCCTAGAGTTTTTACATGAGCGTAAACCTAGTACATTAAAGCAAATGGAAGAATATTGTGACCAGTATGCCACGGCACACCCTGACATGATTCTTAGTAACACTAACATTAAAGAGGGTATGCCAGTTGCTTCAGCAACAGAATATAATCATAATTACTCACACAAATTCCAAGGAGCTCAAAATAAATTTGATAAAAAGGTTAATTGGAATAAGTATCAAAACCAAGGTAACCACTCAAATCAGGGTTCTTCTTCGAAGAACTGGAATCGGGCTGACAGTCCTCGATACGCGAGGGGTGCCCATAATTATAGAAATTTCCGAAAAGGGAGTAACCATAGGAACTACCCAAGTTCTTCATGGAAACAACAAAACCAACATTACAGGGATACTCATTATAATGAGCATGATGATTATGATCATGAATATTATGATTCCAACCCAAATAGGGGTTATAACAGAGGGAATAATAATTACAGAGGCAATTATAACCGAGGTAGATCACAACACAAAAGACATGGTAAATCTCATTACCAGGCTAACTCTGCACAACAAGAGTTTCACGAAGCCGGTAATCAAACCAATGATAAGAAAGACTCTAATAGTGTGGGATGTTCTGCTTTCGATTTTGACAGAGCATTTCAGTGTTTCCAATGCAAAACATTATTCGAGCCAACCACAGTTTCGACTTTAAGCTGTGGTCATCCTCTTCCTGCTCTTCCTGCGTCAGTCGCGCATGATGGAAGAGGTGCTCTTGTCTTGAATAGAGGTCTAGTAGATGGTACTCCGGTCTCAATTCTTTTCGATTCCGGTTGCACAACCATCGGAGTGAGGCAATCACTTATAGATCCTTCTCGAGCCACTGGCAAGATAATCAAATGCATAACATTTGGTGGCACATTGGAGAAGTACTCCACTGCCATTATCAACATCTCTACTCCCTTCTTTACAGGAGATGTGCACGCATGTCTTCTGCCGAATCCGATCGCTGATCTTATCGTCGGTCGCATTCATGGTGCGAAAGAATGCACTCCGCAACAAATTGCCGAGTGGGAAAGTGATAATATGCATACTGCAAATGCTGTAGTCACTAGAGCTCAAGCTCTAAACATGCCGCAATCTTCGCCTTCTGGAGATAATAATGATCAGAACCAAGGTGATCTCTTGGAGATTTCGCATGTTTCCTTTATAAAACAGCAGGAAGATGAACCTACTCTAAAGAAATTCTTTACTCTGGCAACAAAATGTGATCCGAATAAGGATACAAATCGTAAATCTTGGATTACGATGAGGAATGGCGTACTTGTACGTATGGTACAAGACTCCGCTAAATCCATTCATTCTCAAATTCTTGTGCCCAAAAATATGAGAGTTAAAATCTTACAGCACGCTCATGATTCTCAGTGTGCTGGACATATGGGTTTTTCCCGTACTAAATCTAGAGTTCTTGCATCTTTCTTTTGGCCTGCTGTGAATAAGGACATACGAATCTATTGTCGATCTTGTAAAGTATGTCAAGAGGTTAAATCCAGAGGTCCACGCCATGCTGCACCTATTCAGGCTGCAGATATTCCCATTCGACCATTTCAAAAAATGGCGATAGACATCATTGGTCCATTTAAGATAAATGCTAGAGGACACCAATTTATTTTGACGTGTGCGGATATGTGCACACGTTGGCCAGAGGCTGTTCCTCTAAAGAGCATAACTACTGCTGATATTGCAGATGCTCTTTGGTTAATATTTTCTCGTCTGGGATTTCCAGCAGAAATATTATCAGACCATGGTACCCAACTTATATCGGATACCATGTCTCAAGTGATGTCGACTCTAAAGATAGAGAGATCTCTGAGTAGTATTTATCATCCTATGTCCAATGGGATGGTGGAACGTCTGAATAGAACTCTGAAAAACCTACTAGGTAAGATAACAGAAGATCATCCTCAGGATTGGGATAGGGTTTTACCCGCGGCTCTCTTTGCATATAGAGAGGTCGCAAACGAACATACAGGATTTTCTCCTTTTGAACTTGTCTTCGGTGCGAAACCGCGAGGTCCTATTCCTTACTTCATGATCTCATAACTGCTGATAATATTGTCGATGACACAAAATCCTCTTATGAATATGTCATTGCACTTAGACACAAGATTATTGAAGCATGCAAATTGGCAACTGCTTCTTCTGAATTTGCGAAACAGAAGGCAAGGCAATTTGCCAATAAGACCAGACGCTTGCGACAACTCTGTCCAGGTGACAAAGCATTGGTCCTGCTACCTTGTAGAGAAAACAGACTTCTTATTTCTTGGAAAGGTCCGTACGATATAATATCAAAAGTTTCCGATGTTGACTATATCGTCGATATTGACGGGAAGCATAAAACCTTCCACATCAACATGCTCACGGAATTCCATGAACGTCCGGATTATTTACAACCTGTTTTCCAGGCAACGGACGATTTTCCAGTCCAACATGGACAGTACTCATCTCTGTCAGTAATACAGGATGAGGAAACGAGTTTCTCGGATGTAAATCTACCTTTTCCAATGATTCCTCTTCACTCTAATGAATCATGGAAAGATGTTGCGATTTCTCCCGAATTATCTCCAGGAGAACAGAAACAAGTTTCTACTATGTTAGAACAATTTCAGGATGTCCTTACTGACATTCCTGGTCAAACTAATGTCATTCAACATGACATTATTCTTACTGACCATAATCCTATAAGAGTCAGACCGTATCCTATCCCGATACATTTTCAAGCACAGGTAGAGAAAGAGTTGGATGAGATGATAGAGTTAAAAATTATTGAACCATCCACATCAGCATATTCTTCGCCGATGGTTATAGTACGGAAAAAAGACAATAACATACGTCTTTGCGTGGATTATCGCAAATTGAATCAAGTGACTAAATTTGATGCTGAACCTATGCCTTTACTAGAAGAGCTACTTACGAGACTATCGAATTCTCACTTCTTTACTAAACTCGATTTGTCTAAGGGATATTGGCAGTTCCACTATCCGAACACGCCAAACCGTTTACTGCTTTTTCGACGCCTAGGGGTCTATTCCAATGGAATTTCATGCCTTTCGGTCTTATGAACGCCCCTGCAACATTTGTACGCATGATGCGTCGAATCCTATCTCATCGCTCAGATGTCATTGCATATCTTGATGACATCTGTCTTTTCAGTGATACTTGGAACGATCACTATAATGGGATAAATGAACTATTGTCTATCTTATGCGAGCATAACCTGACAGCGAAACCATCGAAAGCGTGTATTGGTTTTAGCGAAATATCTTTCTTAGGTAACCGTGTTGGTCATGGTTTCCTAAAAACAGAAGACCATAATACAAGTAAGATACTTAACATTTCTATTCCTAAGACTAAAAAGCAAGTGCGAAGTCTCTTAGGTCTAATACAATTTTATGGACGAGTCATTCCGAATCTGTCCTCCATTATGTCACCTATTTCTTCCTTGCTAAAGAAAGGGTCTCCTAATGTAGTCCATTGGACTCAAGAATGTCAATCCTCTTTGGATAAGGTTAAAACTATGTTTTCTACTTCACCTATCCTAGTATTGCCTTCTAAGGATAAGACATTTATTCTTCGTAGTGACGCTTCATCCACAGGGATTGGAGCAGCACTAATGCAAGAGTACTCTGGAACTCTGCATCCTGTGATGTATATTTCTCGAAAATTAAATGCCGCAGAGAAGAATTAATCGGTCCTTCTTGGCGCGCATTTCATTGTGGAAACTGACCAGAAAGCTCTTACGGCTATTCAGAGTAACAATCTGAAGAACGCGAGATCAACGCGATACGCGATTGCTCTGCAGCCGTTTCATTTTTCGGTGCGAGCTATCCGTGGGTCAGAAAATGTGATGGCAGATATTTTGTCTAGATGCCCACATGATTCATAACTGTTAAGTTATATGCCTAACTTTGCTACAGTTGTTCCTATGTTGAAATGTGTACACATATGGAATATATCATATATTGATTGTAACACTACTTAGCGGTTCACTGATGTTTATTCACCGCTGGTCTTTCAATGTTTTTCGTCTTTGATGATCATGATGTTAAGATATCTAAGATGAAATTTATGTATAAATTGATGTAAAAAGTGTGGCATTGCCAGTATTGTAGTATGCGTTGGTGACACCTCTCTGGAAATATTTATACTTAGAGAAATACTTTCTCTAAGTTCATGAAATATATTATCAATGCTTATCATCTGCGCATTGTTATTGGTGCGTTGTGAGCCTAGTGTATGTTGCTCCTAGATGTATTTAAAAAAAAATGTACCATTTTTTTTTTCCGAGGGGTGTGGTAATCTGTTGCGTGCATATTTTGACGCACATATTACAAAAATACGATATGGCTATTTAATATGGAAAATATATATTTGCATTCATTTGTATATGAAAATGCTTCCTCTGGTAAAGCTAGATAATTCATGATTGATTTACACTTTTGATTATATGAGTGATCGTTCTTGATATTGATCCGGCGCATGGATATTGAATTCATGTCCGTTCTTATTTGTTCGGGCCAGAAAATAGATTAATTTTGCTTGTTATGTTTATGGCCTGAATTCATGTGTACTACTTGTCTAGTGAAAGAAGATTCAGTCGTATATTGTATACCTTTGTATGTTCAGGTCGGACTATATTCTTTCTACCGGAATCTAGCGCAGGTTTTCGTAGTCCTTCTGGGTTGTGAAGAGTTCCGATAATGTCGCCAAGATGGCTGAGTGCTTTTCCCAGGGCTGGCACTGTTTAAGGTTTAACAGTGATTCATAGATGTTTTTCCAGGAGAAGTTTATGTCTCTGCAAGAGTCTATTTGTCAGAGATCCTCCTCATATGTGTGATTCGGACTCCAGATATGCCAGACCCTATTTTTGATGATCTCGAGTCGATTAGACCTAGATGGAACATTGTGCTTCGTATCGCTAGGGTCGTGTTTTGTATCGACGAAGATGACAGGCTTTTCTACAGCAGTTATGTCTACATGAAGTAACGTGATTACTGTAGCGCTGTATGGAAAAACTTTATGAAATTATTTATATGCACATTCTAAATTAACTTTGGCTTATATCTACCCTCCTACGAGTGAGTGAGCGACAACTCAGGAAGGCGGCCATGTTATATTTCTGTCATCATATTTTTGATCACTGTCAAGAGAACAGATTATGTATCCTACTATCGGGCAGTGGTATCGAGATCTTGTTATGAGGTGAAAACCCTCTATCGTGGTTTATAATTATTATACAAACATTGGACATATTTCAGCTTAAGAACTTAGCCATGAAATGAAGGTTGGGCCAATGACTTTTGTATGTTTACCGATCCTCATTGACGCGTTCAGTCAGTAGAGGATACGGCGATTAGTTACCAGAACAGTGAATGCTACCTTAGGTTGACTGTTATTTCACTACTACATGAATGTATCATCCACGATTCAAATAACCAATGAATTTATGTCAACATGTACCCATGACTGTATCCGTGCTGTCCAGTTTGCGTGTCTTCATTAAACTATTGAAATGTCAGCGGCAGTTCAAGTCGTCATTGCATTACATGAGAGTGTGTGAGAGGTATTATCAACTGGTCTGTTACACCGAACTACTACACCATTCGCGTTACTTGACACTCCCACTCAAGGTCTACATGACAGGTCATTCGATGATGCAGAGATAACTGAAGAAGACTTTCTTCAGTAATGATCAGTGCATGACCCAAAACATAACATCCGCATCCAGACATTCCGTAGTGGCCAAGACATCTACAACACAGATAGTCTACACCAACCCTCCTTAGTCGCTTTTTACGACATGCTTGGCGCTTGAAGTTTAAAATAATTGACAGACAAGTATAACTGCACAACTTTAGTGAAGTATACACCTGAGACTAAATGGTGGAGATTAGGCAGTGAGTGTAACTAAGCGACGTACAACTATGGAGTTAGAGGAACAATTCTGGGTATCTGTCAGGACACGTGTATGCATTAACCTGTCGAAAATGCTTGCGTCTTCAGTATACTGATCAGTGCATTTATAGTACTTTATCAGTCTTAATCTTAATATTCACCGATGATATCCGGTATCATAATTCGTATGTATTGTATACTGCAGCGACCGCTGAGTTATTGTATATATTCGGGATGATATATATATGATATGTCTAGTCATATACTATGCAGAGTCATAAATATATATAATATATATCACACGTATATAATAAGCACTTGTAGTTAAATCGTATGATAAAATGTAGTGATAGCATTGGCTTTTGAGATGATCATTAGTAGATCAGTAAAAATAGTTGTCGTTTTAATGGCTACTCGGGATTGCTCATTGTATGTGTGAGGGGTTCTCTGACACTACACACTATATATCTCTATCTCTCAGGGGGGGTCACTTAGTTGCGCTTGCGGTGTGACGAGTGGGGCTCGAGTGACGAGCGAGAGATCTATATCAATATAGGTCTGTTGTGAAGACAGGGATGGTATTGGGGTTGAGAGTTGGGTGGTGACACTGAGAGGGGGTTAGTAATGGTGGTATATATCTAGAGACATATATATAACGCATGAGGCGTTGGCACACTAGTCTGTACTAAGGAGTTCGGAAGAGAGAGCATCTTGTCTTCGAGGGATATGAGTAACGGAGCATGATCCCAGAAACAGATGCTACTAAACTTGATTAAGGCTTCTGCGATCAGCTAATGAAGAATATGTTTTAATGTGAGAGTGAGAAATTAGACACGGTATTGAGAATAATAGCACTGGGGACACAAGGATATGCACTCGGACTGCATGACATGGGGGGTACGTCTGAGAATCAGGCAATTTAGAGAGATGTAGGGAAAGTATCGTAATGTTAGACATTACAAGATTCTCGCTAGTCATGTTTAGGCCGAATGGAGTGTACTCAGCGATTAGCAAGCACTGAGAGTTCACCGAGAGAACGATACGAATCTCGTACGACGGAATAAGATCGAAGCGCAGGAGAATGGTTCTAACCTCGGAAAAGAAGACGATTTACATAGGAAATAGAGTCAACTTATAAATAAGAGAAAGGACAAGAAAAAAGGGGGTGTTCGGAAAAACTCACGGTGTGTACTCATTGGGGGGGGGAATCCCTCTGCTTAGAACCGCGAAAAAAGAAGGGCACACCCCAAAAACTCGATGAAAACTGGGACTTGTGATTATCAATCTCAGGAATGATGTGTTGTTAGTGTATATGGCGAATGCTGGTTGCGAGGAGATAGATATAAGTCGTCTAGAGCGCTCTAATTTTCTTAGCTAAGTCATTTGTCTAACTTCTTATCTTGAGCCGTTGGATGTGATCCAAGAATTAGCTGGATCCTCAGTTTAATGTATAAGAAGGAATTTACCTTAATAGCTGATGGAGTTGGTGTTGTTTGTGTATCTTAACGAGCAGAACTCTTTCGAGACGTGAGTGAAGAATAGGATGGTGAGATATTGAGGTGGAGGTTTGAGAGTGACGCGATGTCCGAGTATGTTTTTTGCCAGAGTGAAGATGCTATCTCGTGGTAATGATAGCAATGGAGACAGGCCCGGATGTGGATTGAAAGTTAATGCGGAATTGATTATCTGGAAGTGAATGATATACGTGAAGAGTTGTGAAAAGAGCATAAGAGGAAGTATTTCCGTGCAAAGATGTGGGAATCAAGAAAATTAGTACTATGATAGTCCTGGATTGGACGCTGGATTTCAAATAGTGTTGACAGAATGACTCGAAGAAAGAGGATTTTCTAGGAGTTTAGTCAACGGATGTGATCTAGTGTTCAAGAACTTGATTTGTTATAAAAGTGAAGCAAAGAGGGGAAGGTGATTTCAACAGAGTCTGAGGAGTATCAGAGTATTGTAGATCAGAGTGGTGTTGCACGGGTGTTCTGTACTAAATTTGGAATGGATCTAACATAGTATAGCTAAAATAACAGTGAATGAAGGGTAAAAGTAGTATCATATCCAATGTAGCAGTCGTTAAGCAGTTGAGTGTCTGAGGTTTTTTGGAGGATTGGGTAAGATAGATAGTGGGCTAGTATTGTGGGTTGGATGTGAATCATTGGAGTGGGTATATTATGCGGCAGGTGGATGATGAGTTATGAGGGGGAAGGAAATAAGTAAGTACGATAGATGAGGAGTAGTTATGATGTGAGGGTGTGCTCTGCATAGTGAGGTGGAGTTATTACGAAGTGCGTCACATAGAGTTGGGTTGAGGGGTTTTTTTTTTTTGTTTTTTTGGTTGGGTGGGGGTGGGTTTACATTGGTGTTTTTTTTTGGATTTTGGGTGTGTGGCATTTTTTTGTTGGTTTTTTTTTTTGAGATGGTTTTATTGGTTTTTTGGGGGGGGGGGTTGTTGTGTGTGTTTTTTTGTGTTTTTGTTTTTTTTTTTTTTTTTTTTTTTGTGGGGTTTTTTTTTTTGTTTTGTTTTTTTTTGTGTTTTTTTTTTTTTTTTTGTTTTTGTTTGTGATTTTTTTTGTGGTTTTGGGTGGTTGTTTTTGTTTTTGTTTTGACGTTTTTTTTTTTTATTTGTTTTTTTTTTTTTTTTTTTTATTTTTATTTGTTTTGGAGAGAGTATGTTTTTTTTTTTTTTTTTTTTTTTTTTTTTTTTTTTGGAGTTTTTTTTTTTTTTGGGAAGGGTTTTATTTATAAATGGATAATTTGTAGAGAAATGGATTAATTGGGATAGTGAAAGAAAAAGAATGAAAGGATGTGATATATTATGATTGAACGAGGATTATTGGGTTGAATAATTTTATATATATTTTTATGAAGAGATTTTTACAAGGTAATGTAGTAAAAGTAAATTTTTTTTTTAAAATTACTGGGTTAAAAATAGGGGGGGTTCTACTGTTTGTGTTTGGAGGGGTGTTTATTAATTTTAAATATTAAAAAAAGGAAAAAAAGTTTGGTGCACAATAAAAAAAAAAAAAAAAAAAATTGTTTAAAATGAATGGACAAGTGGTAAGGTTAATTTTGATGAGTTTTTTTTTTTTTTATTTTTGGATGAGTTAAAAACACACCACCAAGAAAAAACAAAAAAAACAGTGTGTATATGGGGGATATAACTATTATGGGTTTTTTGAGGAGTTGTACCACCCCACACAGTTTAGTACACCAGGGTTTAGTTGGGGTTTGAGTAACCCCCCCCCCCCCCCGACCCCCCCCCCCCATGTTTATGTTTTAATGGTTAGATGTGATGGGGCAAAAAAAAGTTATAAGGTATTTAATGGTTTTAGTATATTTGTGGTGAGTTTTTTTTGTTTTTTTTTTGTCACATTAAGATTGTGGAGGTAATTTTTTGTATTTTTTATGATTTTTTTTTTTTTTTTTGTTTTGGTTTTGGGGGGTGTTTACTTGTTGGTGGGTAGGATTTGTTTTATTTTTGATATTTTTTTTTTTTGTTTGTTGTTAGTTTTTGATGGGTGTTAATGAAGGGTAATTGGGAAAACAAGGGTATTATTAGGTGTGAGTCTGTTTGGTTGGGGGGGGGTAATATGTTTGTATTGGTTTTGGGAGTGGTTGGTTGGAGGGAGATAGGTATGTGATGGAGTAAGGTGGAGTGTGGTAGTGACTGATTCGTTTGATTTAATAGAGATGTCTGTAGTTATAGGATGATTGGAATGGTAAAGTATTAGGTTAGGGATGTGATTGTAGGGGTAATGAGGTTCAGGTGTAAATCAATTAACAGGTTTTTTTATTTAGGGAAATGAACTTAAAAAATGTACAAGGAGTAGAGGGCTGGGTATGGGTTTGGTTAGGTGAGTGTGGAGTAGTTTGGTTTGGTGGGGAGATATTAAAGATTTTTGTTAAGGGATTATTTGAGTGTTGGCATTATTGAGAGTTTGGTTGATTGTGCTGATTTCTTAGTTCTGGTGATTCGTTGAGTGTGTTGTCAGTAGGAATTTGGTGGTGAAAAAAAGGAATGAGCGATGATGGTGGATTTTTGGACCTGCGGTTTGTTTGTGATGAAAATTGCCACGAATAGGAGTGCTCTAGTTGTTGTTCATTGGTGTATAGAAGAAGTTATATAGGGAGGAAGATAGAGTGTTTTTATAAGAAGGTGGATAGTTTTGATAAGGTTGAAATAGAGATTTGGTGAATGGAGGGGTGGGGTAGGTGGTTGTTTATGTTTTGTTTGGGAAGTTTTAGGTTTTTGGAGTAGTAGAGGTGGGGGTTTTATATCACTAGGTGTAAGTGTATGTAAGTATCGTGTGGGGTAGTGGTTGTGGGGGTAGGTTTAGTATGAATATTGTTGTGGGTTTTGATGGTGGTAGTTGATAGTAGGAGTATCTAGATAGAGCAGGTTTTTGTTTTATCTTGTTAGAGTTATTGGGGGGTTTGTGGTGAGTTGGTTTGTGTAGGATTAAAAAAGAGTTTATATTATGTAAAGTTACTGAAGTGGGTGTGTATACGCTTTGTGGTTGAATTAGTGTGTGGGAGAAGATGTTGTGGGTGATTTAAATATTTGTAAGGATGTTGTGTTGGACATAATTGTGCTGAGGTGTAGGGGTTAGATTGAGTGGAAGGGAGGTTTGGGCACAAAGTTGCATTAATGAAGTAAGGAAATTGTTGTGAAGGGTTGAAGGGAAGGTCATCTATGTAGTATTTTTCAGAGATTAAGGGTGTTTACTCTGTATTGTTGGGTTTGGGTTAGAACTTAGTGAGAGGGGAAGTTTTAGATTGAGATTGATAATAGGATAATGGGTGTAGGGATATTTGGGGGTTGGTATTATGGGAGATTTAATTATTGTAGATGATGAATTGTTTAAGTAGATGGGAGGATTAGAGTTGATTATGAATCTATGTGGAAAGTATAAGGATTAGTTATTTGGGAGTTGGGTGAAAGCAGTACCGGGTTTGATACATTAGAATAAATAACGCTTTTAGATATATTAGTTGAGGTGGGTGTAAGTTAGTCATGTGAAAGGGATGGAATTGGAGGAGAGGTTGGGGGTGGAAATGAGTTCATAAGTGATATATAGGTGGTTATTGTGTTATATGTATTGAGGTTACTAGTTGTTGTTTGTTGGTGGGAGGGGGTAATACTGATCGCAATTTTAGTTTTTGGAAGGAGTTTGTCGAGATTATGATAATTTTAAGATTAGTTTAAGGTATTTTGCGGAGACGGTCGAAGTATTAAGGAGTTACATGTGTTTTCAGTGGAATGTGACTTGGAACGTATATCGTTATAAAGAGTACTTGAGAGTAAATGCATGGGTTTAATGAGGTTTTGGATTTGTGATGTTTTAGGAGAGATTACTAGGTTGAAGTAGTATTTTTTTATAAGGGTATTGACGATAATTTTTTTTATTTGCACTTGTGAATGACATAATGACAGGGTTAGTTTGATACATTATGATTAGTTTGTGGTAGGGTGGTCATTAATATTAAAAGGAGCGTATGCTGTGTGGATGTATATTTGAATGTTTATTGATTTAAGTGTTTTTTTATATTTTTTTAATGGTTTAGGGATTATTTCTAAAGTTTTTATGTTTAGTTTCTAGATTAAAGAAGATTTGTGTGTTTAATTGATTATTGAGGTAGAAAAGTTTTGTTGGGATTGTTTGTTGATTGGAGATTTAGATAGGTGGTATGGTGTTAGCGATTTTTTTAATGAGTTATGTAGGGGTAGTGGGTTTTTATGGGATGTGAAAAGTTATATATTTTTTTATTGTAGTGATATATGTTTTGGTATGATGATGAGTGGATTACATGAGTTTTGAAAGAGGTAAGAGAGATTATTTAATTATTTGTGTTGAGATACAGTGTTAAAATTAGGGATATTTTATTATGAAGTATAATTGAAGTATAGAATGAGAAAATGTTTTGAGTAGAGTTTGAAAGTTATTTTAAGAGTAATATGGGTGTTGAATTTGGAAGTCAGGTTTTAATGTAAGAGAACATAAGATATATAAGAATGTTTTTGAAATAAGGTCTTTATGGTTGAAAGATTTGAGAAGGATGTGAAGTTATTGAAAAAGGTAAAATAGGTGTAGGGGGGGAAATAGATGTGGGATAGGATAAGTGTGGAATTGATAAGTGGTGGGGGAGAGTTAATTGGAGTGACTAGGATTATGAGGGTTTTGTTAGGCGTATAATCCTAAAAGGTAGGGGTCAAAGGAAGTGATTGGGAGAAACTGTAAGATTGTGGGATTTTATGTAAGAGGATGAGTATAGAGGATTAGGGATGGTTTGGAAATGAGAGTTGTGTTTATGTTGGTTAATAAGGAACACACATATTCTATGTGGGGAGAATTGATATGAATGGAGATCCCCTTGGGAACTTGAATTGACCCAATGATATTATGGGTTAATGATTTAGGAACATTAAGGTAGTGGGGGAAGGAAATGATAATTAGGGGGGTATGTATTAGATGGAATGGGATTTATTAGATTTTGGGGGGGTATAGATGTGAATGTTTAATGTGGATGAAAGTGGAGGGGGATTTGGGAGTTGGGGCCGTAGGAGATTTCAGAGTCGAAGGGTGGATAAGTGATTGTGAAGCGGGCGTCTTATCGGGAAAGATCCCTCTTTAGGATGCCGAAATTGGGAGCTCCATACAGTATTTGGGGGTAGTGGGGATTTTTATAGTTTAATTCTTTGACTTGTTGTAATAAAACGAGGTTGATTGGTTCTTCTCTAATCGGCTTTTAGCATACTATGTAAGGAATCCTTTTACAAGGGGGGGTGCGGATATTAGGTGAAGGTTTCGCTATCGCGAGTTAGAAACGTTCATTGGAAGAAAAAAAGGGGGCTGAAAGTATAGAATTCGACCAAAAGTCTTTAGGTATAAGCTTTAACATCAGATTTGTATGTAGGGGAGAGAAAAGGGGGAGTTGTGTGTTAGATTAGACCTGAGTAAGAGACACTAGGAGGAAGAAGCGGGATAGGTTTCGAATGAGAGAATCCAAGGTATAAGGCCATCGCTAAGTTGGAGGAAGAGAGGATCGGGCATCCGAGGACATTGATCGCTGAGGGGTGGGGTAATCGCTTGTAAGGGGCAAATAAAAAACAGAGAAAATTGTTTTATGAGGGGGGGGAGAGGGGTTGCACTGAGATTCGCAATGATCGATCGTGGAAGCTTCCCTCAAAGTAGTCAATGTGGAGGCATCCGGGAGTTGTGCGCCCATGGGGAGTCTACTGCGATAGACTCTTACGCGTTGGGAAAAATTTGAAGGAGGCGGAGGACGGAGAAAGTATACAAGCGAGGTTTACGCAGGGGGGATCAGGAGTACTTCGCAGGGAGGACATTGAGGTACTACTCATGGGTGGGGAGATCGCCTAGGTCACATTGGAAGTTGCTCTAGAAGGGAAGAAGATTAGAGGGATGGAGTGATCGGCGAATCGCTGACTATATTCGCTACTCTCAACTATGGTTGTTTGAACGTTGATAAGGTTGACGGATTATAGGAGAAGGGAGAGTTGGCACTTTATCGTTGCTGAGATCTAGGACGCTGGCTTTTTGATAACCTCGCTTTTGAAGGGATGCCTTCTGGGACTGTTTATTAATCCTTAAATCGCTACGCTTTTTTCGAGACTCCTTTGGGGGGTGGGGATAAATGGTTATGGTCATACGTTTGAGTAATATACTCCTATGGGGGTGCGGGCGGAGTTTATGCTTATAGGGACGTCCACGCTTTATACATGCGGGAATATATCGGTGATTGGAGTCGTCTGTGACATGGACCTTCGAAGCTTTTTCGCTTTATTGCATTACATGGTGGTGGCGGTGGTGGGGTGAGGGTTCACTTTTACTTACGCTACAGGAGCTGAACAAAATAGGTTATTATTCAGTGAATATCTAGGTGAAAGAGGCACCCGGGAGTGAGGACAGAGAATAGTACCCAGGGGGGCATTTGTTCGATGGGAATTTCGCTAGTGGTGGGGGGGAAGAGGAGGACATGGGGGGAAGGGTCGCCCTTATGCTTTAGAAGAGACCAGTAGGGGACAGGTGAGTGGTGGGGGACAGTGCTTTAGTGGAATCGACGTCGTAGGCAAACGGGGAATGATGAGGGAAAGGTTTTTTCGGCGGGGGGTACTGAGGTTGTTTAAGGGAAATGACACGGAGCGCATAAACATATGAAGCTGAGGGGGGTCCTTGGGGATGGCAGAGGTATGGATCCCTCAGCGGATCCTCGCTCCTGGTAGGGGGCGACGCTCATTGGTGGCACAGGGGGGGGGGGGAGGGTAGGGAACTTTTCCCTAGGGGGGGGTGTTCGAAAACGAGGAAATTTCATTCTTATAGAGATATATAGACAGGGGTGGAGGGAGATTATAAGTTAGGAGTGAGGAAATATGGTGTATCCTCGGTGGTCAATGGGTAATGTTGTCATAAGCTTTATGGAAATTTTCTCAGGGGCGCACCATACTGTTGATCTTTTATATCCTTTTCTTAGGGACAATTTAATCGCTATTTTCGCTTGCTCTTTGGTTTACGAGTTTATCGCAAGTAGTCACTTGGCTGTTTGATTGGCAAGCTATGAGTGAACTGGGTGCATGGGCAACTATGAGGAGCTTGAAAATGGACAACATAGACTTAGCATGCAAAACCTGAGTAGTCGGGCTTTAGTGTATGTTTAATAATTTACGCTTGAAATAAGTAAGTATCTTTATGACAGACTCACATACCTCTTTCATGTTAATGGATCAGCTTTGATTACGCGCTAGCTTGTATACGTGGCCGCTGCTTAGGTATACTGTGAACGACTTCTGGTGGGAATTATGAGATTGGTCAACTTTTAGTTTTGATGACAATCGCTCGTGTTGCTGTCGCTGACGAGTTCCTAGCTTCTGCTGCGCTTTAATGGATAGAGGGCTCTGCTTGACCTTTATGATACAGCGGGGTTATCGCACAAGTAAGGGGGGGGGGGCGGATTATGCTATCTGCCTCCCGATTTGTATGACTGGTTAGGATGGGGGGGGGAATGTTGGTGGACCATGAGGGAGGTCTTACAATAAAAATTGGGTGGGGGAATTTGCTGCGTGGGCACACTGATTGTGATGGCGGGGGGGCATTTTAGACGGTAATCAGTGGCGTACACTTCGCTTTATTGCTGCGGGGGAGAATATGTGAGAGTGCTATTTTGGATGGGCGAATTAGGCGTACTGTATCAGTTGATAGGCGCTGGGGGGGAAGTGGCAGTACTTTGGGGATTTGTATCAATGGGGTCCTGATGTTGGACAATTGAACTGGATTGAGGATTATTTCAGTGAATGTTACCTCGCTTTTGGCACTGGGGTCCTGTGGACATGGCGGTTTTAAATGTAAAGTCGAAACAGCTATGACTGGCGGGGCTTAGACACAGGCATTAACGCTTTCTTTAGATGATAGCTGGCGGAAGGAGCTTTTGTGGCGGGGTAAGTGGCTTATGGTGGGTTCTGTGTAATCTCTATACGGAATGTTGACTGCAAATCTTGTTAGGGAGGGATTGGTACATCGTATTGAACATTGGCCTTTACGTTTGGTACGCCTAAATTCTGCCATTGATAGAGGAGGGGGGCTTGAAGGCGTGGGGGGCATTAATTTACATTGAAGGTAGACGCATGCTCTCTTATTGGTGCTCCGATCTTATATCGATTTATAAATGCAGCCTTTATCATACCCAGTAATGAGACCGCGGAGGGGTTATACGATGCAAGTTGATTGTATCTGCGTGAGGGAGAGTTGACTAATCGCAAGCTTTCGTTTGTAAGGTAGAAGTATTTAGCATTTTAGATGACGTAGGGGAGGTGGTGGGGTTAGCGGGGTAATGGGATTGGGCGGGTTTAATTTTAATGGGGTTGAAGAGGCATTATTGGCTATCAGGGGGGGTTACGTAGTTCCCTTTCGCTCGTAAATACCTTCTGCGTATTGCTTCTTAAAAAAAAAAAAGGTATTTGGCGTGGAGAATCGCTTGTAAGTCAAGGTGGTATTTAGTACTTTCAGGTATTTTGGGTAGTTAAGTCTGCAAACATGTGATTTTGGGGGAGGATGGGAGCTTTACTTAGTGTATAGATTGATGTTTTAGGACGGACGATGAACAAGGGTTGTTTGGATCGTCTGATGTCAAGGTATGTCGGTTTGATGACAGGAAAGGTGGGATTACATTTATCCCTTGCGGGAGTTCTCTGATGGAACTATTACGCCATACAATTTGTATGGTCATTTGAGGGGGGATGGGTGCACCGGAGCCCTTTTTTGGAGGACAGTGGTATACCTGTACGCTCTTTTATTAATTAGGGGGCTGTTGATTGGGCAGAGGACTTAGTCGGCGGATTTAGTCAAGTTTTCTAGCTGTGAGTTGTTCATAGTCTGGGGGGCTTTGGTGGAATTCTGATGCTTTGGTAACGAGAGAGTCGCTCGCGATGTCGGGAGATATAGTGTTCGATTCTTTAAGATTAGAATATTGGGGGGGGGGGAGATACTGATCTAAGAGATGGGAGTCTTGGGGCTTTTGAATGTTTAATCGGGAACCAGGGATTCGGCGCTTAAATGGGGGGGGGGGCGTGTTATACGCTCAGGGTTTCGAAGATAGAACCTTCTTAGGGGAGGGCCTGTTAAGGGATTGTTTGCTTGGGGTAAAGAACGCTTTCGCTCGGAAGTATTGGTGGTTTAGAATAGTATTGTGGGGAAGTGGGGCTTAGTGAGGGATGTATTAGGGTCCTGTGGTTATATAGGTGGGCCGGATGAGAGTTGGGGGTATGTGAGGTGTAAGTATGTACCTTTATGCGATGATTAAGGACTTGTGGGTTTAGTGGACACTGTTAATATACTGCTCCAGAGGATTACCGACTGAGTGTTTAGGTCGTATGGGGCAATTTACGTAGCTCTTCGGCCTCATTAGATGTTTTAGCTGGGTCTGAGATAGGGCTACAGTTTTTGTTAATAAAACGCTTGGGGGGGCTCGCTTGTTACTGGGGAAGATAGTTAATAGATACGCTAGATCTACATCGCAGTTCGAGTATCTCGCTTTACAATAGCTTTAGATGTAGACCAGTAATTGTGAGCTGTTTGGCGAGAGATGGTGGGGGGATGTGTCATCTGGGGAGGTGCTCAGCTGAAGTACCCTGTCTGGGAGTGAGGGCAATCGCTTCGCAACGCTCGTTATTGAATGCTCGACTTATGGGGGTTAGAACGGTTTATGACTGCGGAACGCGGTTGACAAGATTGATAAATCGGTTTGCGGGACCACTGGGAGGGGGGGGCGAACTGATCGCTTCGCAGGCTTCTGGCACTCGGGGGGTAAGAGGGTTGGCTACCGGCTCGCCATTAGTTGGGTGAGGTATGGTTGGGTGGTGCATTGTCTGATGAACTAGTCGCTTTAAAAGCGGTTTGATCCGCTGCCTGGGGTTAATCGGGGAGAGGGAGCGGCCTTTCGGGAAGGCCTCGATTGTGAGGAGAGGGAGGTGAAGCGGGGGCCAAGACCGTAACTAGCCGGGTCCACGGTTGGTTCCTTGCCTTTTTCTTAATACTGGCATCAGGGGGCAATATGGCTTTGGGATAAGTAGGTGAGATCGGGTCAGAAGGCAAACAGAGTTTCGCAGTAGATTATGAGACTCATGTACGGCCTAGCAATACGGTTAGGATTTAGATGGCGGCGCGGGGGGGTGTAGGACATGGCCATTTTTAAGATAAGCAAAACTTACTCGCTTATGGGGATCGATGCAGGCGTCGAGTTGATCTTTCAGGCGAATTCGCGCCGCCAGGCGGCGGCGCATGACTTTTTGTATATCGAGGGGGTCTGGTATTCTCGTGGCCGGGGCTTGGATGGAGGAGGAGTCTTGTTATATACGTTGTGGAGGATAGTTCCAATAATGGGGGCGTTTTGTATGTTGGTGTGTTAAGTGTGTTGATTATTTTACAAACAGGTTAATACGTACATTTACAGACAGTTATCCGTACATGGATTAAACGACAGGTCGACAATATTTAGTTTAAGCAAATATATTAGTTGGGGGGGGGGGGGGGGGGGGGTATGGTGGGTGTGGGGGTGTGAGTACAGGTAGGTGTGTTTGGTGCGTTTGGTTGTAAGGTAATCTTAATTGTGGTGTTGTAGTTGGCGGGGTCTACCGGCTCGTGGGGTGTGTTGTGGTGTGGATTTTTGGTTGTGCTTGTATTTTAGTTTTGGTTGTGTGGGGGGTGGTGCAGGTGGGACTGTGGGCCGGGTATTTTTCGATTGTTGTATTCAATACAATATTTATATATGTGAGTGAAGGGTTAGCCTAGGCCTGCGACTTTACTGGGACCAGCATCGAGAGGTGGGAATTTGAAGTGTCGATTTCCGCAGGGGCGCATGATTATTAGTTATATAGCGATATATATTAGCCCGGAGTGACTTCCTCTGACGATCAGACGGGCATGACTTAGATTATAATAGCAATTGAAAATTTGTTCGAGTAAGGCCGGCAGCGTGTTGCCCCGTATATAAACAAAATTACCGTAGACAATCTGTATATATACAAATCCAACTTAAAAATCGATAATGACGATTATATAAAAATATTCCATAATGGGGGTTAAGATAGGGTTTACTAAGGGGTTTTTTGAAGAGAAGTGGAGGCCCTTTCCTTGGGCTGGCGAGGGTGACGACGCATGGGTTGTGGTACATTAGTTGGAATGGGGCTGGCGGGATGGTTTAGGGGTGTTTGTGTGTGTGTTGTGACCTCAGCAGTGTGTGTTGGATGTTGTTGGGAGTGAAGTGTTAGAGCCCTTGTCTATACTAGGAAACATTGAGAGGTGGCTAAGAACTCTATCATGAAGAGGTGGGAGTGAAGTGTTTAGAGCGGGTGTGTGGTGTGGGTGGTATTGCTTTTGGTTTGCTTGTTTGTTTTGTGTGTTGTTATATTGGAACTGGAAAATTGGTGTTGGTCAAGGTGTGGACTGTTTGTACAATATATAAATATATAGGTCAGAAACAGTGGACATAAAAAAAATCGTTAAAAAACCTGCAATATTTAGTATTAACGAGGAAAATTTTTTTAAAAAATCGAGTAATGTAGGATTAGGTTATAAGGGGGTTTTTGAAATAATAAGCTGGAGCCTTTTTTCGCTGGCGTGGCTCGACGATGCAAGTTGCAGCGGGCTGTAGCTGGCGGTTGATAGGTTAGCGGGGGAATTTTTGTGTGATTGTGTTGTGATGGTGTGTTGATGTGCATGTTTTTTATCCATATATACATTGCAATATCCCTAAAAAAATATGACGGAAAATATCAAACACAAATCAATTTATAAATGGTTGGTTGCCGGTAGGTTATTAAGGGGGCTTGTTTTGAAGCGAGTGGTAGTATTTATTGTGCAGGCGTGGGTGACGACGAATGGGTGTGTACATTTTGGGGTGTAGCAGGCGAGTGATCCAGCAAATGGAGAGGGTAGGAGTGAAGTGTTAGAGAGCGTCACTATACTAGGACCAGCAATCGGAGGTGGGAGTGAAGTGTTAGAGACTTGACTAGGTCCCAACGTCAAAGGGGTGAGTGAAGTTGTTAGAGACTATAACCATGTCTAGCATCTAGAAGTGGTAGTGAAGTGTTGGAGTCCTGCCTATACTAGGTTTAACATCTAGAGGTGCGATTGAAGTGTTAGAGTTCTAGAGGTGGGAGTGAAAGAGACGTGTCACTATACTAGGACCAGCATCTAGAGGTGGGAGTGAAGTTTTAGACACTTGACTATACTAGGTCTAGTATGAAATGGCGGAAACATTAAAAACGATAATGGCGGGTTAGTAGGTTACTAATGGTATTTTTTAAGGGAGAGGGTATTGACTTTTTTTGCTATCGGGGTGACGACTCTTGGTTGTGTTGGGTGTGTGTGTGTGCCTGCGTGCGCGCGTGTATGTGTGGTATTGATTTTGGTTTGTCTGGTGGTTTGTGTGCAGGTATTGGTGTGAATTACAACTAATTGGTGTTAGCTTTCTTGGTTTGATAGTCCTTTTCAAAGTGTAAAAGCACTATTGGTTATCTGTAGGTTTTAAATAGTGTTGTTAAGCCATTATTTCTATAATATTTAGGGGCCAGCTCGACGCTGTATAAACGCTAGATGTACATTTATCAGATCATCAAAGACGGGTGTGCATGCGCTCATAACATCACAATCAAAATAAAAAACTTTACAGGAGTGCTTAGATGATGATTTTTCACTGTAACTTTAAAGAGGTCACACCGCAGACTTGTGTAGATTGACCAATTATTGTGGAGGTTGGTCTTCAAATATGCACCAATTTTCCACGTCTATTTCGTACAATTCATTTCAAGGGTTTTTATCGACTGGGTTAAATATTACGACCAGTGGTTAATGGGCAGTTAGGGTGACCGTGGAACAGACATCCATGGAACTGGTAGACGGTGCCGAGAGTCTTTGTCCCAACCATCTACCCTGTGGGGCAACCCAAAGCCATTTTCACGTGCCGTTGAAACTGGGTTATTAAAGACACTTTTCACATTTCCATTTCATACTTTTGGTATCAGTTGTCATACTTTTCCCCTTCATAATTTTTGTATCGGTTTTCATTTTTCACATTTCATACTTTTTGCAACATCAACATTCAACTTTTCCAGTTCATTAATTTTTTGTATCGGTTTTTATATTTCCATTTAATAATTATTGAAGCACAACCTTCACCCCCACCCAGGTTTCGTAACTTTTGATATCAGTTTCTCAAGGGCTGTGGGTTTCCAATTCAGTAATTTTTGTATCGGTTTTTCATATTTCCATTTCATACTTTTTACAACACAATACTTCAACACCTCCATTTCTTAATTTTGGTATCACAGTTATCATATTTCCATTTCATAATTTTTGCAGCACAAACTTCACATTTCCATTTCAGTCTACATTTGGTATCAGTGTTTTCAAATTTCCAGTTCATTATCATTTTTATATCGGTAGGTTATCAAATTGTGCCCATTAGGTCTCATTTCGTGTACCCTGGGCTTGCAAACACAACGCTCACTTTCTTGTAGGTTTCCTACTTTTGGTATCAGTTTTTCAGGTATTTCTAAACCCCACTTACATCACAAGGATTTTCACACTCCCATATCTTAATTCTGTCACCTGTTTCCACCATTTCCCCTTCAACTTTCAACATCTAATTTTCAATATAGGCTATATCTATACTTCTGTCCGCGTAGTGCGTGTGTGAAATTATGGGTTATGCGCATGGGGTCGCTTCGTGACATGGGGGAGAGAATAACATGGGGGAGGGTTTTATTAAATTACACTTCACATGCAGTTATTTTCTTCGTACCAACGTGAGAGTCCCCTATTGGAGTCGATTTTTCAGGTGTATCGCGGAACCGGGTGCGGGCGCCATTGCTAAAACTTGAGGGAGGTTATCCGCCGCAATTCACACTTTCTTATATAACATGACTGGGGGTAACATCACGAACAAACCAATGGTTCTAAAAAGTTGTGGTGTAATTCTTATTCATTTTTTTAGTCAACAGCGCGTGGGGAGTAACGTGTGGGAGGGGACATGTGGATGTGTTGTAGTTTTGTTACAAACAACAAGTAACACAAATACAGAGATGATAAAAAGCAACAGCTTTACGTTTTTTTTGGTGGTGAGCTTGACTATCTGCGGTCAGCTTTCAACGGTTGATTTTTCTATTTTCAGAAGGATGGTCTGGGGGTCTCAGGACGGTTTTTTTGATGGTCCACTGGTTAAAACGTGAGGTGATAGGCCAAGGTGCTCGTGAAGTGATATAAATGTACCCGTAGCCCAGGTGATAGAAATATGCCTGTGGGATTATAGAAAAGTGCCCGGGACGTGATAGAAATGTGCTCGAGAGGTGGGGGAAAAGTGCCCATGGGGGGATAGAAATGTACCCATTAGTGATATAAATGTGCCTGTGAGGTGATCGAAATGTACCCGTGACGTGATAGAAATATGCTCGTGAGGTGATAGAAATGTGCCCGTGAGGTGATAGAAATGTGACCACCGGTTTTGGTAGGAAACTTTAGATATGACTCACCAAAGTATTTTCTCACGTGTAACAAAAGCTGGCCTCGGTAAAAACTTACAGTTGCGGTCTTCAGCCCGCTCTCCAATGGTTTAAGCATTTCATCACTTCTTGTCACGTACACCCAGTTGGTGGGAACAATGGAAACCACCTTCAACGAGGTATGAGCGCTAGTGTCTGTCGTTATCACACCACCTCTTCAGTAAAGTATGACCATGAGTGTCTGGGTGTGTGTGTGTGAGCGCTCGCGTGCGTGGTTATGCGTCTGTGAGAGTGTGTGTGTGTGCGTGCGTGCGTGTGTGTGTGTGTGTGGTTTGTGTTGCAGTGTGTTGTATTGTATTGTGTTTTGTGTTGTTTATTTATACAACAGTTATACGTACATTTTACAATATATATTTTACAAACAGTTATAACATCTAGAGGTGGGAGTGAAGTGTTAGAGACATGAACAGGTCCAACATCGAGAGGTGGGAGTGAAGTGCTAGAGACGTCACTATACTAGGGCCACCAACTAGAGGTGGAAGGGCGTGTTAGAAACTATACTAGGTCTAGCATCGAGAGGTGGGAGTGAAGTGTTAGAGACATGACCAGAGCCAGCAGCGAGAAGTAGGAGTGAAGTGTTAGAGACTTGATTAGGTCTAGCATCGAGTAATAAAATCTACTCACCCCAATGTCCATCTAGTGTTATGTAAATGACCCGTACCAGTCGAGGTTTCTAACATAAAAAATAATATCAAAGGCCAGGTTGGACAAGGCCAAATAGACAGTTTTATTGAACACAACCGTAGAGATATATGTCACAGGCAGACTAGTTTATGGTGCCAACTAGATGCTCCTTAGTGTTACAGATTGCAATCGGGACAATGTCGAGGCCAGTTTCAACCATTTTAAGAAAACCCAACACGCACGTGCTTTTTACCACTCGTTGTTAAACTCGATCGATGATCTGCGCTCGCGAGGAAAACATTATCAAATGTAATCGAGGAATGAGTCATACTGTTTGTAGTCGGTTAGGGTGGGTGCCGTCAGCGCTAAATTTAGACTATCGGAAACAAGTTTATCTGCTAGTCGCCAAACATCTCTGCAAAGGCGACCATCTTTCATGCGACTAATGTGACCAAGCCAGCGTAGGCTTTCCTGTCTCAGCCGGGTATACAGACTTTGAAGGCCAGCGCGTGAAAACACCTCGACATTTGACACTTTATCTTTCGACGAAAGTCCGAGGAGGTGGCGCAGACACGGTAGATGGAAGGTATTGAGCCTTCTTTCTTGCTTAGCGTATATTGTTCAGGTCTCACTGCCATATAGAAGTAAGCTGATGATACAGGCGTTATATATTGCAGCTTTGGTCATCGTTGCGAGTTTGGAGTTTCCCCATAAGCGTAATGTGAGGTAGGCAAAGGTAGATGCAGCTTTGTTAATGAGACTAGCAATTTCTGTTGTCAGAGAGAGTTTGTCATTGATGATATACACAAGGTATGTGTAATGCACATGGTGTTAAGTCAGCCGCCGCGATGCTGTAATCAGCATCGTGGCGGCCTCCTTAACCGTCCCAGATGCTGCCCATTAAAATGGGTCTGGCTGACTTTGTGTGCGGTGCATTACACATACCTTGTGTATATCATCAATGACAAACTCTCTCTGACAACAGAAATTGCTAGTCTCATTAACAAAGCTGCATCTACCTTTGCCTACCTCACATTACGCTTATGGGGAAACTCCAAACTCGCAACGATGACCAAAGCTGCAATATATAACGCCTGTATCATCAGCTTACTTCTATATGGCAGTGAGACCTGAACAATATATGCTAAGCAAGAAAGAAGGCTCAATACCTTCCATCTACCGTGTCTGCGCCACCTCCTCGGGCTTTCGTCGAAAGATAAAGTGCCAAATGTCGAGGTGTTTTCACGTGCTGGCCTTCAAAGTCTGTATACCCGGCTGAGACAGGAAAGCCTACGCTGGCTTGGTCATATTAGTCGCATGAAAGATGGTCGCCTTTGCAGAGATGTTTGGCGACTAGCAGATAAACTTGTTTCCGATAGTCTATATTTAGCGCTGACGTCACCCACCCTAACCGACTACAAACAGTATGACTCATTCATCGATTACATTTGATAATGTTTTCCTCGCGAGCGCAGACCATCGATCGAGTTTAACAACGAGTGGTAAAAAGCACGTGCGTGTTGGGTTTTCTTAAAATGGTTGAAACTGGCCTCGACATTGTCCCGATTGCAACCTGTAACACTAAGGAGTATCTAGTTGGCGCCATAATCTAGTCTGCCTGTGACATATATCTCTACAGTTGTGTTCAATAAAACTGTCTATTTGGCCGTGTCCAACCTGGCCTTTGATATTATTTTTTATGTTGGAAACCTCGACTGTGTACGGGTCATTTACATAACACTAGATGGACATTGGGGTGAGTAGATTTTATTACTCGATGTTAGACCTAGTCAAGTCTCTAACACTTCACTCCCACTTCTCGCTGCTGGCTCTGGTCATGTCTCTAACACTTCACTCCCACCTCTCAATGCTAGACCTAGTATAGTTTCTAACACGCCCTTCCACCTCTAGTTGCTGGCCCTACTATAGTGATGTCTCTAACACTTCACTCCCTCCTCTCGATGCTGGACCTGTTCATGTCTCTAACACTTCACTCCCACCTCTAGATGTTATAATTGTTTGTAAAATATATATTGTAATATGTACGTATAACTGTTGTATAAATAAACAACACATAACACAATACAATACAACACACCGCAACACAACCCACATACACACACACACACGCACACAGGCACACACACAATCACAGACCCACAACCACGCACGCGAGCGCTCACACACACACACCCACACACCCAGACACTCATGGTCATACTTTACTGAAGAGGTGGTGTGATAACGACAGACACTAGCGCTCATACCTCGTTGAAGGTGGTTTCCATTGTTCCCACCAACTGGGTGTACGTGACAAGAAGTGATGAAATGCTTAAACCGTTGGAGAGCGGGCTGAAGACCGCAACTGTAAGTTTTTACCGAGGCCAGCTTTTGTTACACGTGCGAAAATACTTTGGTGAGTCATATCTAAAGTTTCCTACCAAAACCGGTGGTCACATTTCTATCACCTCACGGGCACATTTCTATCACCCCACAGGTACATTTCTATCTCCTCACGGGTATATTTCGATCACCTCACGGGTGCCTTTCTATCACCTCATGAGTACATTTCTATCACCTCATTGGCACATTTCTATCACCTCACGAGCACATTTCTATCACGTCACGGGCACATTTCTATCATCTCACATACATATTTCTATCACCTCATGGGTACATTTCTATCACCTGACGGGTGTATTTCTATCATCTCACTTTATAACCAGTGGACCATCAAAAAACCGTCTGAGATCTAGATCATCCTTCTGAAAAAAAAAAATCAACCGTTGAAAGCAGACCACGTCAAACTCACCACCAAAAACGTATGTTGCTTTTTATATCTCTGTATTTGTGTTACTTGTTGTTTGTAACAAGACTACAACACAGCCACATGTCTCTAACACGTTACTCCCCACCCTTTGTTGACTAAAAAAAAATGAATAAGAATTACACACCCTTTTTTAGAAAACCATTGGTTCTCGTGATGTTACAACCAGACATTTATATAAGAAAGTGTGAATGTGGCGCGTAACGTTTTTAGCATGGCGCAGTGGTTCTCGCGATGTTGAAAATAGGGGATCTCACGTTGGTGAATAAAATAATTGCATGTGAGTGTAAATTTAATAAAAACAGACAATGTTATTCTCTTTTTTTGTCACGAAGCGACCCGCACGCTCATAACCCATAATTTCACACACGCCCCACTACGCGGCAGAAGTATGATATGCCTATATGAAAATTATGATGTTGCAAAAGTATGAAGTGGAAAATAAGAAAACAGTGGTGCCAAAATTAAGATATGGGAGTGTGAATGTTGTGCTGTAAAAATTATGAAATAATGAAAACTGATTACAAAAGTAAGAAAATGGAAGTGTTAATGTTGTGTTGTAAAAAAGTATGAAATGGAAATATGAAAACCGATACAAAAATTATGAAGTGGAAATTTGAAAACTGATATAAAAAAAATGAAATGGAAATGTGAAGGTTGTGCTGCAATAATTATGAAATGGAAATATGTAAAAACCGATACTAAAAATTATGAAGTGGAAATTTGAATGTTGTGTTGCAAAAAGTATGAAATGGAAAAATATGAAAAACCGATACCAAAAATTATGAAGGGGAAATATGACCACTGATACCAAAAAGTATGAAATGGAAATGTGAATGTGTCTTTAAAAACCCAGTTCAACGGCCGTGAAATGGGCTTTGGGTTGCATTAGAGGTAGATGGTTGGGGACAAAGACTCTCGCCCCCCCGTCTACCAGTTCCATGGTTGTCTGTTCCACGGTCACCCTAACTGCCCACAAACCACTGGTCGTGATATTAACCCAGTCGATAAAAAACTTTTGACTGAATTGTACGAATAGACGTGGGAAATTGGTGCATATTTGAAGACCAACCTCCACAATAATTGGTCAATCTACACAAGTCTGCGGTTTGACCTCTTTAAAAGTGACAGTGAAAAATCATCATCTAAGCACACCTGTAAAGTTTTTTATTTTGACGTGTGAAGTTATGCGCTCATGCGCACCCGTCTTTGGTGATCTGATAAATATACTTATAGCGTTTATACAGCGTCGAGCTGGCCCCTAAATATTATAGAAATAATGGCTTAACTACACTATTTAAAACACTACAGGTAACCAATAGTGCTTTTACACTTTGAAAAGGACTATCAAACCAAGAAAGCTAACAATAATTAGTTGTAATTCACACCAATACCTGCACACAAACCACCAGACAAACCAAAATCAATACCACACTTTCACGCGCACACGCGGGCACACACACACACACACCCAACACAACCAAGAGTCGTCACCCCGCAAGCAAAAAAGTCAATACCTTCTCCCTTAAAAAATACCCTTAGTAACCTACTAATCCGCCATTGTCGATTTTAATGTTTTCGCCATTTCATACTAGACCTAGTATAGTCGTGGCTAACACTTCACTCTCACCTCTAGATGCTGGTCCTAGTATAGTGACACGTTTCTTTTACTCCCACCTCTAGAACTCTAACACTCCAATCGCACCTCTAGATGTTAAACCTAGTGTAGATAGGTCTCTAACACTTCACTACCACTTCTAGATGCAAGACATGGTATAGTATCTTACACTTCACTCACACCTCTTGACGTTGGTCCTTGTCAAGTCTCTAACACTTCACTCCTACCTCTCAATGCTGGCCCACTCGCCTGCTACACCCCAAAATGTACACACCCATGCGTCGTCACCCGCGCCAGCACAAAAAGACTCATCTCGCTTCAAAAACCCCCTTAGTAACCTACTAACCAACCATTATCGATTTTTTTTACATTTTCCGTCATATATTTTTTATATATTGTATGTATATATGTATAAACAAACACACCAACACACAAAAAAAACACACAAAAATCCCCCCTAACCAACGACCGCCAGCTACCCCCAACATGCACCCCCCCCGCCCCCCGCCAGCCGCAAAAAGGCTCCACTTGCTTCAAAAACCCCCTTAGTAAACCTAATCCAACATTATCGATTTTTAAAATATTTTCCCTCTTTAACTCAATATTGCAGGTTTTTAACGATTTTTTAATGTCCATTGGTCTACCTATATATTTTAATCTCTTGTACAAACACACATACCAACACACTACCAGTCCAGTATAACAACACACAACAAACAAGCAAACCAAAAGCAATACCACCCACAACCACACCGCTCTAACAACTTCACTCCCACCTCTTCATGATAGTTCTAGCCACCTCTCAATGCTGTTCCTAGTATAGACCCAAGGCTCTAACACTTCACTCCCAAACACCAACACACTGCTGAGTCACACACACACAAAACCCCTAACCCACCCCGCCCTACTACACCCCAAAATGTACACACCCATGCGTCGTCACCCTCGCCAGCCCAAAAAAGGCTCCACTCGCTTCAAAAACCCCCTTAGTAACCTACTAACCAAACCCACTATTGATTTTTTATATTATCGTCATTATCGATTTTTTAATATTTTAAATATTTTTTATATATATATTGTCTAAGTATTTTGTATAAACAACACGCCCGCCATTATCGAAAAAATTTATTGCTATATAACAAGTCATGCGTCTGATCGTCAGATGAAGTCACCCCGGCTAAATATATATCGCTATAAAAAAAATCATTGCGCCTTCTGCGGAAAACCCCGACACTTCACCACACCACTCTCGATGCTGGTCCCATAAAGTCAGGCCTCTAACACTTCACTCCCATATATAAATATTGTATAAACAACAATTAAAATACCGGCACACAAGACCACCTACACCACACCACACAACAATTAAAATACAAGCAAACAAAAATCCACACCCCAACACACCCCACGAGCCGGTAGCCCCGCCAACTACAACACACAATTAAGATACCTACAACCAAACGCACCAACACACTACCAGTACACACCAACACACCCACCTTACTTGAACTAATATATTGCTATAACTAAATATTGTCTACCTGTCTTTAATATGTACGTATAACTGTCTGTAATATGTACGTATAACTGTTTGTAAAATAATCAACACACATAACACAATAACAACACGCCCACCATTATTGAACTTATATATTACTATATAACAAGACCTCTCCTCCTCCACGCCGCGCCACCACATTTTCATTAAATAAAAAGTCATGCGCCGCCGCCTGGTGGCGCTACGCCTGCGCAATCGACGCCTGCATCGATCGGAGTATTTTACTATATAAAAGGCATGTCGCACAGCCAGCGCGCCGCCAGAAATCCTAACCGTAGCGTACATGACATACTACTCCGGTCCCAAAAAATGCCGTGCAGAAGTCGGATGTGTCGACCGAAAGGTGCAGATATCACAGCTTAGGCATAAACAGACACAACACAACCACCGTCCTTTTCAGGACGAACGAGGAAGAAGAAGAATATATATATATTATATATATATATATATATATATATATATATATATATATATATAATATATATATAATATATAATATATATATATATATATATATATATATATATATATATATATATATATATATATCTGTTCCCTTTCAGTCATTACTGACCATAGGAGCGTTCCCCCGAAATAACTTTCGATGGCACGATGTTGGGCTATCATATATCAACCTGTTGCCCACGCAGCAAGACCCGGCCTTACTATGTCTGTCTTTTATAAACATACTGACGCTCATGGTTTTCCTCTTTACACCTCTTCTCGCCCTCTCAGCTGTAAAAATTCCATTCCCTTTTCTCAACTTCTACGCTTATGTCGGATATGTCACTATTAAGATGATTTCCGTGAACGAGTTCAAGAAATGCTCGAGTTTTTTCGCCTACATCACTATCCTGAAAGAGTATTATCTGATGCTCTTAATCGCATTAGTCACGTTACTCGTCAGGTGGCACTTACTGCAAAACTTACTACTACATCTGACAGACTTAAAATTGTCTTACCTTTCACCCCCACTGTTTGGCGGTGAAATAAAAAATTGTTTCGTCATCTGCCTATTCTCCACGCTGATCCTGATACCAGAGAGTTGTTTCGTGAGGCTCCTTTGGGATCGTAGCTATAAGCATTTTAGAGATATTCTTGTACACAGTCGCTTGAGACAAACCAGTCCTTCTCACTTTGGTACTAAACCGTGCCACCGCCGCATATGTAAGACCTGTCCTTTTGTACTCCAAACACAGTCAGTTTCTTTTCCAAACGGTAAATTTGTCATCAGAGTGTCTTTCACGTGCGAATCCAGAAACCTGATTTATGCTATCATCTGCAAAAGGTGTGGCATTACCTATATTGGTGAAACTGGCAGACGTTTGGCAGACAGGTTACGTGGGCACTTAAATAACATATATCATGGCAAACTTTTATCGGTTGCCCTTCATTTCAATAGGCCTGACCATTCAGGTAATTCTGATATTCATGTCACTGCCCTCCTTTCATGTGTCGGTGATGACCGAACTTGCTTTTTGTTGGAGAATCGTCTCATTTTTCAAATGGGCGTTTTATCTCCTGAGGACCTTAATGTCTAGCATCATTTTGCATAAATTCTGGTGGCTTCTCTCTCTGTTTCATACTTCTTTATTTCTTCTGTTGCTGCTTTTCTGATCTATCTTTGTTTTTGCTTTGGTTCGTTTAGTATCCTTTTGTATATTTTTAGCCGTCACTAGCTCATAGTCACTTCCAAGTGACGCTTATTTTCACAGCCATCTTAAGTGTTTCATTCCTGGATCCAACTAAGTGACTTTTTACTTGTTTTAATAGTGTTGTTCATTTCTGTGTTCGTTTCGTTGATTATTTACTTTCTTGTTTCGACATGTCTTTCTGGTTTTACGATTTTCTTGCATTATTATTGTTCTGGTTTCGCTCAGCACCGTTGTTTCATCTGCTTGTATCGCTCATTTAGTGTGTTCCTCATCATCATATATTTTTATAGTACCTAAATGTAATTCTTGTCCTTGTCACCTGTTTGTAACTGTGGCTGACGAAAGGTAAAACCAGAAACGTCCCTTGTTTCCTGTGTACCGTTAACTTGTAAAACTGATTTCATACCATTTTATTTTTTAAATTTGTATATTTGTTTTTACCAGTTTTACAGTAGCCTCCTCATTCACTGTCATATACTATTTCCTGATGTGCAGACACTGGCTTATTTCCACATGGTATTAAGCTATCAAATGAATGTTTAATATCGCCCAAGTTGCCGAAGCCCATGCTGGACAATGCTATCTATACTTCATCAAAGCGTAAGGTTGGGAAATATCTAAGTGACACTTAATTGCAAGAGGTAATGAATTAAATAAAATGCGTGATTGGGAACGATCATGTTAAAAAAAAAAATATATATATAAATTAAAAAACAATATGGTATGAAATCAGTTTTACAAGTAAACGGTACACATGAAACAAGGGACGTTTCGGGTTTTACTCTTCGTCAGCTACAGTTACGAACAAGCGACAAGGACAAGAACTACATATAGGTACTATAAAAATCTATGATGATGAGGAAAACGCCAAATGAGCGATACAAGCAGATGAAACAACAGTGAAGAGCGAAACGATAACAGTAATAATGCAAGAAAATCGTAAAACCAGAAAGACATGTCGAAACAAGAAAGTAAATAATCAACGAAACGAAGACAGAAATGAACAACACTATTAAAACAAGTAAGAAATCAATTAGCTGGATCAAAGAAAGACACATTCAAGATTGCTGAGTGTTAAGGTGGTTTTAGGGCGGTAGTAACGTGAACGTTGAATCTTGGGAGTACTATTGAAGACCAGTAGTAGTGTACGAGCCGTCTATCACACTCTCTATAATTACACAGGTATGAATTCATAGAGTTCTGGAACAGCTCTGACGTTTACAGGACTTTATTACACCACAAGCGGCAGGTATGCCCTCATTAATATCAACAGTCATTGAACAGGTCATGATATATTAATACAGCCATCATCCAGCTATGCATGAATCTAGTAAAGCTGATCTCGTACAATGTTCTCAATCATCAGCTTCAGGGAAGATATATCCCCTATGTGAGTTTAACAAAACTCTACTCTGACATCAGTAAGTCAGATATCAGATGTCTCCAACCGGCCGTACAAAAATGGCGGACTCACAGTTCAAATGGCCTCCGGGTGATTCTTCATCAAACAAGGAGAATCCCACCTTGTATAATTAGTATCGCCGCCATGCGGGATACAGAACAATATATATATACTTCGGGCATGCACCAGCCTAGTGCATAATCAGAATACATAGTGAGCTTCCTTTCAAGGATACGTAGGTGGTACGTTTTCCCGCTCAGGGAAAGAATCATAAACTATCGATAATACGAGTCATGAAGATTCTATCAATAAGGGAAACAGATCAAAGAGTCAATTACCTTCTGTCCCTTCAGAATAAATACAACCACACTCACATCGCCTCCAAGGCGCTAAGAATACACATTAAATAATATACGATATCTTGTCGAACCACAGAGGACTTATCAAGAGACATCTTGACTCTCTTAAACACAGCCCGATACTCTAGTCGGTAATGGCTTCTTCAAAATCGCGCCACAAGTCACACATGCGCACTGAGACGCAAGACCTTTTGAGCATCGCTCAAAGTAGACGGTTTGAAACCATATCAGCAAAACTGACATCGGTTTTCAAAACAGACCACAGGCATAACAGACAAGTGAGAGCACTACCCTGTCAACAATCAGCCCAACAAAAACCCGGATTAATGCCCTTAGACTAGGAAATACAAAATAATGTCCCCAGCTTTTAATCGGGCACTTTTACATGGAGAGGCTCAGCAAACTGACCGCTACAGTTTACCGCCCCCTCCGGAGAAAATAAAAATAAATGAAACATTAAAAAAAAAAATACAAGCTCGTAACGCACAAATAATGCGTAGGTGAGAAGTATTGCAATTAAATATAATGCCTAATATGAGGACAACTTCAAGTCAAGTGAGAATATATCTCACTACATTAGAGAATTATTACTCTAAGTATACACATATCCAGGGAGGAGGTATCAACGTACATATAGTGTTGGCAAAGTTGCAATGTGATCAACCTGTATATTTATAACATATTATTACGTTAAGTACCTTATTCCCCCATTTATCAATGGACAAATCATCAAAACCCAGTGATACAATCACTTTAACCCAAAAAAGGTACATTACTAACATGTAATATATAATTTAATACAATGTTATCTAACATGAATCATATAATACAAAAAATGCTGTCGCTGAACAAATCCTAAGTAAGCGCACTCCAGTGCCATGGTAAGAATAGACCTTGTACTACATCAAGGATGACAACACGGAGAGATTCGTCGCACACCAGAAATTATTCTGCTGAGAAAATACAAACAGTTCCATATGATAACTGTAAGATTTTTAATATACATTAATCAAACATACAAATCATACTATAACTGTGGCTGTGGGAACTTTTGTTCCTTGTATTGCGATAACTAACCCTTCCTGTTATACTAAAGAAGGTAACGGAGGGTTAAATCACATAATTTACAACATGCAGGTGAACTCAAATGTGTTAACATATATTGTTATAGTAAAGAATTGTCATAAGTCTAGACGTGAATAAGGAATCTCTAGGTCAGAAGAGTTAAGTGGAGTCATGTGGGCATCTAGACAGTATATCCGCCATGACATTATCCGAACCACGGATAGCTCGTACCGTGAAAAGAAAAGGTTGAAGAGCAATGGCATATCGAGACGATCTCGAGCTCTTCAAGTTTTTACTTTGAATAGCTGTAAGAGCTTTTTGGTCGGTTTCCACAATGAAATGCGCGCCCAGAAGGAATCTTTGTAACTTGAGAATTGACCAAACCATAGCCAACAATTCACGGTCTAAAACCGAGTAATTCCTTTCTGCCGCATTTAGCTTCCTAGAAATATACATCACAGGATGCAGAGTATCTGAATACTGCATTAGTGCTGCCCCAATCCCAGTGGATGAAGCGTCACTTCGAAGAACAAAAGTCTTATCAATGGTAGGTAACCTTAAGATAGGTGGAGATGAAAATAAAGTTTTAATCTGGTCCAATGATGATTGGCATTCTTGAGATCAGCGGATCAGATTAGGCGATCCTTTTTTCAATAAGGTTGAAAGAGGTGCCATAATGGATGATAGATTCGGAATGAATCGTCCATAAAATTGTATCAAACCTAAGAGACTACGTACTTGTTTTTTCGTCTTAGGGACAGAAATGTTTAGTATCTTTGAAATATTGTGGTCCTCTGTCTTTAAGAGACCATGACCAACACGGTGACCCAGGAAAGAAATTTCACTAAATCCTATAAAGGCTTTAGAGGGTTTTGCAGTTAAATTATACTCACGAAGAGTAGACAGCAATTCGTATAAACCCAAATAGTGATCTTCCCAGGAATCACTGAAGAGACAGATATCGTCTAAGTGTGCTATGACATCTGTACGATATGAGATAATTCGACGCATCATGCGTACGAATGTAGCAGGGGCGTTCATAAGGCCGAAAGGCATGAAATTCCATTGGAATAGACCCCTAGGTGTAGAAAAAGCCGTAAGAGGTTTGGCGCGTTCAGTTAAAGGAACTTGCCAATAACCTTTCGACAAATCGAGTTTGGTAAAGAATCTAGAATTAGATAGTTTGTTTAGTAGCTCTTCTAATGAAGGCATAGGTTCAGCATCGAACTTCGTAACTTGGTTCAATTTGCGATAATCAACGCAAATGCGAATGTTATTGTCTTTCTTTCGAACAATAACCATGGACGAAGAGTATGCTGAAGTGGATGGTTCAATTATTTTCAATTATATCATTTCATCCAATTCTTTTTCGACTTGTGACTGAAAATGGATAGGTATCGGATAAGGTCTGACTCTGATAGGATTATGGTCAGTAAGTATTATGTCATGTTCGATGACATGTGTGTGTCCAGGAATGTCGGTAAGGACATCCTGAAATGTTTGTAACATCGAAGAGACTTGTCGGTGTTCCTCAGCGGAAAGATTAGAAGAAACAGTAACGTTTTTCCAAGATTCCGCAGAATGAAGTGGGATTACAGGAAGAGGAAGACTGACATCTGAGAACGTAGTTTTCTCATCCTATATAACCGACAGGGATAAGTAATGACCATGAGGTACAGGAGAATCGTCCGTCGCCTGGAAAATAGGCTGCAAATAGTCCGGTCGTTCATGAAATTCCGCGAGCATATTTATATGGAAAGTTTTATGCTTCCCATCAATATCGACAACATAGTCGACATCGGAAATTCTTGAGACTATCGCATACGGACCTTTCCATGCAATAAGAAGTCTGTTCTCCCTAGAAGGAAGTAGAACGAATGCTTTGTCACCCGGACAAAGTTGTCGTAGACATCTATTCTTATTTGCAAATTGCCTTGCCTTTTCCTTAGCAAATTCGGAAGAAGAAGTTGCTAGTTTGCATGCCTGGATGATCTTTTGCCTCAGAGCAATGACATACTCATATGAAGATTGTGTGTCATCGCTAATATTATCGGCAGTGATAAGATCGTGGAGCAAAGACATAGGGCAGCGCGGTTTGCGCGCCAAAGACAAGTTCAAACGGAGAAATCGCTGTGTGTTCATTGGCAACCTCTCTATAAGCGAAGAGAGCCGCGGGTAAGACCCTGTCCCAATCCTGAGGATGATCCTCAGTTATCTTCCCAAGTAAAGTCTTGAGTGTTCTATTCAAACGCTCAACTAACCCGTTTGACATTGGGTGATAAATACTGCTGAGAGACCTTTTAATTTGTAGAGTAGACATTACCTGTGACATAGTGTCAGATATAAGTTGCGTGCCATGGTCTGACAATATTTCTCTTGGGAAACCCAAACGAGAAAATATCAACCAAAGAGCGTCTGCGATATCGGCAGTAGAGATGCTCTTAAGAGGTATAGCCTCTGGCCAACGTGTGCACATGTCGACACATGTAAGGATAAACTGATGTCCTCTGGCCGACTTGATCCTAAAAGGGCCGATAATATCTATTGCCATTTTCTGAAACGGCCGAATAGGAATGTCAGCAGCCTGGATAGGCGCTGCATGTCGTGGTCCTCTAGATTTGACCTCTTGACATATTTTGCAAGATCGGCAGTAAATACGTATGTCCTTGTTGATAAATGGCCAAAAGAAAGCCGCAAGGACTCTCGACTTTGTATGGGAAAACCCCATATGTCCAGCACATTGCGAGTCATGAGCATGTTGCAATATTTGCACTCTCATACTCTTAGGCACAAGAATTTGTGAATGTGTAGACGCAGTCGAGTCTTGTACCAACAGCACAAGTACGCCGTTCTTCATGGTAATCCAAGACTTTCTATTTGTATTTTGATTTGGATCACGTTTTTTTGCTAGAATGAAGAATTTTTGTAAAGAAGGATCTTCTTCTTGCAACATTATGAACGAGTCACGTGAAATAATCAAGTGACTATCTTGGCTATGCACCTCATTATTACTAGTCAATGAAGTCTGAGGTGTCTCCAGAGCTTGTGCTCTTGTGACCACTGCATTGGTAGCATGCATATTCTGATCTTCCCAAGCAGCAATCTGCTGTGGGGTACATTCCCTAACTCCGTGAATACGACCGATAACAAGGTCCGCAATAGGATTCGGTAGAAGACATGCGTGGACATCTCCCGTAAAGAAGGGAGTAGCAATATGTATTATTTCAGTAGGATACTTTTCCAAAGTGCCACCAAATGTGACACATTTGATCACCTTTCCTGTAGCACAGGATGGATCTACTAGAGATTGCTTAACCCCAATCGTAGTGCATCCAGAATAAAAAAGGACTGAGACTGGATTACTATTTACTAGACCTTTATGTAGGATAAGAGAACCTCTCCCGTCATGCGCAACTGCAGCGGGCAGAGCGGGAAGAGTGTGACCACAGCTCAAGGTAGTTACAGTAGTCGGCTCGAACAAAGTAGAGCATTGGGGGCATTTAGTTGCTCTCTTAAAGTCAAAGGCTGAACAAGTGATAGCGCTAGAGTTTTTATTATCATTATCCTGCTTACAGGCTCCCTGAGACTCTTGCTGTACAGAGTTTGCCTGTTGATATCTCTTTCTTCTATGTTGAGATCTACCGCGACCATTATTGCCTCTGAAATTATCATTATTTTCTCTATTGTAACTGTTATCCTAGTTTGAATCCCAGTTTCCATAGTTATCATTATCGTTTCCATATTGATGAAAACATCTATTAGTTTGGTTTTGAGGTCTCCGCGAAGAATAGTTTTGACCACCTCTATTATTATAACCTCTTCTAAAATGTCTATAATTATTGGGTGTGGAATAACGAGGGCTGTCAGCTCGTCTCCAGTTCTTCGAAGAAGAATCACTATGTGATAGATTGCCCTGATTCTGAGCATAATTCCGGTTACTCTTCCTATTAAAATTTTGTTGAGTACCCTGAAATTTACGCAGTAAGTTTGTGCCATATGGTGCTGCCGAAGCAACTGGCAAACCTTGCTTTACTTTAGAGTTGCTAATGGTTACATGGGGGTGCGCAGTAACATACTGGCAACAATATTCTTCCATTTCTTTTATGATTTTAGGCTTACGCTCATGAAGAAAAGCAAGAAAAGACTCGTTGACAGAAGACATAACTTTGCCTCTAAGCAGTAAGTCCATAAGTGCTTCAAATGTATATTCTGTCTTCGACAGCTCAACCCAACGTGTAAATGTGAGACGTATTTTTGAAATGAATTCAGAGAATTCTACTCCAGTTTCTGGCAACATATTTTTAAATTGAAGACGATAGCCGTCTTCGTTAAGTTGGTATTTCTTTAACAAAGCCGCCCTGACAATCTCATAATTGTTCTTGTCAGGCTCATCTACCATGCTTAGCATACTCAGAGCTTCACCTTTAAGTATATTCGACAACTGATCCACATATAGTGATTTATCTATATTATGTGTTTTACATGAACGTTCAAATCTATCCAGATAAAACGTTATGTCGTCACTGGAAGCATTGAAAGCTGGTAGCTTAATCTTGAAAGTACTAGCATTAGTCTTATCAGAAAATGACACATTATTTGCATCATTAGCATTACCCATGTTCATCAACTTCAACTTCTCTAACTCCAAAGTTAAGAGTTTTTCTTCGTGCTCCATTTTTGCTTTTTCCTTTCTCTCCTCAGCTTCTAGTCTTTTATTTTCAGACTCAATCTGTATTCTTTTAGTTTCAGCTTCTGCTTCTCTTTGTAACATTTTCTCTTCTATTTCAGCTTGAAGTTTTTTTCCTTCTATTTCAGGTTGAAGTTTTTTCTCTTCTATTTCAGCTTCTCTTCGTAACCTTTTCTCTTCTATTTCAGCTTGAAGTTTTTTTTTCTTCTATTTCAGCTTGAAGTTTTTTCTCATCCTTTTGTCTTTTCTCTTCTGCTTTTTGGACCTTGTCATATTGAGCAAGGGCAAATTTTTCCAACTTATCACCAGTCTTACCAAGTCATTTACCCTGCTCAATAAAGTAATCAAATGTAGACATATTGTCTAATAGTATGAGTCCAAAACCTGAACTAATTTATTATCTTATTTCAACCTTAATGGTAACAAGCCTTAATTCAAGTACTTGTATAATCACAATACATTAGCGCAGTCTCTGTAGAATACAAGTCTTTGACAAAGAACCTGCATAATCAACTGTATAATAATAATAATACCAGTCAATTCTTTATCATATGTGCACTACCCAGGTAATAGTGCATGACCAAACATCCACTAGTTTGTTATCATAAGTGCACTACACAGTTAATAGTGCATGAGCAAATCCATCAGTCTGTTATCATAAGTGCACTACACAGTTAATAGTGCATGAGCAAATATTTATTAATATTAAATGCTGACCAAGAACAATGTAAACAACAACAAAGATCAACGACAATACGAAAACATTCGCAGAGGTCAACTAAATAAACAGCAAAACTGAAAAAAATGTCACAAAGGATGTGATGATAACTGCGAGAAAGAAAACAATACAAATGACGTCACAGTGTATAAACAAAAGCGTATATAGAACTAAATAATAGAAAAGAGGAGACCTACAAATACAAACAAATGAAATCAGAACTAAAGAACAGAAAAAAAATATAACGAAAACAACGAAAAGGTACACTTCGTCACACCTAATAGAAATAGCAACAAAAGTCGCTAGCAAATTTCACAAGGAAATTCGCTGAGTCCCTACAGAAACACTGATCTAGGACCTCTGTCACGTGGGAATCACCTAAAATCAGACACCGCCCAACCGATAGACCCGCAAAATATCAACATACACATAACACATATAAACATAAACACAAAAGCATGAATAAGGATATACAAATGTGGAAGGCTTAGTTCATACACAAGACAAGGCACAGTTCACGACACGAAATATGCCACTTATCTTTTTTAGTCTTAACGTCCACAACGCTGAAGATCTATCGTCAACGTTCTAAGGATTAAATGATCCAACGCTGAACATATTTGAACTTGCTTCCAAAATGATGATGATAATAACGATACTTGACCTTCTTATCTACCGTAGCTGAACTTGCTTCTCAAAATGATGATAATAATAACGGTACTTGACCTTCTTATCTACCGCAACTGAACTTGCTTCTCAAAATGATGATGATAATCTGAAGCTGAGCTTGCTTCTCAAAAAGATGATGGTAATACTGCAGCTGAACTTGAAAACGGCACTCGACCTGATGACCTAGTTACGTCCTGTGAGCTGGTGTAGTGAGTGTGTCAACAACTACACAGGGCTGAGTACATTCCATTGTAGGCGAACTTGAAGCTTCCGTTAAGCTCCATCAAAATTGGTACACCATAAATGTTAAATGGTGTTTTCGTGGCCACCATAAATGTTAAGGTGGTTTTAGGGCGGTAGTAATGTGATCGTTGAATCTTGGGAGTACTATTGAAGACCAGTAGTAGTGTACGAGCCGTCTCTTAATTGTGTAAGGCTTGACAATGTCAATAGTCTTGAATGTCACCGTATGCGTTGAAGCGTGACGGGTGGCCGTGACCCAAGTAGCATAGGTACAGCTTGGCCAATGTAAATATTAAATGTAGAATGTATACGAATGACCAGTAGCAGTATAAATATGAATCAGCTCAATACAGGCTAACATGAGCGGTACAGTCCTTGTTTGGAGGCAACAATGCTCGCATTCGTGTAGCTTGTCTTAATGTGTTGTCTTGAGTAAATCTCAATGTTTTGTTTTGCGAATGCGTGTTGAAAGTTCGTGGAAGTAGAAAGTAGGCAGGAACATAACATCACACTCTCTATAATTACACAGGTATGAATTCATAGAGTTCTGGAACAGCTCTGACGTTTACAGGACTTTATTACACAACAAGCGGCAGGTATGCCGACATTAATATCAACAGTCATTGAACAGGTCATGATATATTAATACAGTCATCATCCAGCTATGCATGAATCTAGTAAAGCTGATCTCGTACAATGTTCTCAATCATCAGCTTCAGGGAAGATATATACCCTATGTGAGTTTAACAAAACTCTACTCTGACATCAGTAAGTCAGATATCAGATGTCTCCAACAGGCCATACAAAAATAGCGGACTCACAGTTCAAATGGCTTCCGGGTGATTCTTCATCAAACAAGGGGAATCCCACCTTGTATAATTAGTATCGCCGCCATGCGGGATACAGAACAATATATATATATACTTTGGGCATGCACCAGCCTAGTGCATAATCAGAATACATAGTGAGCTTCCTTTCAAGGATACGTAGGTGGTACGTTTTCCCGCTCAGGGAAAGAATCATAAACTATCGATAATACGAGTCATGAAGATTCTATCAATAAGGGAAACAGTTCAAATAGTCAATTACCTTCTGTCCCTTCAGAATAAATATAACCACACTCACATCGCCTCCAAGGCGCTAAGAATACACATTAAATAATATACGACATCTTGTCGAACCACAGAGGACTTATCAAGAGACATCTTGAAACTTTCAACACAGCCCGATACTCTAGTCGGTAATGGCTTCTTCAAAATCGCGCCACAAGTCACACATACGCACTGAGACGCAAGACCTTTTGAGCATCGCTCAAAGTAGACGGTTTGAAACCATATCAGGCAAAACTGACATCGGTTTTCAAAACAGACCACAGACATAACAGACAAGTGAGATCACTACCCTGTCAACAATCATCCCAACAAAAACCCGGATTAATGCCCTTAGACTAGGAAATACAAAATAATGTCCCCAGCTTTTAATCAGGCACTTTTACATGGAGAGGCTCAGCAAACTGACCGCTACACTGAGAAAATAAGGCGTCATGCGGAAGTGACGTATGAGCTAGTTACGGCCGGGAAAAGATAATTGAGGAAACGAAACGAACCAAAGCAAAAACAAAGATAGATAGGAAAATAACGACAGAAGAAATAAAGTATGAAATAGAGACAAAAGCCACCAGAATTATTCAAAATGATGCTGGATATTAAGACCAGCAGGAGATAAAACACCCATTTGAAAAATGAGACGATTCTCCAACGAGAAGCAAGTTCGGTTGTCGCCGACACATGAATGGATGGCAGTGACATGAATGTCAGAGTCACCTGAATGGTCAGGGCTATTGAAGTGAAGGGCCACCGGTAAATGTTTGCCGTGATAGATGTCATTCAAGCGCTCACGAAACCTATCTGCCAGTTTCACCAATATAGGTCATGTCACACCTCTTGTAGATGATAGCATAAATCAGGTTTCAGGATTCGCACGTGAAACACTCCCCAATGGCAAATTTACCGTTCGGAAAGGAGACTGACTGCGTTAGGAGTACAAAAAGATAGATCTTACATATGCGGCTTTGGCACGGTTTAGTACCAAAGTGAGAAGCACTAGTTTGTCTCAAGCGACTATGCACAAAAATATCCCTAAAATTCTTATCCCTACGATATACCACCAAAGGGATCTCACGAAACAACTCTCTGGTATCAGGATCGGAGTGGAGAATAGGCAGATGACGAAACCGAATTTTTTTCATCGCCAAATAGTGAGGGTGGAAAGTTAAGACAAGTTTCAGTCTGTCAGATGTAGTAGTAGGTTAAGCAGTAAGTGCCACCTGACGAGTAACGTGACTTATGTGATTAAGAGCATCAGATAATACTCTTTCAGGATAGTGACGTCGGCGAAAAAACTCGAGCATTTCTTGAGCTCGTTCACGGAAATCATCTTCATCGTGACATATCCGACGGAAGCGTAGAAGTTGAGAGTAGGGAATGGAATTTTTACAGCTGAGAGGGTGAGAAGAGGTGTAAAGAAGGAAACCATGAGCATCAGTAGGTTTATAAAAGACAGAGGTAGTAAGGCCAGTAGGAGTAATATTGGCAGTAAAGTCAAGGAAGTTAACTGAAATGGTAGAAATCTGAGAAGTGAATTTAATGGCAGAATGGAAATTGCCAACATAGTCAATGAATCTACGGAGGTTAATTTCAGACATGTCTGTGACTCCAATACCATCGTCGATATAGCGACGGTAAAACTCAGGTAATGGTCCATCGTAACTTTGAAGCACCAAATATTCAAAGTGACCCATGAAGAGGCAAGCATAACTCGAGCCCATTTTGGTGCCCATAGCAACGCCACTAATTTGATTAAAGAACTGGAAATTGAATTCAAAAGAGTTGAGAGTGAGAACCAATTCCGCAAGGCTAAGAAGAGAACCTGTACTAAAAATAAGGTCAGTGCGTCTGTCGAGAAAACATTGTAGTGCTTTAAGGCCATCAGAGTGTGGAATGGAAGTATAAAGTGAACAAACATCCAGAAGGAAAAGACGGTAGGTATGGTCAGGTGTGAATTGGATGGAGTCAAAAGTAGTGATAGCATGGGTGGTGTTCTTCGAGTAAAGACGGGGAATTAATAAAATAAGAACGAGAATGAAAAAGGTAAAAGACGAAAAATAATAGGACCACTTTATCACTTTCAAGCAGTTTCACCTTGGTAATTTTTGCATAACGTTTAAATGAAAAAAAAATCTTTGCTGGTATCGATTTTTGAAAGTTTGTAAATTCTTGGTTTTCGTTTTAATTGTTTGTAATGTTTCATCATCATCAGCATTTCCTTTTCGAACCCTATGTAGCATGGATACACAACGGCATGTCTTCTTGCATGTAGCCTGCCCCAAGTTATTCATGTGCTGTTGTAGTGGTGGTATCTGTATTCATATATTAAACACGATGTGATTACCCGCTCCGCACACAACGACACACCTGAAGGAGCTGTCCTCTAATTCTTTCTCTTCTCAGATACCTCATGGGAACTACACGAGCGTCTCCTTGTTTATGGGATATATATTAAAATGGCTTGAAATTCAATTAATACCCTTAGCTCCCGAAGGAGGATAGTCCTTCAACAAACACATGCCAAGTCCTCCAGTCACGTACATCAGCATTCCACGTCTTCTTCATCATTGTGACATCTGCCTCCAGTTAGGCTTGAAATTAGTGTGGGAAAAAATATTTTGTTTTGTCAATGTTACGGGTTCTGTTGGCGTATATTTGAGATGCTGGACTCTGGTGTCCAGATGGGTCTAAGGTTTAATGTAGTACAGTCCGACAAGCACAGTTCAATAGAAACGTGAGGCTAGTTTTAACAGTATAAAAACTTGAATAGCCAGTTTGACGTTTCACAAATATGTAGATTTAATCACAAGGACGAAGCTCCTCAATACTTGCATCATATGCATGACAATGGCAATCCCTAGCCAGTCCATGAGTAAGTCTAACGTCTTGTAGACTATAAGAACACTGTCAGAGTCATCATGCTGAATTTATTTATTATCAAATTACTCATCCTTTCCAACTCCATTTAGCGCTGACACGTCCTTAGAAATATAATCAGACTTAGGCTCTAACTGGTAGACGACCTAGCTGAATTAAAAATATGAATTATCTGTACTCAAAGTACACATCCAAGGAGCACATAAGAACACAACCTTCTCCATCGGAGACACAATGCCAAAGAGACCGATAACTAAACCAAATCTTCGATCATAGTCCGGCAAACGACGTCTGCTAAAAAATCAGCAGGCCATGTGACGTACTTCCGGGGTCGTCGTAGTAACGCTTTATAAACAAGGAAGTCAGCCCACAAACCAAGTTTGAGAGCGACCGAAAACTGTTATGAATTTACTCATAACAGTCAACTCCTTTGATGTACAAACATTTCCCAATGCAAGGAGTGAAAATTTTTCTTTGTGCATTATTATTTTGAGATTACTATCCGTTCTTCAACGAGCTTTGAGGGATTCATCCAATGACGACTGGTCCAAAGAAGTTGCTGGCCTAAAGGTATGATTAGTCTAGCACCTATTGACCGCAGCATTAGTTGGACCTACTATATATTTGGGCAAATCAGCTTCGGATCTGTCGTATCTATGCATGAGCCAGCATTCTGGACTAATCGCATATTAGCCCTATTGTCAAAGCTCACACTTAAAACGGAAAAGTTAGTCGTATTAGAAGTGCTGGAAATAAATTAAGATAATTTCGGGGTCTTCTTCCCTTTCAAACACCTACTGTCTTCACAGATTCGCTGTAATTCATTCAAACCCCTGAATACCACCGTGGATTAAGCTGACCAGACCGCGAAAAAGTGATAATACAAAAAATACAGTTTTAATAAACAAAAGAGGCCATGGGAAAATTACCCGGTTTGCAATAGATGGGCACATAACAAGAAATCGCACAAGGGCACACAATAGCATCACAAAGTATCAATGAAATTTAGTCGGCGACACAGACAACATGGCGCGTTTTGTGTACTCGAGTAGAGTAACGTAGAAGGAACTGACCATAACATTAAAACGTTATTTGGTTTAGAAACTTCGATGAAAAGACGAAAGGAGACAGACTGTCTGAACTAAAGTAAAGACGAATGGAACATTACACAAAATGAGAAACACTTCATAAGACATCAGAAGACTATAGAGGGGGAGAACACCGAAATTTCCGGAAGCCATACTTTTATCATATAACCCAGGAAGATTCGTCTTTCGGCATTGCTACAGAGAGCGGTCCGCCAGCCCACTTGAGTTAACCGTTTAGTTTTACACAGTGTGAGTTCTGGAGTGCCAAGAATAGCACGAGTGTTCAAGAATTCAATGTTAGTGTATTATAATTGTAAATTATTAATATACATCCTTTTTAATTCCAGTTATATAAACGTTTTCAATAGGGTTTAGGTCGGGACTGTTGCTGGGCCACTTCAGCACTATCACATTCTTCTCTTCCAGCCTTGCTTTGGTAGTATGAGCTGTATGCTTTGGGTCATTGTCATGTTGAAATGTGCACCCATCGGGGTACATGCCCTGCATAAATGGCAGAAGGTGTCCATCTAGTATGTCGATGTGCCTTTTTTTTCGTGAGAATTCCTGTGAAAACACACAGTGGGGTGGCACCTCTTGCTGACACCCCTCCCCAAAGATGGAATTTCTGGGTATGTTTCGGTCGCTGGTACACAGGCGTTACAGAGTCTTTCGTCCAAATATTTATTTGAACAGGATAAGACCAAACTGAACATTCATCTGAAAAAATCACATTGTCCCATGACAAATTTTGGTGTTCGTGGCACCAGTTCAAGCGCATCTGTTTGTGAGTCTCTGTGAGCAATGGTGACGAAATTTTACTCGCTTTTTTGTGTAATTCATCCTGTGTAGTTTCCAGTTGACAGTAGCATTAGATACCTCTGGGCTTCCCAACTCGATCATGCGCTGCCGTATGTTTTCTACACTCTTCATTGGCCCAGCCCGAACGATTTGGGCGAGACGCCGATGGTCCTTTGTGTCCAAAATTCTTGACCCCCCACTACTTTCTTTTCGCTCGATTCCATTACCTGCTTTTAATTTACTCACAACTCTGTAGACAGTCCGCTCAGGAATGTTCAAGGTCTTAGAAATGTTGGAACATGTTTGATTTCCTTCATTCCAAAGCTGTGAAATTAACATACACTTTGACTTTGTATCCATTTTCGGCCACTAGCATTAGAAATTCTCGTCTGCTCTATTATCAAGGGACTTTACTCTACGCTAATTTTTTTTATACTTTTGGTAGTGTTTGCTCACTTAAGTGGAGTGCAAATTTGGGGCAGAACATGCATATTTAATTATATTTCAGGTTATTTAGCCGAGCAATATGACTGCCATTTTTTTTTGCAAAGTACTGTATATATATATATATATATATATATATATATATATATATATATATATATATATATATATATATATATATATATATATATATATATATATATATATATATATATATATATATATATATGTGTGATGGGGCCGAAAAGGAGACGCCCGCCCCCTTCCTGTTTTTGGGCAGATTTATCGCCCATGTATTTTAGAAGTGCGCGCAGCACGCTAGTATGTAAAAATTCTGACGAGATAAAGAAGATTGATGAAAAGGCCATAATAATGCCTTAAAATTAAGTTGTGGTGTAGAATTGTGTTTTTGCTCTAGAAATAGTTGTGTATATCTGTGTTTTCATGCCTGGTAAAGCAAAATCGCGAGTGTCATTTAAGTGGCTAAATTAATCCGCGCAACGCGGACTAAGTTGAGTGTTTAGGCTTAGCGGTTTATATAAAGAAATAGCGAGCATCAAACCAGGCCATTTGAAGATCAGCCGCCCAGAGAGAACAGACGAAGTAAGACACACAGAGCCAAGCTGTAAATGCCTTGAGCACGATTATTAAGAACTGAGCACATGCTGGGTGTTTTGTTTTGTTATGTTCGTTGGTTTATTTGTTTAATGTTTGCTTAGGCACTAAATGGGTTGTAAAAATAAATACAGCCCCTGCCTCAGAATCAAGAGTTTTTATTGTTGTTCGGGTCGGTGCGAGTGTGAAAAGAGAGTGATCACACATCACAATATCATCATCATCATCATCTCGCCCACCCTATCACACACACATATATATATATATATATATATATATATATATATATATATATATATATATATATATATATATATATATATATATATATACATATATATATATATATATATACATATATATATACATATATGCGGTATAATAATAATAATAATAAATTCTTTAAGCGCCAAACACGGCGCATAAGGCAGAAACCAGTGCTCTCCAGGTTGTTCGTTGTGACGCCACTCCTCTTAGCTCTTGCACATTATTTAGGCCCAACGTTCTTCCTTCTCTTATTATTGTTCTTCTGAGTGTTTCTTTTGGTCTTCCTTTTTTCCGCTTACCCTCAGGAACCCAAGTGAGCGCCTGTAGTGGTATTCTGTTGTTTTGCATTCGTAGGACATGACCGATATATGACCATCGTCTTTTCCTTATATAGTCGGAGACATATTTCTGCCTAGAGTCTTCTCTTATTTGTCGATTAGTCTTGAATTCTTTCCAACTGATGTTCATGAGTTTTCTAAGACATTTGTTCTCGAATGTATTCAGCTTGTTCTCCAATGATTTTGTTATTTTCCAACTCTCACAGCCGTATGTTAACACTGAGATAACATTTGAATTAAACAGACGAAGCTTGGTATGTATATTCAATGATCGTAATTTCCAAATGTTAGATAATCTATTGAAGGCGCTAGCTGCCAAAGCAATTCTAGTATGGATTTCTCTTGTTGCGGTATATACGAGTATATATATCCCAAAGAAATAACACTGTAAATATCAGTCACTTTTTTCCCCACAATATTATTTCTTACACTACCATATACAGTTGGAATAAAAATAGTGAGCATACTGAGTATATTTATAAGATTGCACAGCCATTCTAATTTCAGTTAAATATATTGTCCATAAATATACCACTATAAATACTAGTCACTTTTTTCCATAATATTTCTTCTAACACTACCATATAAACAGTGCATTAACCACATTGCAGAGATTCTTTATATTTATAAAATTGCACACACAGGCTTCAACATACATTAAAACACCCACACACCAAATGCGTAGCATACACTTTCGGGGTACGTATGAGGCCTTTATTATCTCATCCATCTCAGTGGTAAAGACAAGAACAGGAAGATTTAAGATAACTTCGTCTGTCGTCTTATTACCGTGTCTGGAGTTGTGGGTAGAGATTTAAAGAGTAGGACCAGGTAGATATACCACTACGACACCGAGTACATACATATATCACCGGCATTAACCTACAGAAGTAAACGGGAGTTGAGGACAGAAGTTGCCAGGGGCAAACGGAACGTTCTTACAAACAACCACCCGAAAATTATGAATCAGAAGTTACACAGTAACGGACAATTTTTACAAGAAGCTATCCACGAGAATTATGGATCAGAAGTTACACAGAAACGGACGATTTTACAAAGTAACCTGCCACGCCAACATATAACCATATATGCCACACTGGCAAAACGCCATCACACCAAGCGGACATGTGGCTACCAGACGCAGACTCTGTGGACTAGTATTGCGTTCAACACAACCTATGAACTCACCAACCAAGCCGGTCATTGCATTGTCAAATCTCGCATTGTGAAGGACAAAAGATCCGGCCATGGACACCTGAAGGACATTAAGTAGGCGGATAAGGAAGGGAAACCCGAGGCCTGTACACAGTAAATTAATATTAGACAAACATAAAGTATGTTTTCAGGCGCTCATAAGAAATAAAGAAGTAGAACACCAGACAACAGAAAAACAACAGACGCGAGTGGCTTACCCAATGTTCGAACCCCGTACCTTCCGTACGACAACACCGCCTAGCCATACAAGCGAATCACACTATCCTCCCGGCCAGCTAGGCATCCTTAAAAAGATGCTTTACTGACCGGTCATTAGTGCGAAACACAAGACAACACCGGAAGTTTTTACAATGGGCACCTCAGCCTATTAATGACGCAATCACTTCTGTTGTTCCCCTATTCGACAGTACGTGTCAGTCCACACAAGACAAAGACCTTGATACTGTGTCCAGTAAATGATAGAAGACTTAAGAACAGTAGTACAGAACGAAGGGTAGGTTTCTGGTATTGTATAAACATTAATGACACATAAGGAAGGGAAACCCGAGGCCTGTAAACAGTAAATTAATATTAGACTAACATAAAGGTAGGTTTTCAGGCGCTCGTAAGAAATAAAGAAGTAGAACACCAGACAACAGAAAAACAACAGACGCGAGTGGCTTACCCAGGGTTCGAACCCCGTACCTTCCGTACGACAACACCGCCTAGCCATACAAGCGAATCACACTATCCTCCCGTCCAGCTAGGCATCCCCAAAAAGATGCTTTACTGACCGGTCATTAGTGCAAAACACAAGACAACACCGGAAGTTTTTACAATGGGCACCTCAGCCTATTAATGACGCAATCACTTCTGTTGTTCCCCTATTCTACAGTACGTGTCAGTCCACACAAGACAAAGACCTTGATACTGTGTCCAGTAAATGATAGAAGACTTAAGAACAGTAGTATAGAACAGAGGGTAGGTTTCTGGTATTGTATAAACATTAATGACACATAAGGAAGGGAAACCCGAGGCCTGTAAACAGTAAATTAATATTAGACAAACATAAAGGTATGTTTTCAGACGCTCGTAAGAAATAAAAAAGTAGAACACCAGACAACAGAAAACATACCTTTATGTTTGTCTAATATTAAGTAGGTGGACAGTGTTATTGAATACAGACAAAGACATGTCTATTGTGTACAAACGCCCAGAGCCTTATTGACGTTCAGAAAGAGGCCAAGAAACAAGATATCCTTTTTATCCAGGTTGTAAATAACTAAGTTATTAGTTTTGTATTAGACTTCATTCATCATCATCATCACTTAGTATAGAATTAAGATTAGAGCGCGTATTTTTTGTGTTAATTACCACCTTCTTTTCCAGGTATAGTTATATTTAGGTGTCATTGTATTTGTATTATTTTATTTGGTTGTTGTGCTACTCGTACATATCAGTAATTCAATAAATGTTGAAATAGTGTTTGCGTTACTAACACACGTTACTTACATAAATAGAAAAGGAAAGAAAGTGTGCGAGAGAGACATACAGTTCTTCCCTTCTTACTCTTCTGTTCACTCAGGGTGAAAGAGGGGTTTGGGCCTAACGAGTTATAGGAGAGGACAGATAGATTTGTAGAAGTGATAGTGTCACGGGATTCCGAATAACTGAGTCTGTATCCTGGGAACCTATCCCACTTTCTCAAATTCGCCTTCCTCTGCCTCTACAGTCTATCTTTACCTGGTTGCCAGGCAAGTCTGAGCCATTGATAACTCCTGTGCAACCAAGATCAACTCTCCCTGGTTAATCCTTGGGTTAACGATGTGATAGGTCTACAGGGGCTGGGGTTTGAGGCCTTGTCGCATCATTTGGTTGAGGACATATCTCTTCTTTTTACTTCAACCAACTTCCTTAGATACCTCATTTCTGAGGTTTGAAGCTGGCTTTAATATGTTGTAGTCATTGCCCACGACTCTCATCCATAGATCTTGCAAACGTCTCTTTTACTGAGGAATTCTCGTCTTATGGCAATGAAAAAGTCTGCCAGTTGCTGCTTTTCCGGTAGCCAGCTACTCTGTTATGCCTCCCTTCCAGCTATGACTGCTCTAAAATATTTAAAGTGGTTGACCTGCTCCAGGACCTGTTCTTCCAGCACAATCTGATGCCTTCTTCCCTCTCGTGATATTGCCATGGGTTTTGTTTTAAAGCTGCCGATGACCATCTATTTCTTCTCCAGCTCTTCCGTCCAAACTAACAGGTTAGACTGAAGATGTGTCTCTGATTTAGCAATCAGAGCAACATCATCGGTAAAGGCCAGCTCTTAAATACAAATCTGTCTCATCTTCCAGTACCCCATTGAATACTTTCCTGTGCTCTCCTTACATGCTTTGATGACATCGTCCATGAGGAGTATGAAATGATAAGGTCACAGAATATCACCTATCTTACACCAGTGGTGGTCCAAAACTCTTCTGACTTATGATTTGCTGTCTTCACATAATGTCTACATGACTTGTAAACGCTCTGTTTGGCACGAATCAGAGGTGTTTGAATGTTTTTCTTGGCCCAGCAGTCCCAAAGTTTGCTCAAGGGGACGATGCCAAACGTCTTCTTCAGATCCAAGAAACAAAGATTAATCACACCTTTATACTCAAGGGCCTTTTTATACAGCTGTGTGAGTGTGAAGGTTAGGTCTTGAGTACTTCGGGTTGCTCGAATGCAACATTTAATTTCATCCATTTGTGGCTCAGTTAGGTGTCTGAGTCTCTGCTCCACGATTCTAGAGTAAATTTTACCAGGGACGCTGAGAAAGAATATTTCCACATTGTCGTTTGTTACCTTTTTTAAATAGGTGTGTTATAATGGCGCTCTCACTATTATTTGGTATGGTCTTGTGGCACCAAGCTGCCAGTAGGACCCTTAGGAGTAATAGGTCGCTTGCTGCTTACCATGTCATAACCATTTCTGGCGTTATACCATCATGTCCTGCTGCTTAGTCCATTTTGATGTCCTCCAGTGCTGCCTTCAATTTTTCCATCTTGATATCATCTTTGTCACCATTGGTTTCCTTTTCTGTAATAGTGCTTATCATTTCGGAGGCTTGACTTTGCTCACCACCAAGGAGCTCTGATAAATATTCTTTCCATATTTCCTGTACTTCCATTGAGGCAGTAAAATATTTGCCTTGCTTTTCCTGTATAAATTTAAGAGGGCACTGTTTTTCCTTTCTCATATACTTTAAGGTTTTTTAGAACAATTTCTGGTTTTCTTGAGCATCTTTTCCTAGCTTTTCTCCAAATTCTTCCCAGTATCTCTATATTGATGCTAGCACCTTATTCTTTGCTTCTGTTCTGAGTATCACATTTTCTGTATATTTCACTGTCTTTCCTGCTGTGTTATTAGATTCTAGGGATTGTTTCCATGCCTTTTTCTTCTCTCTTATTTTCTCTTTAACTTCCTCTGTCCACCAAGGTGTCCTCTTTCTCTTCTTTTCAAGTCGGACTTCACCACGTGCTTCTGCTGCAGCTGTCTTTATGATGTCCTGGAATTTAAGCCACAGCGTTTCGTGGCCATCAGGTAGTTCGTCTTGAATGAACACTGCTGTACCAATAAGCACCAGGTACCTGGTCTAAACTTCTTGTTCTCTCATTTTGTGGATCTTATTGATCATCTCCCTTGCTCGATTACTTAGTTTCTTGCGTGATGGTGGGCAATGCCTAGGTCGAGCAACTCTTTCAGTTGTTCTTTCAATTGTCAGCAGGTAGTGATCACTTTGAATCTCTGGCTATTTCCAAACTCTAACATACCGCACATACTTGAATGAGATTTCTCTGACACTGGCATAGTCGATGACTAATTTCTCAATTTTAGTTGGTTCATTTCAGTACTATTTCGTGGATTGGGGAAACAATCTCCCAAATATGCTGTCAAGAGATGAGCCCGGTGGCTGAAAGGTTGAAAGTTTTCTGATTTCATGCGCCAGGGCTCATCCTGGCTGTTTTGACAGAGAACGTTTCTAGATGGCGCTGTCTGTGAAATGTTTACATTAGTAACGAAGAAATAAAAATTTGAATGAGACGGAACATGTGCGTGTGGACTCTCTGTGTCTGGAATCTAATGTTCAATTTTTCTGATAATATGTTGGAATAATATAATGTCTTTTGACTGATGTTGAGCACCCTGCGTTTACACAACCAGCTGAGTTTCATGAAGTCGTCTGTAGGTAGATTCCTGGACGCATGATGTATTAATACTTACATTTCAAAACTATTAGTTAGGTAAGGTTTGTTGTTGATTAACTAGGATTACTGAGCTTATCGCTCTTTCGTAGCCAATGCCAAGTTAAAGAAATTACGTTTGTTTTGCAGCTGCTGAGTGGTACTGTATATTGTGTTTGTGATTGTTGGGGAGCCCGGCAATATGATTTCTTCTTTCCGATGAGAGTCCTGGGCAATTGAGCAGCACATGCTGAACTGTCTCATATGGATGGGTACAGGTGCGGCATTTAGGCTAATGTGTGAGGTTTAATCTGTCTTAGTGCGTGTTGAGTCTGGTATGTTCCGTTCTTAGTTGGAAGATTGGGATACAAGTCTGTTTTTAAGATAATGCCAAGTTAAGCAAGGTAAAAATGGAGGTCGATAGATGAAGATGATGAAACAATAATGACAAACAATTTATCGGCTACTGACACTGCACTGATGTCCGGCACTACTCATCGCGTCCACCGAGGTAAATATAAAATGGAATAAAAACACACTAAAATGTCATACACAGAAGTAATCCCATAAGATATAATCATTGTTTCTTTCAGCCTCTCCCCTCCCCCCTTTTTGCAGTTACCAGGGGTCTCTTGTGAGACAAATGAAGAATAAACCTGCTGCTCCATCAAGCATGTCGTACTAGGCAACTAATATAAGGTTGAACATGGAGCTGGCAAGTTCATCATGTAACAGACATTGCTATAGAAAGCATCACTACAAGAGCAGACGTCCTGCAAGGGGATCAGCTGTAGGTGAGGGTCCATGCTCCCAAAGAAGTGAAAAGAAGAAATATTGTTATCTGAAAATCGTGTTGAAAGATGATCGACCCTTTTCATTTGCTTTATTTTTTTACTCTGACACAGACACTTGTCGCTCATATTGTCTGAGTACATTGTTCTGTCTGCATAGTTGTTGTTTAAACATCAGTCCCGTCACTTTTATGTGATCTGTAATATTTCTCTATTTCACGCACCTGTTGCTAATTCAATTATTTTCATTGTTATCTGTATAATTAGTTCATTGTAAATTACTGTCTTCGTTCAGAATGACGTGAAATAAACACTTCGTCTGAAAATCAATTTACATTTAAGCACAGGTGGCGGGACTGTTGAACAATAAACATTTAAAAAACGATCAGTTTACAAAAACCAAACACCTGCACTTTTATTCACTTCTCCGTGTTTAAAAATTAAAAAGGAAGTTTTTTCCAACGGAAATGATGTTATTTAGTTGTTAAAATTGCCGAAGAGCACTATAAAGAAAAACTTAACTACCGATAAACCTGATCTTAGTCTCAGTAGATCAATAAACGGGAAACAGCTAAATCACTCATACGAACAACAAACATAGAGACTTGAATGAACAGATAGGCCATGGGTAACACCGGGACAGAGGTTTACAGACATATGGCCGGTCCTGATCCTAATGACAGCATCATCAATCTTAGGAGGGATCAGAGCACCATTTTTTGGCTCAGGTCACAACATTTACCACTCAATATTCACTTGAACAGAATCCAACTACAACACTCTTCAGAGTGCCAGCTACCTGCCCTACGAACAGTTGACCACCACCTCTCTGAGTTCCCGGCACTCGATGATGTTAGGAACATGCTCCTTCCTCCGAGGCCAGATAAGTGGAACACTGTTAAGTCATATTTTTTTATATTAATGGGAGTTAAGTGTTAAAGACTTGTATGTACGGGTCGGATTTTTGTACACGCTAGTAAGCACGCTTTTAGTGATGAGATGAGTTGTTTAGTTGGGGGCTTTTGCTCAGTAATTTTTGAACATAGCTCAACTGTCTAGTTGCTAGTTTGTTTTTAAAAATATGATAAAGAAACTGTCCAAATGTTCCTAGTGAGAGTTTTTGGGGGGAGACGGTTAAGCTCAGCGGTAGACTCTCGCGGTTAGCCCGCGCAGGTGTTATTTTTTACTGAGTTGTACTAAGATGGAAATCTCGGGACAGTACGTTTCTGGCAGAGCTTCGAAATGGACGTTATCAATTTCGCTAGTGTGTACCAGAGATTTTTGTGAAAGGGAATATTGGATAATTGCAGAATTTACTTTATTGAAGTGAAGATTGAGAGATATTGTATCTGCTATTCAAAGCCTTGGATATAATGGCTTGCTAATGTACTGTTTATTGAAGTGAAGATTGAGAGATATTGTATCTGCTATTCAAAGCCTTGGATATAACGGCTTGCTATGTACTGTTTATTGAAGTGAATGTTCTATGGATATCTTATACCTGATGCTGTATGAGTATATTGTGAACTGTTGATACTCCGTGACTTGTTATGAAATGTCGTCCCATGATGTTCACGTGAGTTTGTCGTATTAAACTGTAAAACGTTACCAGGAGTTCCAACATTCCCTGACTCCTACGTTTTGCTGTGGTGTGTGATTTCAGTCTGTGTAGATGAAAGAACCCTTAACATTCACGTATGCAGAGATACATATCTACACACTTTTGTCGGCCATCCGTAAGCCCGACCACAAGCTGATTGCCTTCCTCAGCGTAACATCAACATTATCTTCTTCCACCACTCACGGATCTTTAACAGTGGTGAGCCAGGTTCGTGGGGTTATATCAGCTACAGAAGTGGTGTGTGCTTGACATTGTACTAACTACAAGGAGTTTACTATACAAGATCAACATGTCAAGTCAAGGTTTGCAGAGTTTCCAGTTCTTGTTTCCTGTACAAGTTTCAAGTAGATGTCATCCGGTGTCAAGGACCTGAGAAGCTGGAGAATCCTGTGGGCATCTACGCTCTGCTTTAGTGTGTTACCGTTACCCATCATTGTTGTTATGGAGGCCGGGAATTTTTCCTTTTGAAGATAAGTGGTTTGTTTGTATTGTAAACGGTACCACTGTAGGTGTTGTCAAGCCTTCCTCAGAGCTTAGGCTATTTATCCTTTGACTTGTTATATATTATATGTTCTATGTTTAGGCGGGTTTGGTTGGGTTGGTGACTTACGAAGGGGACATCCCAGTTCACACAGGGCCTTCTTAAGCGTTCTTTAGGATTCAGTTTGTGAGTCTCAATTAAGCGGTAATTCCGGTTAAAGGCTAAAACCTTGCCGAAGTTCAGATCGCTACTTGTCCCTCACGACAGTAATTGTTTAGGGGTGACGAAACGTCTCTGTGTTGTTGTCGTTAAATTTTTCTCTGTACCTTAGTTTTTTTTTATTAATTTGTTTGTGAGTATCTTCCTCTCTTTTCTATTTTTTTATTTCTATACACCTTATTTCGTTTTTTTATACACTGTGGTGTCGTTGTTGTATTGTTA